>OY730483.1:43395284-43992488 GCA_963422695.1 Xylophagus ater | reverse complement strand
TTTTTTTGTGTGTGTTTGTTTATAGCACCTTTTTCCTGGAATAGTATAGCTTTTCATTTTGATACAGGACTTTAAAAATGTATGAAAACGTTGTTGATTCGTTTCCTTTCTTTTTTAAAACAATAATTTTTCTTTACACTCTGATTGTCTTTAAAGCAAGCAAAAAAAAAAGGAAAATAAAATGAAAAATATAAAAGCTGGATAAAAAATCATAGAAATATAAAAACCATCATTTTTTTCTGGAATAAGGAAAAAAAAAACAACATCAGAAGTACTGATAAAAAAAAAAAGGAAAGATATAAGACTAAAATTCTAGGAGTTGTACTTTTGAGTGATGGCACGATGAAAATTCTTGTTCTACTTAACTTTTACCTTGTTTTAAAGGTTTTCCTTATTTCTGTTAAGTGAAATTTAAAAAAAGGAAAAACAAATAAACAAATTTATTTTGATAAATGGAAATCAAAATTCTTAAAGTTGCTTTTAAATTTTATTCAGGGATATTCATGGTTGTATTCCCTCTTTTATAAGGGACCAACAACAAGCAAAGTTCTCCAATTTCTTAGTATTAAGTTCCACGGAGTTGACCATAAAAAAAAAACTTTTTAGGAACTATTTCACCATTTTTAGTTATGATCTGTTTAGTTTCTGTTTTGTGTTTGGGCTAAGACCAAAAACCAGATTGATATAGACGCAACTTCCACCTTTAATTCTAATTCATGATATCTGGCTGAGAATTGATTTCTTAATATTGCACTATATGTCGAAAGATTTCACCACTTTTCCTTTATCAAGAAAAGTCGGGAATTTTCCTTAAAAACACCACTCAAAATGATCACTGATATGTGGTTTTGACGTTTGCAGCAAATTCTAAGAATAAGTTTGTTGACGTTTCTAGAAGTACGTTTCCATGCATGGAAGAATATTCTCGAGTTTGAACGATGAAGTACATAAGGTGGAAACACCGTTAGAACAAACACAGTTACATGGAGAAATTTTGTCTCCGGGGAGATTAGGGGTCGAAGGGATTACGAAAGGGGGCCGGAAAGCTGATTTCGGAAAAACTCATTAATAATCTGAAACATACATAAGACATGATTCTAATCTGAGACAATGTTATTAATATTACTATGCCAGACATTCTCACGTACATGATAAAGTTCCATCTGCCACCGTTTTGGCGCTGGAGGCAATACATATGTACAAACTTATTATATAGAAGTCACACGCGAGTACAATGTTCAGCAAAGTTGTGGAGGCTATCATGAGGATTATTTCTGTCGTAGATCTTATTTCGCCAGTTTGGAGCTGTGTCTTTTCTAGGTTGTTTAGGCCAAGGTTTTTGCATATACGTAAGATATGTTTGATGGGAGCTATTTTACCAACCGGAGAAATGGAATCAATTTAATGCCTTCGATCGGGATGTTGCGGGGTAAATACTGTGCATTCTGAATAGGTCAATTTAGGACATGAAATATATCTCCAGTGGTGCTACGGGAACGAGGTGAAAGATCCATAATTTCGCGAACTAAGATGCTATGCTCGAATAATTTTGTTAATTTACTGTGATGTGCAAGGCGGGTAACCTCCACATAATTAGGGATAACATCGGACAGAGGGGGTACATTTTATACTGTAATAATAAGCTATGGAAAATATTTTCATAATGAAATATCGAAAATATATTGACTAATAAATTTTCGTATATATTTTAGTGTATTTCATTAGAAAAAAAAAATTATTAATAAATTATAAGCCAATGAAAACTACAACAATCTTTCAGATAATACCAAAAAGTCTTAGAAGAAATTAATTAAACGTGTTATTAAATCGTTAAGAAGGTTTCAACCCTTACTAAATAATTAAATATTTCCTTACAAATATCTTAAATTTCGAGAAAACAAAGAATATAGAAACATGATATTATATCTTAATGGAAAATATAAGGGAGGAAAATAATTTAGGTTCCCCATTAGATTGGCCGTTTGAATCGATTCCTTTTTACGTAAAATCGATCATACACATTCGGTTACCGGATATATCATGTGATAACTTGGCATCTCGATTTTTTAAAAATATTATTTAATCCATTAACTTAAAATATCTATAATTACAATAGGAAGAAGAAAAAAGAAATACAATTCCAATACTTACAATTTGTTTACTAGGCCTAAATGTATAATGAAGAATTTCATTACCGCTACCAACTAATGATCCTAAATTTTGTGCTCCATCACAGTTTCTTTCGTTTTCTGAAACAACAGAATTACTTAAATCACGTTGTATAAGACGTGCCGAAGGACTCCGAAAAAGTGGTATTGGAGCTTGTGTCTTGATTGGACGTTTCTCTGTAACACAAAAAAGAAAAAGCAATGAAAACAAACTTTTTACAAAGAGATCTTAAAAAATATATATAATTATATAAATAGAAAACCAATTGATCAAATTATGTAGCATTTTCTTTCCATTATATTGATAACAAAAATGGTTAACTAAATAAGGTAAATCAAACGTCGATTTTGATTGCTAATAACTTCACTATAACGCCATATTTCGGCCAATCTCTTTTTTCTTATTTGAAAGGTACATTTTCCTGTTTCAGGAATGCTGTTATCCACCACAACTTCAAGAAACCGGGCACATTTATTTCGGTGGATGCCTGCTGCATGCAACTGGATGAAATGATACAAAATCTTGCGGTTATACAGCAAAGATTGGTCAATCGATCGACTCCTATCCTTTTGCAGAACAACGGTCGACCACAAATTGCACGAAACACCGTGGCAAAGCTATAAAAGTTGGACTTAGATACTCTCCGTCACCAATTGTACCAACTGATTAGCATTTCTTTTGGATTTTGGAGGGGTAAATTCTTGATAGGAAAAAAATTTAATTCTGAAGAGGTTGTGAAAATTGCCTTCTAGGACTTCATCGATTTTCGTGAATCAGACTTTTACAGCAGCGGAACTACCTCTGAAATGGCAAAAATATATCCATACTATGGGTGTATGTTTTGCTTGAAAGCAACTTAATTATTATAACTTTCATTTCATCGAGTAACATTTGCATCTTGATAACGCAATATATATAAGTTTTTTCCCGGTTTTAATTTCACGAATACATGTGTTTTTATGACCTAGGGTAGGTACTATCAGAGGGCATATTAATTTTATCACTCCATTTGTAACACATGGAAATAATCGTCGTAGAATGGTTTTAGGGGTATGGTTGTGTCAGGAATCAAAAGTTATATCGATTTATGCATGTTCGTCCGTCCGTCCGTCCGTATACAAGATAACTCAAAAACGCGTTATCCGATTTTGATGAATTTACAATGTGAGTTGCTTCTTTAACGTAACTTGGTTTGCATTTCAGCAAAATCGATCAAGGGGTAGAAAAGTTATAAAGGAAAAGCCAGAAAGTTTTGTAATTTTTTTGTTTATTTAATTGGATTTAATTGGAAAATTTGTAAACCTGTTTTGTTTAAATTAATTATATAGATTAACTATACAAATAGACGATACCATGTTGAATTTCAGTCAAATCGGTCCAGCGATAGTAGAGAACGAAATAATCCTAAGAGAAAATAACCCTCTTCACATAGTTTTTTTGATGTACTTTAAAAACGAACACACCGATTTGAAAAAAATTTGCAGATTAAACTTATGCTATCAGGGTCTGGGTTACCAGCAAATTAGAAGAAATTTTTGAAAGAGGAAATGAAGTTATACCTTGGAATAATATTAGTTTTGACAGTTTTTCTGTCCTATTTCTACCATATCGGCTATAGTCCGATTTTCAGTTACTATATGTTATTTAATTCATATTCTGTAAAAACAAAAACTATATTTTAACATTTTCCAGACAGTCTAACCTGGAAAAGAGCAAGCAACAACAAACATAACTCGTATTTGAAGAAAAGCCCTTTTTTTCGAAGAATTGGAAAGAAAAGAAAACTTTCGTAAAGAAAATGAATATTTTCTTTATCCAAGGTGAGTTTTATCAAGTTCTACTCTGGATATGGACGATAATAGAAACCATGGCCAAGTACAAAAGCACCATGCAAATATGTATATCAGTTGGTAAGACTTCTTTTTGTACTTATTGTTGTTTTGCTTCTATACTTTGTGTCTTTCACAACAATGATTTTCGAGGTTTGAAAATTGATGTTGTCGTCTATTTTTTGTTTCTAGGATATTTTTCGAATCCTAGTCCAAAAATAAATTTAAAAGCTTTTATGTAAATCATATGTAAAATAAATTGCATTTACGATGAATTTTTTCTCTGTTTCCATTTAAATATTGTATAGTACTTTTTTTTGTTTCGGTTTTGTTAGGAATTTTATTTAAAAACTTGTGAAGATAAAACCAATTTAATATACAAACTTTTATATTTTGATTATTCAAAGTGAACCATGTAAATACTTGCGTTCAACATAGTTTCAAAATTATATTTTATTATAGTAAAAATAGAATTTGCAAAATTTAAGTTTTTTTTTACTAAAATAAAAGTTTACTAAAAGATATTCATATTTCCTATAATTATGCAATTTAAATTAAAATGGATAATACGAAAAGGATAGGTAGTAGAAAATGTTTATCTAAATTGCACTGGAATTATCTCTTCTATATATAAGACAATATTTTCATTTTCGAATTCTTATTATAAGCAGACAGTTTTTAAAAACAACTTTTGATATAAGCGACTTCATATTTTATTAGCGACTTTTTATAGAGGCAGAAGGAAACTTAAGGTTGCTACAATCGGTGGATATGGGTAGCTTAATAAAATTTTGTGGAAAAATCAAATGCTTTGAACCCCCATTCTGTCAGGTAATTCTTGGTCTAGTAGGGATCACAAAATGCCTATAAGGTACCTAGTGTTGTACACAAGTACCCCTACTCTAGCTAACCTAATCTATATTGGTGGAAGAAGGAAATTTCTTGATGTAGGATATTTTAGTTTTAAATAAAATTCTAGAAAAACCACAATGTTTCTAAACGAAAATGATGTGGAACATATCCATCGTGTAAAAATGATCAATAAAGATCAATCAAATTTTTAGGAAGTTTTGTGTATCCGGCTTCAAATAATGAACACAAATTAAATAACATATAGTAACTGAAAATCGGCCTATAGCCCTATGGTAGAAATGGAACAGAAAAACTGTCAAAACTAACATTATTTTAACGATTTTTCTTCATAACTTTGTTTTCTCTTTTCAAAATTTCTTCTAGTTTGCAGGTAATCCAGCATAAGTCTAATTTTCAAATTTTATTCAAATCGTTGTATTAGTTTTTAAAGTACATCAAAAAAACTATAAGAAGAGGTTAATTTTCTCCTAGGATTATCTTTTTCGCCAGTATCCTTGGACAGATTTGACTGAAATTTAACATGATATCGTCCAATAAAATTATTTCAAACAAAATTAGTTTACAAATTTTCCAATTAAATCCGAAAAACCATAAACAAAAAACGACAAAACTTTCTGGTCACCCTGGTTTTTCCTTTATTACTTTGCTCTGCCTGAATCGATTTTACTGAAATATAATACCAAATCAAGTTGAGGAATAAGCAATTCACATTATAAATTTCATAAAAAACCGAAAACACATTTTTGAGTAATCTTGTATTAGGACGAACGGACGGACGGACGGACATGCATAAATCTATATAACCATTGATTCCCTATACAACCTTTCTACGATGATTAGTTCGATGTGTTACAAATGGAGTGACAAAACTAATATACCCTCTGGTAGTATCTACCATAGGCCATAAAAACATTGCAAAATGAGTTAAAATCTGCGAACTATTAAACGAATTTGGGACATTTTTCTATTGTTGCTTTTTCATTTAATCCTGTAACGAGTAGGGATATAATGGACCTTTAAAGCTGACTTATCCAGAATATATATTTTAAGTAGTTTTCGAGTTACACTTACAACACAAAAAATTATTCGTGCTTAACAGGAGGAGAACTTCACGGGTGGTTGGAAAATGAGGACTTCTTTTCTAAAATGTCAAAAAATGTGCATGCCGAATGTGAGCCGAATATGTTGACCAAAGTGAAGTGGAGTTACATAGATATTGATGTATGAGAAATTAAATAAAATGTCCCAAAAGTGTACAAAAAAAGAAGTCCATTTTTTCGTTATAAAATATCTTTATTTTAAAACACTATTTTTGGTTGAAAATTAATTTAGCTTGGGTCGCTTAGAACAAGGATTTACTGTACATTAAAACCAAATATTTCCACAATTCCTGATTTTTGAAAGTTTAACGAATCCGAATCCGGTTGGAAGTTATTTCTTTAAATATTTGAAATTTAAAGTCGCTAAAATCTTTATAACGAAAATCCTATTTTCATATAAAAGTAGCGATATTTTCGAAATTCGAAAATAAATCAGTTGAAACAAAAAAAAAAAAAAAACAACTCCCAAAATTTAACAATTAATTTATTCAAAATTATTCGCAAATAAATATTTAAATAATTTATCCAATAATAAACTTATGTGAAAGAATATACAAATACTTAGACAACAGAAAAAAAATCATATTTACATTTAAAATTCTATTCATTTTGGAAGACTTTTCTTTTTTGGGAAAACAAAAATTTTATAATTCAAAGGCTTCGAGGCTTTCGTATGTCAAAGTTCGGCGTTTGTAAAACAAAACAAAAAAAAATAAGAAAATAAGAAAATTCTTTTCACCAATTTTATCTACAACAAAAACAACGAAAATAAAATAACATAACATAAAATGAGAAAGGCAAAGTAATGAAGGACGAAAAAGGAAGTTTGACTTTTTAATGTAAAAGTTTACCAACAGATGAAAAAAAAGAAAGGAAGAAAAAAATCAGTAAATTAAGAAGATGAGGACAACCATTCTCCTTTAACACTTTATAGAAATGCTTGAATAAATCAGCATGTTTGATGAAGATGGTGGTTTTTCCTTTGGTTCTGATATATCCTTAAAGAAGTGCTTATTTCTTATTTCTTAGCTTTTATAGCAACAAAAGAAGTGCATATCTATATAGAAAAGAGTAAAAGAAAATATTGATGGGTTGTAGAAATAGTTGATGGGATAAAATACCCGACAAAAATTTTAAGACTTTATATCCTTTTAACCATCTTTCTGGAAAGCTTTTCCTTTTTTCCCTTTTTCCTTTTTTTGTTGTTTTTGTTATATTTTGTTTATAACAAAAAGAACAGCTGTGAATGAGTTGCTTTTGCTTTTTCGGGAAAAGAAGATGAAGAAAAAAGTTTACATATATAACGCGAATAACAAATTCAGGATGAAAAGTTTTTCTTTTTTTTTCTTTTTTTTTTTTTTGTTTTTATGTTTAACTTTTAAATCTGAAATACAGAAAACGAAATCGATTACTTAGGGAAACCTAATCCCTTTGAGTAATACTTCAATATAATACCTTCAGGACTTTTTAACAAAAAAAAAAAAAGGAAGTTTTTTTTTTCTTTCCTGGAAAATATTATATATGTTAGGACTATATAATTGAAAGAGAAAAACAAGTTGTTGTAACATTTATGTGTCGTTTACATATTCAGTTTTTTTAGTATTTGATAATATGAAAATATTATTTGTAAATAAAAATTTGTGATATTTTTCTTTTTTTTTTTTGGGTAAATATTGAGTAAAAACGACATATTTTTGGAAAAGAAAAATAATGTAAAATTAAAATATTTTATGAAAATTGTATTCTAGAGAAATACAAATATGGTTTAAGTTTTTACTATGATAAAAAATTGGTTTGAAACTTTAATAAGTTTTGCTTTTTTCGAAACTAGAAAAAAATCAATGTACAACTTTTTCAAAAGTAATTAATTAATTTGGTTTATTTCAATAATATTATTGAGAAAGTTATACAAAACTTAAATAATATTGATGATTTCCTAGGGAAATTGCTGATAGCCATTTTATAATAATAAATAATTATATGATAATATTGATTTTACTAAATAAATTCTGGTTTATTTTGGTACAAATAAATTATCTATCTATTATATAAAAAAGTTTTCTCCGCAAAATCATTTATAAATAAAATAAAATAAATACTTTCAGGTAAATTGTATGAATACTTTTAGGCAAATCACTACGTCATATAGATTACTTTTCCTGCATGTGTATTTATAGTTATAAATAATAAAAGTAAGCCTATTTTTAGGGCGAATATATTCAAGGAAATACTTTTACAAATGAATTTAAATAATATAACTCATAAATTAAAAACAAAGAATAGAAAATTTAGCATCCCGAAAAATTGAGACGGAGAGAGAAGGAAAAATTGAATCTTATTTTACCGGTAAAGAAAATAATGACAAACAAAAAGAATAGTGTCATTACTAAATTGTTTGTTGTTGTTTATACACACAAGGTTTGATGAGCGAAGCGAGCAGAGGGCGGAGCCCCACAGTGTATATAAATATAGAGTTTTTAGTTAACTTTATTTTTTGTCTGTCTCGCTGTGTGTTGGTCCGGGTTAAGGTAGACAAAAACTTAAACAATTAACATATTTCTAGGATTTACTATACTACACGGTTCAAAAAATGACGTCAATTTTAATGACTTTCAAGTTATGCCAACGCGAAATTACCCTTAGTGACCTAAAATCACTAACTTCGAAGACCATTTCTTGTGTATTTGAAAATCATTAATTACCCAAATAATAACGAACCGAAAGGTGGAAACGTCCCATTTTTAACCGTGTAACTTGAAAAATTCAGGTTCCATTCCCTGATCTCACATGTTTTAAACTTATTTTTCCATGCCCACAATATTGAAACGATTTCTACTATTGAAAAATAGGTCCAACTGTGTACTACTTTGTATCTTATTACCCGTCTCGACAGTATAGCATTAAAGTCAGATGTTGTAGTCATATTTAATCGATGTGCTAAGTTTAAATCATTTAAATACAACTGAAATTAACAAGATTCAATACTGAAGTTGTAATAAATATAAGAGCAATAAGATTTACTGGCATTATCAAGGATACTTGACCAATTCATTCAAATTTGAAATTAAACTTTTCTAATAAAAATTTTTTCAGAACAGATTTAGACAAAAATACAGATAAAACTATTCATTTTAATAATATTGATTTTGAAAATAGGTGTTCATGGTTATTTTGGAAAAAGCATATAAAAAACTAACAACAAAATAAAATAGTCTGCGGTGTTCCAATTAATGTTATAACATCAGTAAAGTGATGCTAACATTGATTTAACGCCTTTCATAATATATTCTATTGTATAGAAACGTATTTATTCTCCAAAAGATAACCACAATTTAATCAGTAAACAGCTTTATTATAAGGTATATATAGATCCTTATATAATATGTACACTCTATATATCGTTTTATGGGGAAAATGTAAATTAATTATCGTTTCATTAGATAAAGACTAGTTCTTCTTCTTTATACTATATCTTTCATTTAGAATTACCTCTTTATAGTATAAAGGACTATACAATATCATCTCTTTATATAATTAATCTAAAGCCTCTATCTAGACTATACTAAATTCTAATTGCATTTCATTGTTAAATGTTTTAAAATTTTAATAGATATATTAATCAATAGATTTAAACCTTTACAATGATTTCATATTATATACTAAACAACTGCATTTTAAAATAATCTAGGCAAAGAAAATTTAATGGGAATTCGACTAAGCCTATGAAAAGACCTGCGACTCTTCCAGGTTCTATAGCAACACGACAATTTTCTAAGTCAATGGTACGAATTAAGTCACTTTTGATTTATCTTATACAAATGTTCATTATTTGAATCCCTAAAATTCAAATAAATAGATATAAAATATTTACATTACTATATAAAACGTGTCCCAATATTCACGCAAGATTTGAATTTTGCACCATTTGTGCGGTAAAGTGTTGCTAACGAAAAAAAAACACAACAAAGTGAGAGCTGATAGTTCAGGATTATTAAAAATGGATGGCCCATGACAGAAATTGTGGAAATTGAGCGCTGCATCAAGGAAATTCAGAACCACATATATGCAAACCGGTCCTGGAAAATTTCAACAAAAGAGTGCGTATATGCCAGCAAAGCCGTGGACCCTTTACCCGATGTGCTATTCCATACATAACCCTAAACTCTATACTTTATGAATCAATAAAAAATGTATAATTTTTGTCAATAAACCTTTGTTTTCTATCAAAATTCCTTCTTGCGTGAATTTTGGGACACCCTTTATATATTGTATTATGATTTTATTGGTATGATATCATATTGAAAAAAATTATGTATAATTATGATTTTATATGTTAGTAATATGTATAATTACGTTTAAATAATGTTCAAATCAAAAACAAAAACTACGGAAAAACATTGAGAAAACTGGTATATGGTTATCAGTATAACTTTTCCATAAAATAAAGTTTTAATTAAAACTTAAGCATCACGTATTTGGTGCACAAAAATAAAGTTTTCCATATTATAGACGAAAAAAAAGAAGTGTGTGTTCCTCGCTACCAGGGTTCACATATGAAGGAGAAGACCTCCATGGATAGTACACACGTATGTAAAGTATATATTGCTTAAACTTTTGATGCGGAAACTTATGATGAACTAGTGTAATGTGATTATCATGCAAAATTCTAAATGATTTGGTATGAACAAAAAGTTCCTTATGGAAACGGTTTTTTTTTTTAAAAACGGTTGTTGAATTTAAACAATTGCATGATATATGAAATATGATTTAAGGACTTTTGATAAACCCAAAAAAAAGAAGAAATAGATAGACTTACATGCATTCGAAGGCAGGTATGGAAATCATTTATATTATATGAAATTCTTTCAAAAAAAAAAATAGATCGGGTCTCGAAAGACCCTGAAATCAGTTTTTAAACATAATTTCTTTCACATTTTAGTATATTTTCATGTATTTTTTGCATAATTTTTGTTTAAATTACATTTTTTTAAAAAAAGTTTTTTTTTAACAAAACGGAAAAATGTGTTTCATTTAAAAATTTATTCTTTTTTTGACCTCCCAGCGGAAAAGCAAACGCTCCCAGATTTCACGAGAACTTATTGTGGGAGGCAAATATAATTTTGTATTTGGGGGCAAACTTTTTTCAGTTTTCCAAGGGAAACAATTTTTTAAAAATTAATTTTTTTTTCCTATATAAAATTTTTTAATCGAATTCATCTAAAAGAATTGAAATTATTATAATAGAAAAAAATAAAATTTTTTTTCTTATTAAGAAAATACAGGTATCCCTGGAATAGCACGGTACTAGAATAGCACGAAGTCGCGAATAACATCATCCAAAATTGCAACAACCCTTGAGTAACACGGGATTTGAATTACATGAATTTGCGAATGTATACACAGATATTACTGTTAACGATCACATAGAACATATGTACATAACAGATTTGCAGGAAATACATAGACATCAAACAAAGTGTCCGGCCACATAGGCTCTACGCTTACTGTGAGCGCTTTCGAAGATGAGAGCAACGATAAATATTTGCGTGTAATTAAATAGAAGTGGCCATATAGCCGAGTTCGTTGAAAGCAAGATACGATAGAGAAAAGAGAAGAATTGAAATTCAATTCTTCGCCTCTTTCGACAAAGAAGGCCATGATTTCTTTTTTCAATTGTGAAGAAGATTTGTATTTGCATTTGTGAATGAACTGATAAACTAGAGAAAATGTAAATGTTTTCAACTACAAAAATGATATCCGATGTGGACAATTTCCGCTCACCGTTTTCGTTCCTCGCACCGCGTTAATATTTATCTCACACCGCGTAGAAAGCGCAGAACCTATGTGGCCGTACACTAAGTTGTAAATCTAAGTTCTTATCGGAAATAGAATAGTTTCAGAATAGTTTTGGTATTATAAATGTACAAATTTGTATGGATATCGACTTTTGAATTGCACGGTTTTGAATAGCACGGAACGATATTTTCAAAATTGTATGAATTATTAGTATCGAATGACACGAATTTCAATAACACGGTAGCAATTACCCGTGTTATTCGCGGGATGCCTGTATATTTTTGAACTATATATGAATATGGGAAAAGTATGCTAAAATTTTAATTAGGAACTAACATATTTTGAAATTTATACAGAAAACAAGTGCTTCATGAAAGTTTTGTTTCAAAATAAATACTATATATACTCGTACCGAAAAGAAAATACATATTCGTAGAGAAAATTTTATCATCATATTAACAGGAAAACATGTAGATTTTCGGATTTTCAAATAAGATAAATAATTCGAAAAACACATAGAAAATGTCTATATATATATAATTCTCTAAAACATATATCAAACACAAGGATATACACATACCGTATTGATTTGGTATGACATCTGGATCTGTGTCATCACCTTCGGGCGGGTCACCAGTTATTTGTGGACTCTGTCGTATAGTATCATTTCCACCTAATGGTGTTGTTGATGTTCCACTTGAATTTCTTGTATGCTGTGAATTTGGCTGTATTGAATCTAATTGACAATCTGATGGCATTATTGGCAGCTGTGTATGTTTTGTTGATTTCATGTTGGCCTCAGCATTTCTATAGACATATCAATAAATTAATTAAAAACAAAAAATATACAAAAAAAAAAGAAATAATCTTACTTATTTGAATGTCGTCGATATAATGCCGCTAATATAATACATGCAACAGCAAATAATATTGCAGCGCATAATGTTAAACCAGCTATAAAAGGCGATAGTGGAACTGTTAATCCATTTGATGGTCCTAGACGTATAAAAAATATAAAAATTTTCTTTAATTATTCTAGAAATTAGTCAATATACCAAAACGACAACAATTTGTTGACACAATTATAATAAAACATATAAAATCTAAAAGTAATTTCAAAGTTATTTAACATATTTATTCCCATAGTGAAATAAATCACCGGAAACCTCGCGTGATTTTCTAATTTTCTAGAAAATTATATTATATCCAAAAAAAGGAAAAACGAATGGAAAATAAATGTAAAATGAAATTTAATTATAGATATGCAACTTGGTCCATATTTTATTGCAATTATTCTATACAATACTTTATTAAGGATAGTACAAAAAAAGGACGACTACAATAGAACAAAACAGATATTCATAGAAAATCGTATTCAAATGTAGTTTTGAAAATGAATGAAAATTTTTAAGTTTTCGACTATAGAAAATTGGAAATTTCAACCGAATTTAATTAATATTTCCTGTATAAATAGCTGGAATAACACAATAAAATTGAGACTTTTAATATATCTAAAATATAGGTTTTCTTTAATTAAGGTTTTTAGATACCAAATAAATGAGTTACAGTCAATATTTGATAAAAAAAATACTATATTATAGTATAATAAAGTTCCATATTGTATTCCAGGAAAGTATAAGTACACTCTATTCATTATATTATTTAAAAAAAACATATCGTAACTGAAAATCGGTCTATAGTAGACTTTTTGATGCCCTATGGCAAACTTTCTTAGAATTTGCAGATAACCCAGGCACTGATAGCACAAGTCTACTCTGTGCATTTTATTCAAATTGGTGCATTAGTTTTGAAAGCACATCAAAAAAACTATATGAAAAGGGTTATTTTTTCATAGGACTATTTCTTTCTCCACTATCCCTAGACCAATTTGACTGAAATTTAACATGGCATCGTCTATTTACGCAGTTAATCCACGTAATTAATTTAAACAAAATTGGGTTACTAATTTTCCAATTAAATTCTTAAAACCATAAAAAAGAGGACAAAATTCTCTGGTTACCCTGGTTTTTCCTTTATAACTTTGCTCTCCCTAGATCGATTTTGCTGAAATGCAATACCAAAATAAGCAAGTCACATTGTAAATTTTATCAAAATCCGATAACACATTTTTGAGTTATCTTGTATACGGACGGACGGAGTGACATGCATAAATCGATATATGTAACTTTTGATTCTCTACACGATCTGTTACAAATGGAGTGACAAAACTAATATACCCTCTGCTAGTACCTAACATAGGGCATTAAAATAGTTATTACTCGAATATGAATCAATGATAGAAACGTGTACAATTCTCGGGATATCGGTATCAAAATTAAAAAGAAGTTCAATCGATCCTTATTGAACAGTAAGTAAAATAAAACCCATATTTAAAAAGTTAATTGACTCTCGCAGCTACAAATTTGACTCATATAGATTTTGACTATTACTTTCTGACTGTATAAATCTTATATATGTCAAATTTGCTCCATGGGCTACTCATATCCTAATGGACAGCTCATAAATAGAAATGAAAGTGACTGGATTTCAGATTCAATATAACCAAAATAAATATTAAGGTTTTACTTTTAAATAAGAATAAAGATGTGTTTTGAAAATAGTAATAAAGAGATCGTATATGTAAATTCATATATTTAGGTATTGTAACATTTCTAATTAAAAAAATCGGCTACAATGTCCGGGTTGCAGGTTTGTGGCAGTGTTTCCAGATTTTCGAAATCTGATTTTCAAATCCAGCTTTACTAATATAATATCAAAAGACTCTAAAGTGTAAATAAATTTCCCTTAGACGAAGAGGTCTTTCTAGTGGGACGAGCAAGATTTCTATAGATTTCACTTAAAAGGATTCTTATTTCTTCATTTTATGTTATATAAGAATGTCATGATCAATTCATGGAAATATAAATTACTAAAACTGGTTAGATATCATTTTCCAGAAGTCTTTGTTGGAAAAATAAAATCTGAAATTTTCAGAAAGTATTAAGCAAACTTTTAGTTTTAGACTACAAGTATTACCCAAATTGACAATTTAAAAATAATAATTACAAATAAATTTATAACAATTTTTTAACAATTCCATTAAATCAATCTCCGTATAAATCCTTTTTTCATCTGAAATTTCTTATCATCATCTTAACTCCTTTACCATCCTTTGAATAAAAATAAAACATAAAACTAAAATCCTGTTCTATCAACTCGAAAAACCCGGAAAAAAATATATAAATATCTTTTTTTAAAAAAAGAAACATCCTAGTCATTTAAATCGCAATCTAAAGAAGAAAAAAATACCAAAAAATTAGGATGAATATTGCATATCAAGAATCTTAATGGAAAAATAAAAGGACGAAACGAAGCCGCAACCAAAAAAAAGCCCTACTACAAAACATCCTAGAAATGATGATGGGCATATAACCCGCAGTTTTGAGATACCAAAAACCAAACAGAAAAGGAAAAAGAGTGTTCCGTGGCAGTTATTTACTATGAATTAAACATGAGGCCATACCATTTTAGAGGCGGCTCTTTTTTTAGTAATGTATGCCAAAAAAAACAGACGAAATCTAAATACTATTATGTAGTACATATTTTCCTGCTTTATTTCTATACAGAATTATCCATTACCATTGCCAGGCTTTGTAAGGTATCGATAAATATGTTCGTTTTTTTTGTTCTCATTTTCATTTCTTTATTATAGCACATTTTTAGTAGATTTCTTTTTGTCTCGTCCAAAAAGATTCGATAACATAAAATATGGTAATGAGATCCAAAAAACCAAAAAAAAAGGAAAAACACCAAAGAAAATATTAGGTTTAGAGAGCTGATAAAATTCGATGGGTGGTACTGCATAAATCCTTTGTACAAGATAGTAAGAACAAAAAAACAGTACAAACATATTAGGGGTATTTCCTATTCATTGTAAATGTCCTGGTGTATTTCTATATAGTAATATACAACACATAATACACATCGATTTACAATGAAAAGTGAATATCCTTATTACTTTTGGGTGAATAATATTTTCCACGGTTTGTTCTCGACAGAAGAAGACTACCAAATAATACCATTTGCACAATACAAAAAAAAATATATTAATATTTAATCAATATATTTTCGTGATAATGATTCCCAATACTATATTTACTATTATTGCCGTTGTTTTATTGATAATAAAATACTAACCTGTATATTTTGCAACTCCTTTAAATGTAATATCATCAATTATACTTGGCTCTGAACGTCCCTTGGCATTAACAGCAAATAATATAATTCGATATGAATTTCCTGATTCCAAATTATCGACAAAGAAATTGACTGGAGAACGCTATAAAATGGAAAACAAACGTTTAATATTATTTTAATTTAAAATATATTATTTAGATTTTGGAAAAGTTTGGAAAATTTTTTATTTTTATAACTTAAATATCGGGTTTTTCAATAACGACGCTAGCAATATTTTTTAAAAATAAAACAAAAATGGTTAAAACACATTCTATGTCATTATGTATGGAATTCGATTTCCATCGCATGACCACCACGGGCACGTTTGCAAAACTCCTGTCGTTGAACCCAATTTTCGACCACTTTTTCGCATAAATCGGCAGATATTGCAGTAATCTCGGGTTCAATATTTACTCTGAACCCTTCTAACGTTGCCGACTTATTGGTATAGGCCAATCACTTCACGTGACCCCAAAGAAAATAGTTGAGAGGCGTCAAATCGGATAAACGAGGTGGCCAATTAACGGGTCCATTTCTGGAAATAACACGCTCACCAAACTTACTTTTCAATAAATCGATTGTAACGTTCGCTGTGGGACAAGTGGCACCGTCCTGTTGAAACCACATTTTGTCCAAGTCCAATTCATTCCAAAAATAATCAGTTAGCATGGTTGAGTAGCGATTTCCATTAACTAACGTGGCGATTTTCAGCATCAACGAAAAAATATGGCCCAATGACACCTCAAGCATGTAATCCACATCACACAGTTATTTGTTGGGGGATGCAATGGTGTTTCTTCAAGAATGTGTGGGTTGTGGCCTGCCCAATAACGTATATTTTGCTTGTTAACAAATCCGTTTAGCCAAAAATGAGCCTCATCACTGAAGATGATTTTTCGATGAAAATCGGCTCTTAAAGTTACGGCGACCGACTCAGAATTTCGGTAATAAATTTTAATAATTTGTAAATGGAGTTCAAGTGTGATGAAATGGCAACTATTTAGGAGCATAAATGGCAAAAGAACAAAAAAAAAATATTGCGTGGTTCGCCGTCCCTATTGGAAAATATTTGTAGAGTCCCAATTGAAAAACCTGATACTTTATTAGAATTCAATTTTTACAATAATTTAGTATAAAATCGACTTAAAGAAAATCTACGATACTACACAAAAGTTGAATTCACAAAAATCTCATTAAAGAAATGTCATTCAATGATTTTCTATATTTCATATTTTCATAAAACTTTCCAAACTATTTTGATTAAGATGTTTTCGATTAAAAACATGAAAACTAAAAGCTTTTGTATACATGTAAACAGTCAACAAGAAGTTTTCATTTTTTTCTTTTAAAGTGCATTTAAGTGAATTATTTGATAGAAAACTTTCAATATGAAACATTAAAGTTTTAAGAACTTACAGTATTTAAACTTGAATAACTTTTCACTTCTATAAATCAATACTTTTTCACATACTTATATAAACTTTTAAAAATTCGAAAATTTTCAGAAAATATTCTTTCACAAATTTTTAAGTTAATTGAAGTGAAAAATTTCAAGAAAAAACAAAACCATCAAAAATACTTACTGATAAACTAAGATTTCTAGCAAGACGTAAACTAGGCATCTCAACCAATTCCATAATGAAACCTTGTGGTAGACCTCCATCAAAACCTTCAATACATTCAACTTGTAGTGTTTCAGATGATTGATTTGATACTGTACAATTTTGTAGAGGAAATGGTCGACCTTTAAGAAAATATAAATATAATTTTTATTCATTTCAAATATAAAACACATTTATTTAAATAAGCAGAGATGGAAAACCAAATCATGAAGCCTAAAAAAATTACAGAATCAGAATGAAAATTCATAACATTGCTAAATTCTTTAAAATCTGACACCGGAACCGTACCACAAAATAGTATATATTTTAAAATTGGAAACGAATTTAAAATCCAATAAAATATTTTCCTTAAAAATCAAAAGAAAAGAAATGAAAAATTTAAGTAAAACTTATTTGAAACGTACCCAAATTAAATGTTTTGGAAAATAAAAGCATTGTTTCTTTCTAAACAAATTCAAAATCTAACCATAGTGAATTTTTCACTTAAGAAATGAAGCCTGCAAAATATTCAAAAGGGAAGTTTCTCCTAGGAATTGAATCCCAAAAACCGAACGCTAATCCCTTTCTAAATTCGAACTCAAGTTCTATTTATATAAAAGTAATATTCAAAATTAGAACTTTGTAGGCTTTCCCTATATGTTACAATAAGGTCTTAAATTAATTAAAATAAACATAAAGTTGAAATTAAATTTCGATCCCTCTTCTGACACCAAAATTTTTTTTTTTGGAAAATGATATTTCATGTTAAAGTAAGACAAATAAATTTCAAATATTTAAGATGACAATAAGGACATGTCAAATATGCTATTGTAAAATTTAAAATGAATAAATTTTTTAAATTTCATAAAACAAAAATAGTATAAAAATGTTTTTATGAAATAATAAATTTATAGAAGATTTTCTTGAAATATTTGAAAGTCACTAAAAATATATTTTATAGATATAAGCAATTACCTGCAGCAACTATTTGAAAAATGCACGGTGACTTTTGTACACCAATTGAATTTCTTCCCCAACATGATATTGTTCCATAGTCTAGATCCGATGTTGGTGTATAATTTAATCGTGACAATCCAGTCTGAAGTGATAATAAAATAATACATTTTTGAAGAACATATAACAATTTTAAATAACATTATATTTTTAGAAGTTACAATACTTTTACGATAGTACAATGAAAAATATTTAGTAATCCTTTTCAATTCCATTGAGATATGAAAACATATCGTTCTTGAGAGAAGTACCAAGTACATTCTTTATGGAATTTCTTTTTTCTGGGATTATAAAATACTTTTGAAAATATTACAAACAAATCGACTTACTTCACTTGAATGCAATCTCGCGGGTAATTCAGTTTGTTCTCCAGATGAATTAAATGTCCAATGAAATGATTCAGCTGGTGGTGAAGCATCTACTTCACATTTCAATGTTAAACTTTCGTGCTTCAATGCACCTAAAAGTTCTTCGTGTTCTGCTGAACAAATTGGTGCATCTGAAAAAAAAAGAAAATATAGAAATGAAAATAAATGGAAATTGTATAAAAGGAAATTCAATAAATTTTTGCATACAATCTTGGAAAAATTAGTTATATATTTTTCTATTAGTTTCTTATACTCGTATTTTAAGTTAATGAATCGGAATTTCAACAAAAAAATCAATCCTGCGCGGTTTTCAATATATATTTTTATAGGTTTAAGGAATTTAAGGAATTTTTACTAGGCTACTCCAAAACAACATTTGGCACGTTTTTGAAAGGATAAAGTGGATTTTGTGCGTCGATTCATCACTATGGATAAGACTTGGGTCTATGACTATGATCCTGAGTCGAAAGCAGAATCAAAAAAGTTGTGTGAAACTGATAATTCGGGTCCGAAACGGGTTAAGGCTCAAAGATCGGCCAAAAAAGTTTTAGCCTCAGTTTTTTCGGATGCGAAAGGGATTTTGTTGACGGAATATCTCCAAACCGGGAAAACCAATAATTCTGAATATTACTCGAACTTATTCGACCAGCTACATCTATATCCAAACCTGAAAAAATTCATGCGTGGAAGGCCTTCTTTGTCAAGCGAAGATGTGATAGCTGCCGTTGCAGAGCTACCAGATTCTCACGTCAGAGATGGAATCAATCGATTAGAGAACCGTTGGAAGAAGTGCATTGAGGTTCAGGGAGACTATACTGAATAATAAAGTATATTTCGAACCATAAAATTGGAACTTTTTGATTAGCCTAGTAACACTGAATTAAATAACATAGATAGTAGGAGCTTCGTCCTAAACTAGCTAACGTTCCTAAACCCTTTCCTAATTTTAAAATGAATCAAAAAATAAAACTATTTTTAAAAGTTGTAATTTTAAAAATTTTACAAAAACTCAAAAAAAGGAAAGATAAAAGTTCTGGTGTCAAAATCCACTTTAAAATCAGTTTTTAAAAACTATGTTATTATTAAAATAAAGCTTGAGGGCATCAATAAATCCTTCCCTTGTTTTTTTTCTTTCTTTCATTTAATATTAGAAATATGAATTTCACAAAAAAAAACAAATTTAAAAGTTATCCTGAAAAACTATTAAAGCTTAAGGATTTTAATTAAATTTTAATTCCAGCTTTTCTAAAAATACCAAAAGAGAAACTTTTAATGATTATAAAATATTCTTAGGATATAGAAATTTCGGTATACATATAGAATCGATAAAGGATTTAATACCAGAAAAGACATAATAGTATATAGAAGCTTTTTTAACATTATTATCTTTTCTTTTTTTGACATCAGTTATGAAATTCTTTGGAGTTAATGAATTCCTGATTGATTTAAGTTTGAAACTAGTAAAATAAAGTTTGATATGAATTTGATTTGATCCTTCAAAAAATGCATAATAGTAAAAAAAAGGAAGGAAAAAAGAAAGGAAAGGAAGGAATTAATTTTCTTAATTTTCTTTTAGGGTTAATTCATCAAAAAAGAAAAAGGAAGAAAAACTTTGCCTATATAATCTTTGGTCTGTGTTAATTGAAAAGCTTTTTTCTTCCCGTTTGGAGGTTGGCAAAATCAATTTTTTTTTAGATTTTCCAAAGCGATTTTTATGAAATTCATAAGATACAGAGTTTTAAAAAACTCGTCCCGAAGATAAGCAAACTTTAAATCCAATTTTCCTGATTTTCCAATCTTATATCAAGGTTTTTGTAAAAAAAAAAACAACTGAGTCGTTCGACTTGTTCTTCTAAGTATATATTCTATACATGTGTCGCTATTGTTGGAATATTGATAATCCCAATATTTTGAAGACCTCTACTTATTTCGAATAGTGAGACGCAAAAGAGCGCCTGGTAACTAATTATGCCCTATGGTAGGTACTACTACCGTATACAAGATAACTCAAAAACTCGTTATCCGATTTTGTTTAAATTTAGAACGCAAGTTGGTTATTCCTTAACTGGATTTGTTATTGTATTTCAGCAAAATCGACGGGGGGAAAGGGAAGTTATTAAGGTTGACCAGAAAGATTTGTCGTTTTTATGTTTATCGTTTTTAGGTTTTAATTGGAAAATTTGTGAACCAATTGTATTTAAATTAATTATGTAGATTAACTATACAAATAGCCGATACCATGCTAAATTTCAGTCAAATCGGTACGAGGATAGTGGAGAAAGAAATAATCCTAGGAGAAAATAACCCTCTTCATATAGTTTTTTTGATGTGCTTTTAAAACTAATACACCGATTTGAATAAAATTTACAAATTACACTTATGCTATCAGGGTCTAGGTTACCTGCAAATTAGAGGAAAGTTATGAAGAAAAACCCTAGAAATATTGTTAGTTTTGACTGTTTTTCCGTTCCATTTCTACCATAGGGCATCAAAAAATCGGCTATAGGCGGATTTTAAGTTACTATATACTTGTAGTATGTATCTTTGTTTGTTTTGAAATAACAACAATTCTTGAAACTATTAAAACAATTTTAATTCATTAATTTTTGGAAAAATCGAAGCATTATAAATACAAAGGAAAAGAGAAAGAAATACCATGTCTACTAAAATTTACTGCAATCACTGAAATAAAATCACTATTTTCGTATCATTAAAAACCTAAAATTCCTTTCAAAATCCCATATCTTATTTTTTTTAAAAAACTAGAAAACCGCACACATTTTTATATTTAATAAATCTTAAAATTTAAAGACTTTAAAAATTTTAAATTCCTTGAAAGCTACATAATTTTACTGTATTATATCAGAACTCTTTAAATTTAAAAGGAAAACAGGAAAAAATACTTACATCGAACTCTTAATGTAACTGGATTGCTAGTACCTTTCCCTTCGGTATTTGCTGCTAGACATGTGTAATCACCTGCTGATGCCCTTGTCACACTCTGCAGTACGAGTGATTGATCGGAGAGGATTATACCAGCAGAGACGTTATGATGCAATTCAGTACCCTAGAAAATCCACAACAACAACATTATACAATTTTTCTTCTACACATCGATTTATACATATACTGTATATAAACATTATATAGTAGAAGAAAATTTATTTTCAATAGGAAATGAATGTCTTGGCATAATTCTTTCTAGTACATATAGATTTCTTTTTTCTTTTTTCGTTTCTTAGCTTCTTAAATTCATGAAATAACGAGATAAAATAGGATAAAAAATTGACTTTATTGTAAGTAGCAATATCACCAAGAAAAAAAAAATAAGTAAATTGTACCTACTTAAGTTTAAAATTGATTGGCAATTATTTGGTACTTGAATTACAATCATGATGATGACGACGAAAAAAAGGAAGAAAAACAGCCACCCAAATAAGATATATGTACTAAGAAATTTTTATGTATTAAAAGAAATATGTCCTTTTTTTCATACTATTTTAATGAACTTATACAAAAGGACATATTTCTGTTCATTCATTATTCATTCATTATTCAAAAAAATGCATTTAAATTAAAAAATTTTATTTCAAAATACATAAATAAAATACACTTACATCATGATACCATGCCATTTTATATGGTCGAGGATTTGACTGAATAATGCACTCAAAATAAACATCATCTCCTTCTTTAATATCGTCTGGATTCAGTGACGAACCCATTTTCATAATGGCAACTGGTTGGTCTGGATGGAAGAAAAAATGAACAGAAAAAAAGTTATATTTAAATTAAATACAAAGTTGAAACAAAAGCTTTTTTTATTTAAAATAAAACAATTAACATGTAAATTTTTTCAATTATGTTTTTTAAAATAGTAAAAGAGTTTTCTTTTTTTTTTCGCTTTTGTTTTTGTTTTATTAAATTTCCTCTTAAAAGTAAATATTAAAACTTAAAACAATTAACATTTAACAAAATTCAATGTTTTTCCTCTCGAATTCCATTCATATTAATTTTGTAAAGTTTTCTGTACTTTTCTGTTTTTTTTGAGGTTTTTTGTATTTTTTAAATTCAATTATTTAAATATTATATAAAAATAAAAAAATGCTTTTTAATTATTTATATATTGACCTAAATCGCCTTTTGTAATTTTTTTTAAATTGAACACTTTTTCACTGACGATAAAACAATTGAAGTTTTTTTTTTGTTTTAATAATGATGATGGATTTTTTTGTTATTTAAAGAATATAAAATAATTACAATAACGTTGTTAAATTTAGCGAAATAACAATTCATGTATAGGAATTCCTCTAACTGCAAGAGTTCTCACAAAACATGACTCAACAACAAAGTATAAGTAATTTTAAAATACCCCAAAGCTAGCGAATAAACAATTAAACCAATCAGAACAAAGTAGTAAATAATTACAAGATAAAAAGAACTTTTTATATACCACGTTATATAAACTTAACAAGTCTATGTATTAACACTTTTTTAAAATTTTTCGCAGAATATTTTTGTAAACAGCTATTCGAAAAGTTTCAAATGTCTAGCTAATCGGGAAGTTAGTTAAAAATCGATTACAAGATTTGTGCCGGACAAACAAACAAGAAAGCAAACTAATAAAAACGTAGTAAAATAAAAAAGGAAATAAAATTCGCGTGGCAATAAGTGCGAAAGAGTAGATTTCAAAGGCAAAATATATCAGGAAGAGGTAGAATAAAAATCTTATCGAAACTTCCCATTGAGCACATGACATGACGCCACAAACTCTTAAAACTCTTATTTTATCTAGTATTTGTGCATTGGTATATGAATTTTAGGATGTATTTGCTTGTTTACAATTTAAAATTGTATAATGAACTTATATTTCTCTGACACTATTGTTTACCTTACCCTAGTACATTTCACGGCGAAATCGGATAAATATTGACACGTCAGGGATAAGAAGTTAGAATACTTTCTAATTACTCATACTTCGCAAAACATTGAACAAGACAATCATTGTGTCTCCTCAAAAAAGGGAAATATGTACAATCTTTGTATAGTCAATATCTTTTTAATTTGAAGCATAACCTAAATTTACAAAACACTTCTTGTCAGGCATACCATATATCATCAAATCACATTTGGAATCTGAACTTAGGAAACTGAGATTGTTCTATAGCGTCCTTCGAACGTGTATATTCATAAATCCATTATTGACGAAAGCCAGTCTTCATTTAGGACCAAAATACATACATATTATGGATAAAGGATTAGTATGTCTCTGAAGAAAAAGGGAAGCCCTTCTGGTGACAACCGGAGTACAAATGAATTGATTAGTTTCAGTTGAATAGAAGAATTGATTCTAATAATTTGTACAGGCGCTGTACTACATAAAAAAGTAGTTAATCTAGATAGTACTCTAATGTATAGAGGCATACAGGATTTAGACAAAGCTCTGTATAGCAAAAGTAAAGCCATACCTTAAAGAAAGATTCGCAAAGTTTGAAAAGTTTTATAAACTAAAATATGAACATAAAAATAGACAGATATGTTTTTGGTAAAAACTTTTAAGATCTATGTCTGTATATCTGTCTGTAATATCTATATGCAGTTTATGATTAATTAATTTTTGATTCTCATTAGATAGTAGTGAAATAAGTATCACCAATTCTATTCCAGAAATCCAAGGAAGTCATGAAATTATTAATTAAATGAAAGAAAAAATTCATTCAAAAATATATTTATAAAGCTGTTGACTTTAGTTTGTGGCAACTGAATTTTCAGTTTTTACAACTAAAATTCAGTTTTCACAACAAGAAACATACAGTTGTAAGGATTAACTAAAATCTTTATGATTTTTTCTGTGTGTGTATATTTGAAGCGTTAATAACATCATTAAATTTTACTAATTAATGAATGAATTATAAAGTTTAAATCAAAAATATTGTAGTCAAAATATGAACAAAAATTTATATTTAAATATAGTAGAATTATCAAAATTTAAATCTTTATTTGTCATAAATAATATTCATATATATATAAATATGTTATATCATTGAATTCATTGAACAAATAACAACAGAATCTTATTCATAATATCCTATATATACCTTAGGTATATGTTAAAAAAAGGATGAGTATTACAAATTTACAAACCTTAAATATTTATACGCCTTATCTCTTGTGTACTCTTGGCTGGATTTGAAATAGATTACTAATGGCATCTAGCCAAAATGCACATTTCATATATATAAAGAGATATTACACCACCATTGAACTGTTCTATGCTTTATGCTTCTAGTCACATTTTAAGAAATGTGAATAAATGTTCATACAGTACACAAATATATATAAATACATATAAGGCTATTATAACAATATTTATATCAAAGTTGAATTTTCAAAAATTATTTGTTAGTACCATATATATATGTGGTACTATCTGTGCAATTGGTGAATGAGCATGAATCCCATTTAGTAGATTTTAGAATAGAATTGTTTAGGTATTACTATATGGAAATATGATATAGAAGAATAATACATATCTGAATCTGTACCCAAAATGCTTTTCACAAATTTTAACAATTGTGTTCAGTGATCTTCATTCAAGGATAAGAAGTTTTTTCTTTTTTTTTTGGAAGGAAAATATAGATATAGTAGTCTCATATATGAAGACATAAGAAGAAAAAAAAAAGACAAATAAATTCATACGATATAAAGAAAATGGGCAATACTATATAGTATAGTATTCAAAAAGGTAGAATTATTCTTTTGTAGAAGTATAGTAGTAGAAAAAAATTCCATTTTTTTTATTTTCAACTTGCTTGCTGAAGCAGATTAACATTTTATATGATTTAACATTATATATTAATCTTCAGACGGTTTCATTATTTAGGTGACACTTCATGCTTTTTTTCGATATAAAAAGTAACGACAGAATTGGCAAAGAAAAAGGATGAAATAAATAATATTTAATCAATTATCCAAAAATAAAAATGATATTGGACAATTCTTCTTGGACATATGACACTTTCGGATGTTTAATGTAGTAAGAACTAACTTATTTAGAAAACCGGACAAATGGTGTCTGATTGTATAATATTTTAACAGAAAGAAGTTTTCAGAAAATTTTTCCGGCCTTCGTGGTACATTTTATACTTTATCATTTAAAGAAAGAGAAGAACACTTTCAAGACACCACATTTCGTTCTGAAACTATTAAATTAAATAAATCCACAGATATTTTAAATTTTAACATATGATCCTTCAAACAGAGTACGAACATAGGCGAAGACTATGTATAGGTGAAAATTCCAAAGGGATTAGATAAAATTGACCGGCACTAGTCATGAGACAGTTTGTCCAGCAATTTCCCTAAGCTAGTAATGGGCTACAATTTCTGCAGACATGGGATGCATCCAGCAGCCTTAAGTGCTTAAAGAATTTTCCAACGCTTAAATGTACAAATACAGCTGGATGCAATTCTGACTAAGCTCTAACTTAACGTGCCATGATTTGTATAAAGGATCAACTGACAGGTATTTTTGAAAATTATTTCTGGATTATCAATTTTTATTTAATTTTATTTTCAATTCTTATTTACTCTCGACACTTATTTTGTATGACACAAATAGATTTTATAAAGTTATTCTACTAAAACTAATTTGGCGTTTAGCACAGATAATTACCATTAGCTTGATTCAATGGAATGTATTCAGGAGTTCAACAAAAAATGTTAACTGCTTAAATTAAGAATTTTGACTAAGTGCTTAGGACTGCTGAATGCACCCATTGTTTCTTTAACCAACTCAAAAATAGCGAAACATGGAAAGTAAGACTGATATATGTTCTGATTTATTATTTTGCTCTCTGTTGTCCTTATTATCAGGATAAGGTAAGAAATTTTTATATTAAGCACAAAAATCGAACTATCCGAAATACATGAAAAAGCTGAATAATTTCCACGGGAATATTTAACCACTGAATATTCGTAAGGACGAATTTATTCTTAATTTAATTGTGATTCTAATCAATTCAAATTTACACCCAATATTTCAGGTCATCTGTACAATGAAAATTATTTTTAAGTTATATGTTTTAATATCCAAAGACAATACCTGAAATTCCAAGATAACCTAATACTTCTGTACAAAACCATTTTCCAATTCAAAAATTCTATTCAATAGACGCCAATAAAAAAACACCCGCGAATAAATTGGTTTGATAAAATACTAAATTTTAAAAAGGTAGTATATAAAAAATAGCAAATTTTAATGTCGATTATTTTCATTACCACCTCCGCCACTAAAATAAATAAATTGCAATTATCCGAAACCAAGAAGAAAAAAAAGAAAATTTAGCATTTTTATGAGAATAATAAAATTTCTAAAGAAAAAAAAACCCCATTTTAAAATAATTTTTCTTCGAAATAACAAAATACAAAAATTTATATCGATGTAAAAGCTTCTTATATAAAGCTTTTCGAATTAAAAAATATTATAACAGAAGAAAAACAACAGCGAAATCCCACAAAAATAGGATATTTTTTATTGCTATTAAATAAACGTCTAAGAACAAAAAAAAATTTATATACATATATCCATATATATCTATATTAAGGATCAGAAAGCTTAAAAATAAAAAGTATTATAGTATTTTATTATGAAACAAACAAAACCAAAAACGAAAAAATTATTTTCTAAGGATATAATATGAGAATTAAATTGGTTCCATTTACCGACATTTAGAAGTCCATTTAAAGTGCTTAAAATGAAAATAGCCTTATATGTATGCTTGACTAAGAGTTATCTTCATGAATTTCTGTATACCCACCCCCAAGAATAATTTCTTTACGTCGTTTCAAATTGGTTATCTCGAAAGTAATACTTTCTTCTTTTTTTTTCTTGGTACCAAACCGAATTAATGGACACAATTTCTATATGACAAAAAAAAAATAATTTCACGTATTTTTCTGGTATTTCTTTAATACGTTCAATTCCTTTAATGTTCGATAAAGATGATAAGAAAAAAAACCAACCCTCAACCCAACCACCCACCATCGAAATTCTTCCATTAAAATTATATTTTCACATTTTGTAATTCATTTTCTTTCGAAAATATTTTATTCTTTCTGTTTATATCTTTTAAGGAAGAAAAAAAAATTAGGAACACAAAACAGGAGAGAACACATACTAATTCCTCATTTTTTATTTACCATTAATAAAAAGGAAGAAAAAAAAAAGTATATAAATATAATATAAATGTTAATTATTTTCGTTAAATATAAAATACGACCCACAAGTTAAGTACTATACTAATTCCAACAATCGAAATATTCTACGAAGAAAAAAACGTACTAAATAAACCGAAAAAGAAAAATTTAACCTAAAGGACTTCTACCCAAACCTTCCAGAAAACGGGATGGTTGTGGGTTTTACTTTGGAAAATATAGAATTTTCATGCAAATTACTAACATTCTCTCTCAATAAGTGGTACTTAACATTATTATTGAGGGTTATAAAACGATAAAAATTACTATTCATGATTTTCTTTTTTCTTTGTATATGTCCTGAGTGTATATATATATAATAATATTAAACTTACAATGAACAATTAAATGCCATTTGTCCTCTTTTTCACTTTTTTGTATAAATTGATTTTCAGCTCGACACGTTAAGTATTTACCATCATCTTCTTTCGTTGGTGTAAATGTTAAAACGCTTAATGATTGATTATCTGGTTCTGAAAACTAGAAAAAGAAAAAGAAAAGTATTATTTGAATGTTAACGTTCTCGCGAAAGTCAAAAGTTTATATTGTCGAGACTATGCTAAACTAACAAATCAAGAAAGGACTAAGTTTAAGGAGGAAAACTCAATCCCAGAATTAGAAATTTGGGACCATCAGTCCTTTTACAGTAGTATTGATGTTAATTTTGATAATACAAGTATATCCGAGAAATATAAAGTTTCGCTACAGTTTAGCATAGTATCAACTAGGGATTGCAAATTTTGATGAAAAAAAAAAGATCGGAATTCAAAATTCAGGTCTAATAATCTTGGAAATTCGGTCTAATTCCGGAATATTTTTATATTCTTTTTAGGATAGTTATTTACTACTCTACACTACACGCTCGTTGGTGGAATGACAATTAAAAATGAATAGACTATATAGACCCTAAAATTTTTCCCCGTAGGCGATTTTCTCCAAAGAATTTCATTTCAGATTTAATTTATGAAATTAAGGTCCGGTTTGTTGTTCAATTGAATTTTGTTTTCCAAATTTTGCAATAATAACTGGGACTACCCCCATCATGTTTAATTTGATCTTCTAAAATCACTTCATTCAGATCGTCA
Source organism: Xylophagus ater (assembly GCA_963422695.1). Lineage (NCBI taxonomy): Eukaryota > Metazoa > Arthropoda > Insecta > Diptera > Xylophagidae > Xylophagus > Xylophagus ater. Next base: position 43,963,162 of record OY730483.1, on the reverse strand, counting down.
GATTCCGATTAGTCGGCTGGGGAAGTTTCCATATTTGTGTTGAATATGAGTCTTTGTGCAAAGTTTTCAATAACTTTGTCTATTGTACAAGTATGGTCTATTGTATGGTCTGATGAAAGATTCGCGAATCTCACTGTTTCCACTATTGTGTAAATACTGAAAAGTTCCAGACACATTTGTTCGTCTTTGACTTATTCGATCTTCTAAAGCGTGCTTCAATTTTAGTCAGAGTTCATCAGAATCGAAATTCTATTCTCTTTAACTCGGAAGTCGAAATTATATTTATGAGACCGAATTTCGGAATTCTCGAATTACGAATTTCTCGTATATGCAATCTCTAGTATCAACGATTTAAGTAGTATTAAAATTTCGAAAGTCAAAAATCTTGGAACAGATACGAAAAATTTTAATTAACATTCCCAAATAACATTTTTAGTAATCGCTACGTACCAGTTACTAATTCACATATTACTGTAAGGCAAAGAAAAGTAGAGATAAATTAAAAAACCGAGACCTGGATTTGAACCAGGATCTCATCAGTCTCATGAGACGAGGTCGAGATCTTAACCAACTAGATCATTCTACACTGTCTCTACTACTGTTCATTTGCCTTTATTCTTAATGATTACAACTGTTTTTGTCTTAACCTCTCAATTGTTTTACCAAATTCAGTTGTATCCTATTTTTAACTCTTACATTACCACTAAACATGGCAGCTACTATAAATGTTACTTGGGTTGCTAAATAATTGTTAAATTATGTCATATTAATAGCAGTTTTAGTATTAACAGAAACATTAAATTCAAAATTTAAGTACTACACAAAAAAAAGTCCTTTTCTATATTTTAATATTTTACATTTTTTGCTAATCGTTTAATTGGACGTGTTCCTTTCCACCATGTTATAATCGCTGCCGGTTTTGAACCGGAACTTCGACATTCAATATCATAAGTTCGATCGGCCGATACAAATTTCTCTTTTGTTAATATATGAACAGCAATTGGTTTTACTAGAAAAAAAAGGAAAAAAAGGATGAATTATTATTAAATCATGACAAAAATTCCAAATAAAAACTATGTTCAAATACTTACAATTCACATCCAATATAACAACTTTATTATTTGGCGGTGATAAATTTGTATTGCTAGCTACACAAATCAGTCGTGCATTCAAATGTTGTCGACCAATATTTGGATATGATAAGTGATTTACAGTAGTACCATCAGGACGATGTTCAAATGATTCATCAATTACTTCATTGTCCAAATACCACGTAACATTCGGTCTAGGTCGTCCTAAATAATAAATAAAACATGTACTTGGTTTTTTTTTGTTATTTATTACAATCATAATATTTTGTATAATAGAGGAAAATTGTTTTGGAAGGAAGAAAGAAATTCCCACTTCTGAAAATGACTATTTTTTTTTATTATTGATATTCTATCAAAACCTTTGATAAAGCTTTTACTAATTACTAATAAACACAAATAAATTTAAGAATATTTGACCGAGAAAACTGTCTTCACCCTTTCAAGCTGTACTGTTGAAAAGGTCCTGAAATGGTCCTAAGCCTAAATTGAATATTCTTGAAAAATTGTTGAAGAAAATTCATTTTCCCAATATTATAAAATTCATTAACAATAACAAATAACTTAAGACTTTTGGACATACAGAAAAAGAAAAGAATACTTAAAGGATCTAAATAAAATCGAAAAAGAGTATTTCGTTTCAAATTTATTCAATAAAAAAATTCTTTCAAAATAATTAGATCAATTTCGATCAATTATTTTCAATTAAATCAATTAAAATGTTAATTATTTATAGTATTTCATATTATACAAGCTTTCGTCACCTTTGTTCAAATTAATTATTTAATAAACATTTACATAAACGAGACACAATCATTTTAATTTGAAAAACTGAATTTGTATTAAAATACTATTTTTAACGGCCATTTAATTATTTTTAAAAATAAAGGGTGATTCATTTAGAGGTACTTCATGGTGAGTCGTGTTAACTTGTCATGGTATTTTTGTTCAGTACTATTTAACATTTCATCATGGAAATACTTACAGCCCGCATATCCTCTCAAAATTGTAGAGTAGTGAGCTTAATGACGATCCGCTGTTTTCTCGCAGAATTCTGTTTAGTGATGAGGCCCATTTCTGGCTAAATGGATACGTCAATAGGCAAAAATGCCTTATTTGGGCTAATGAACAAGCCGAAGAGTATCAAAAGCTACCGTTACATCAGAAGAAATGTACGGTTTGGTGTGGTTTATGGGCTGTTGCAATCATCGGTCCATATTTGCTCAAAAATCAGAATGGCTGTTAATGGCGCTCGTTATTGTCCATGATAACGGACTATTTGCTGCGGGAAAATTGAAGCCCGTGATCTCCAGGAGATTTGGTACGAACAAGACGACGCTACTTGTGACACAACGCATGAAACCATGGTTTTATTGCGAGAATAATTCGGTGAACAGTTAATTTCGAGCATCGGAACGTTGAATTAGCCACATAGGTCGTGTGATATCACACCTCCAGACTTTTTCCTTCATCCGAAGACAATATATTTTTGTCCATTTATGCTTTATTAGACTCTACGAGTTCTGGAAATGCACCCAAAAAACTATCATTTGTATGATTTGGCAATTGGCGTTAGGTACTGGTAACATTTTAAATATTCTTTTCATTTCTTAAAAACTTGATAACCTTAACTCCACTCATACAAAATCCGAAGTGGAACTTAAACACCAGAACTTTGATTTGCTACTAATTTTCTTTAACGACGATGTCTTAAAAACTTACCATTGTTTTAAATTAAGAATTGAATCAAAATTTGTGCAAAACATCAAAAATTTGTAAAATCAAAATATATATACTTGCACTGTGTTTTGGAGTATCTAGTATCATTCAATATCCATATAGCTGGGCATCATTTATGACATCCTATTACAAATATGTGTAAGGAAATGTCCTTTATATCCTAGTATTTCTAGTATCTACCCACAAAACGGTGTAAATTTGTGTGTACATGGATAATTGACGTGGAAAATTGAAAAGAGTAAACAAGTGGTTTCGTTGATTCTAGTCATTTAACAATGTACTTAAAAAGAGTATGTAATTCAAGACTTTAACAATGACCCATTTTGTTTTCAGTACCAAAATATACATGTGATTGTAGTTCAAAGTAAGAATTTCGAAAATTTTCAACTATTCCAAATTTCAACCTCAAATATGGGCTTTTATATATGTAAGTTATATACGCTTAAAGCTTTTTCATTTTAAATTATATGAAAATATTTTCGGCCTATAGACGATTTTTTGATGCCCTATGGTAGAAATGGGTCAGAAAAACTGTCATAACTAACATTAATTCGAGGTTCTTACTACATAACTTTGTTTATTCTTTTCAAAACTTCTTCTAATTTGCAGGTAACCCCGATCCTGAAAGCACAAGTCTAATTTTATTCAAATCGATGTATTAGTTTTTAAAGTACATAAAAAAAAACTATATGAAGCGTGTTAATTTCTCCTAGGATTATTTCTTCCTCCACTATCCTTGCACCGATTTGACTGAAATTTAACATGGTATCGTCTATTTGTGTAGTTAACTTATATAATTAATTTAAACGATTTTCGTTCATAGGCTTTCCAATTAAATCCTAAAAACCATAAACAAAAAAACGACAAAACTTTTTGGTCATCCTGGTTTTCCCTTTATATTTTTGCTAGCCTTGCAACGATTTTGCTGAAATGCAATACCAAACCAAGTTAAGCAACTCATATTGTAAATTTCATCAAAATCGGATACCGCGTTTTTGAGTTATCTTGTATACGGACGGATGGACGGACATGCATAAATCGATATAACTTTTGATTCCCTACACAATCATAACCTTAACACCTTTCTACGTGACGAAACTAATATACCCTCTGGTAGTACCTACTATAGGGCATACAAATATATGGAAATAGAAAGTAATACAAATGCAGGAATTTCGAAACTGATTCATTTGAATAAAACTATATATTTTTCATTTTAAAATGATGAATGTTATTTTTCGTGAAATACATAATTTCGCGTTTTACTTTTTTCTTTTGTATTTTGCGGTTTTTATCGATTTTGAAAGTTTTATATCCTTTTATATAAAATTTTATGATTTTTCGCTTCATTTTATGTTTTTTAAAAAAGAGAGAGAAGGTATCTCTTTATCATAAATTAACTTGAATAAAATTTTTCACTAAATTATATTCATGATTTTCTATTCAAATTAGTTAACTTTTAAATAGAAGAGGAAAAATTTCGTAGAGAAATTTATTAAGCATATTTTCATAATTTTCAAAAATGTATATTAATATATTTTTATAATTGAAATAACAAAACACTAATATTTATGTAAAAAACATGTTTTTATATGGGACTTTTCAGGAAAATGTAGTATTGATAGGCAACGTTCAATGAAGTACTTTTATCACATATATATATCTGTATCCCTTTGGCCTGGCATTTGCATGTACGGTAAATAACATTAAAGCTCATAACAAACAATTCAAACTTGGAGTACCAAAGTTCAGTTCTTTTATAATAAAAGTTCATAAGAAATAATTTAAACTTGAGATCGTAATCCCTGGTACACAGGAATTAGTACTCTAGGATATTTTGAATACAGTAAAGTAACCAAAAAGAAGCGTAAAACCAGAATATCATAGTTTGATCGTTAGTCCCCGTTGTGATGGACTGATATTAGAATAGAATACACTAAGTTTTAGAGTGTTCTTGTACTGCGACTTTTAAGATCTATTGTACCCCCTTTTCTTTGGTGCAATAGTTAGTTTAACATCCTATTCTACTATGGACTGATATTACTGAGGTGTACGATAGGCTTTGGCAATTTTAATCTGATCCAAGATATTTTAATGAAACTATCACTTTTTGAAAAAAAAAAAACATAGTTAGGCACATTATAGGTATTGTTACATAAAACAATTTCAGTCATCTATCACTAAAACACCGAAAAAATGAATTATATTCGAAGTGTGTAGTGGAATGAGTATTGGAATCATTTTACAAAACTCCTCATAACTTAAATTTAAAAAAATGGGCTAACCATACGACTCCATTGAACTTATTTCAAGGCATATTTTCAGTCGGACTGAAAAAAGTTTAATGGAGACTCTAAAATTTGGACTTTTTTGTCAGTCCGACTGAAAATATGTCTTGAAATAAGTCCAATGGAGTCGTGGCGCTAGGCCACTTTCAAAATAAACGGCTCAAATATGTTTGAAAGTATTTTTGAATCACAATTAATCGATTCTTTCAGCTAAGATAGTTTGGGATTTCTTAATAATTGTTAAAACTAAAATATTCCAATTTCATTATTAAGTCTTAATAATGAAATAGTTTTCTTCATGAATTCTAAAATTGTATATAAAGTCAGTTCTCATACTTCTGGATTGAAAAACTTTGAAATTTTCCTGAAAATATTTACCTAATTTTTGGAACAAAAACAATATAATAAAATGTAATAATCAAATAAAAATATTGAAGATGGCATAGTAAGTACAAGAAATCATTTTTTCATTCCAAAACTGTCTTTCCTTTTTACCTTTTTACATATAGTTTGAATTATATAGAAATTTGAAATTCATAAATTTCCTTCCAAAGTAACATTGCAATATTTAAAAGTATAACAGCTAAATAATTGCTAAATTATAACAAATTAATAGCTACCAAGTTATAATAACGCCCATCTTTAATACTAAAAATATGAATGTCAAAAATTAAACTTCACAAATAGTATATAAGAAAATTGAATGGTTTTCCATTTCAGAAAAAAAGAAAATATATATCTTTTTTAAATATTTTATCATATTGAATTAATTTTCCATTTGACAAGTAATCGTTTTGTTTTCTACAAAATATAACAAATAAAACCAGAAACGTAAAAGACCGTTGTCAGAGAATAAATATCCTTCTTTCGAAGTCTATCACTTAACATATCTGGAACATTGTCATATTTTCTTGTTACATATTATCTTGTGTCAAGTCAAGATCTTTGGTTTTCTTTTCGATTTTCTTTTTTTTGTTGCCTTTTTCATCTTTCCTGGGAAAATTTATATTATTTGAGCACAAAAAAAAATCATGTATCTTTATATATTCCCTTGAAGGACCAAATTCTCAATTTGTAAATCTTATATACATATATCCTTGACTCGTATGCATATGTTAACATAATAATATATTGAATGGGCCAAAAAAGTCATTGTGTTTCTTGATGATGACAAAATGAAGAAATTAATCAAATCCAATCGGCGTTTAATGGCATGAGATATTATTTAGAAGCAAATAAAAGTGCTTAAAATTTTCAAATCATCAAACAATAGCATTCAGAATTGGTGAATCATCTTGATAATGGTAGACCACATACAAGTTTGGTTACTAGTCAAACATTTGTCTGGGAAATTTCGATGCATCCACTATATACTCCTGATTTTACACTATCGGACTATCATTTGTTTTGAGCTTTGCAAAACTTCTTTAAATGTGATTAAATTTTAAACTTGATTTCAGAAGAAGCATATGAGAAAAACTCCCCTCGATTTTTCACCAAAAAAAAAAAAAATTAAGAAGTTCCATACCGACAGGATACTAGTTTTATCAAGAAGATGGTATCATCGACCAATATGAGCACGATATTGTTTAAAAAAGTATTTGTTTCCAACGAAAAAACGACAAAATTCTTCTTTTATTTACACAGAAAAAAGAAATCCAAGGATTTTTTGGCCCACTCAATATACTAAGATTTTGTTCGTCCTTTAAAAAAGACTTACTGATTGATTAAAAAAAAAGAAAAAAGTATCATGAACACAATAATAAGAATAAATCGATATGAGATAAATAAGAAAATATATGACTTCATCATATATGATTTTCATTTTTATATTTCCGATTTATTTCGTCCTTAAGAGAAGCCCTTATTTTGTGAAATAGAATTGAACAATAATTTCCTTTTCAACAGCTATTCTTCTTCAATTATAGGCTTCATATCCATATGCGTACCTGAAATACTCTAATATATCCGCAGAAATACGTGTGTGCTTTTCTTCTTCATACATATTTCACAATACAAGGACTTAATATCGTAACCATAACTGAATCATATTCAAATAAAAAATGTTTTTTTTTTCGTTTCCACGTAAATATACATAGTTCGCGTTTATTTTCGCGGAGTGGAGGAGTATTTTTTTTTTGTCGAAATGTAATTGAAAATTTTCTTTGTATATTTTTAATCTTGAACCCACTCACTTTATATAATTTATATTTCCTTTATATATTAAATAAGAAATATATTTAGATACCAGGTCTTTGCATATGAAATAAGCCGATAGGTGGCTGTAGCTATAGGCAATGCTTGTTATGAACGAGCCATTACTCTTTTCTTTAGACCGCCGAAAAAATTTGAAAACACCGAATTGCAAGAAATATTGGACGAAGATGACACTTTAAGCCAACAACAAATGGTAGAAATGTTAAATGTTGATCAAGCAACAACTTCTAGATATGCTATGGGAAAGATTCAAAACTCAGGCAAATAGGTGCCACACGAATTGACGGAAAGGCAACAAGAAAACCGAAAAAATACCAGTGAAATGTTGCTTCAACGGAACGAACGAAAGTTTTTTTTTTCGCCGCATTGTTACTGGTGATGAAAAATGGATTTATTTCGAGAATCCAAAACGTAAAAAATCTTGTGTTGATCCAGATAAACCATCAACTTCTACTGCAAAACCGAATCGATTCAGAAAAAAGAGATTGCTCTGTGTTTGGTGGTATCAGAAAGGTCTGGTTTATTTTGAGCTATCAAAATCTGGTGAATCTGTTAATACTGCATGGTACCGATAACAAATGATCAATGTGAATCATGCTGAGATCGAAAAATGATCGGAATGGGTCAGTAGAGACAGTAAGTGAATTTTGCTTCATAACAAAGCCTTGTCACACAAAGCAGAAAGAGTTCAGCATACGGTGAAATCACTTGGCTGGGAACTCTTGCCCCATCCGCCATACTCACCAGATTTGGCTCCTTCTATTTGGGACATGCACTTAAAGATCAGAAGTTCAAAACATCTGAAGAACTGGAAAATTGGGTCTCTGAAAGGATTTCATCAAAAGAAGAAACATTTTTTTGAAGAGGTATCCATAAATTGCCTGAAACATGTCCAAAATGTGTAGAGAGCGATGGACAGTACTTTGAATAAAATATTTTTTCTTTCCTATTAAAAAGAAGCGTTTCATTTTCATATGCGTAGGCCTAGTTTAAAGGAAAAATATTTTTTATTATTTATTATAAACAATAGAAATAGTTTCTTGTTTCACAAATATTTATATACTTAAGCTTTATCTAAAGATTAGTTTTAACTCCTATTAAAAATGGAAATACCAAAGAGTCGAACCATTACTATATAAATTCATTTTCAAATGAATTTTCTCGGTAAAACAATAATAAAGTCGAATTTGTGCAAATCGAGTTATTTTTAATTCGATATATATAGTACATAATTTGCAGGAAGAAATTGGTGACCTATCTTGTTAAAAAGTTCAGAATTAGTTTTCTTCAACGAAATTAACATTTTCACAAAACTTCCAAATAAAACTTTTCAACGTAAGAAATTAAGATGAAAAACAATTAGAATTTAATTTAATCAAAGAGCAGTCATAAGTCAAGTAAATCAATAGATATATATACAAGTATATATGTAACTTTATATACTTTTAGGATAAGATTATAATGGATACAAATGCATTTCGAAAGATTTAAGATAAACCATGTTTTGCATGCCATTGCACTTTTTTCTTTTTGAGTCCATTTTCCGAACATTAAGCACTTTTTTTCAGTATAAGCTGTACTATAGAACTTTTTCCACATTATTAAAAAGTTCTTTTAATGAGAATATAATATACCTTTTTTTAAAAAGCACTCTAAATGGTTGTACATTGGAAATACCTCTTTTATCTATGTATATATTTTTCTTATCATATTTTAAATGGCTTTAGTAGATCTGGATACGTGTCTATAAATGAATTAAAAATACAGAGTATTTCGAAAAAAAAATCAAAGTTTAAATCTCTTGAGTTTAGCGACAATAGTTGTAGAAAAACAAGTATATAAAATCATTGTCATAAATCATGAGCTTAATCATGATGAACTTAAAAATGACAACATCTAAATAATTGACTTAAAACTGTCACTTAAATCGTGAACTTAAGAGAAAATCAATCTACTAATCATCATCTGAAGCCTTTAAAAGAGAAAACACCATCTGCGGAGTGTCGCGAATTTTGTCTAAGTTTTATCGTCTAATCGGTTGAATTCACATCATCCATTCACTAGTTGTCGACAATCAAAACCAAACTGTGAATAGTTGGAGGCAATAATAGGTTTAAAAACGTGTTTCAAGACATATTTCCTAGTATCAAGTATACTTTGTATACAACAAGGCGCAGCGATTTGTTAGTACAATCTGGTCTATTAAATATCATCGTGTTCAATCAAAGGACCAGCACTTCTTCGAACCTACTTGAGTCGAAAGAAGATTTGGTGAAGATCGTCTTTTTAACATCATATCAGAGCCGTATTTAGAGCCTGTAGTCCCCTCTTAGGCTAAACTTGTGGTACGGGCCCTATCGCCAAGAAAGGAACACTGGCACTTTCTACGAATATTCTGGTCATTTTTGGACAAATTTGTCAAAAATTATTATAGAATATGTTTTACATGAAAAATATCGATAAATGCTTGAAAATGTCCTTTCCATCATTCATTAAATAAAGATTTTTTTTGTTAATGGTAATGCTAATGGTTATAATTAATTGACAATTTGGAAATTTGTTACTTGCGGTCATTTTGCGGTGAATGTTATTTTAGTCTATTCAAGATTAAAATTTTTCAACAGTTTTTTTCTGTTATGCGGGCCCCTTTCTTGTGCGAGTCGCTAGGCTGCAGCCTATAGTTGCCTAATGGAAAATACGTCCCGGCATCGTATTTGTTTTAGTAATAATCGTTGAAAGTCAATATAAATTTTACTTGCGAAATATTAAATAACTACAAAATCTTTTCGAAACATCTTGTACCAAAAACAAGTATTATTTTGTTAAGTACTTTATCCCTTAGAGAGCACGCACGTGTTACATATACATAAATGTATATAAAATTCAAATCATAATTAAATTGTTAAACTAAAATTTCAGTAATTAAGTAATATGAGGAACAAGAAGGACGAAAAGAAAAACAAAACCAAAAACTTAATTTAATAATCGATAACAAAATAATGAATATTTAATGCACGATAATCTGAAAAATTATTTTAGATTTTATTTCCAAAATAAAAAGAATCAATAATCAATTCAATATTTCCTATTATTGTGTCAAGAAAAAAAAACGAAAGAAAAACTGAAGAATTGAAAAGTGAAAAAAGGAAAATCATTCACGTTGAATCTTCTTCCAATAAAAAATAAACTAATAACCACGAATTTCCTCCTTAGACTATTGTTACTTTTTTCTTTCCTTTTCCTTTTTTTTTATATTTACAAAGGAAAATCTATTACAAGTTTTTTTCCGGCCTCGATTTTCCACATATATAGTATATACTAAAAGAAAAATATTTCCCAAAATTCATTGATATTCAAGTCTAGTGTATAGACGCTTTTCTTTCTTCCTTCAGCATTTTTCCTCTTCTTGTTATTATTGTTGTTATTGCTGTTATTGTTATTATTATTATTATTATTATAATAACGAATATATATATTTATTTTATTTTTTTTCATGTTATTGTTCGAAACATACCTCCACTAACTTCACAAGTTAAAACCACATTACTACCCTCGTTGTAGGCTTCTACACCCTTGGCTCGTTCTTGACGTTTTGCTTCATATATTATAGGCCTATCTGGTGGTACTGAAAATAAACGAAAACAAAAAAAATAACATGAAAAAATGAAAATAAATATTTAATTTTATGAAAATATTGAAAACAAAAAAGAAAATTTTGTTTTTCCCAAAAATTTCCAAAAATAAGGAATATTTAATGGAAAACTAAAAGGATTCGTTTTACTCATAAAGGGAGATTTTTTAGCGTAATGATCTTTAAATTCAAAAAAAGAACACAAAAAATTAACTTTTAATCAAAATTCTTTTTTTATTCGAAAGATCTATTCATGGCAATAACATTTAAAAATGACTTTGGGCATATGGCCACCGTGACTGTTCTTGACAAAGAGTATACTGTCTGTTCAATTCTGGGTTATATTTTCGATCAATGGTGGCCATATGTCCCAAATAATGTTGGCCACTTGTTGTTGGTTTATCAGCCCAAACCAGTGACTAAACGTAAACCCATAGAAGAGAGATGGCAGATCACACCAAAACCAATTTATACAGGCATATTTCTCAAAATCACAATATCGCTAAAACGCGATTTCAATAAATCGGGACATAGCACCTTCCTGTTAAAACCACATCTCAGCAGTATCAATGTCATCCATATTTTTGAATCAATATTCATTCATCATGGTCCGGTAACGTTCTGATTGACCGTAACAAGAGCTCCCGCCTTATTTTTAAAAGAAATAGGAACCAATGATTCCCCCAGTATGTAATCCTCATTTTTTTGGATGTATTGGGATCTCTTTAGTCTCTTCTAGGTTGGTCCTACACCAGAAATTTTGCGTATTAATAAATCCATTGAAACAAAAATAAACCTCTGCACTGATCACAATTTAGAGATTAAACAACGGGACCAATCTTCGAAACAAATTTGGATAATTCTTGATTGTTCCTCAACCGTGAGTTTATTCATTGTGAAATGGAAAACCAAACTGAGCATAAATTATCTATCAGCTGTTAAATTGAATACCGCTGAAAAAAGTCTGGCCAATTCGAAAAACAAACCTCTAAAACCTTTACACTCTTTACATATTTATTTAAATCTAGTTTATCTAACGAGATTTTTTTTTTTATTAGTTATTATTTTAACTTCAAACTTCAAATTTCTTAACTAAGAATTTTTTCCACGTACTTTATAAAAACCTCAAACTGGCCGCCACCGATTTAATCCGTCAAATTTTTATTTTCTTAAGAATTATATATTTTCATTACATTTCCATTTATTTTCTTTTTTTCTTATATAATTTCTTTATTTATTTTCCTTTTATTCTCTGAATTTTCACCGAAAAAAAGGCAAACATAAAACGTTAAGAGAGAAAAATTATTTTATATTTATTTTTATTTTTGGGAACCATCCGGGAAGCCCTGCCATAATTATTCCCTTGCTCTTCTATTTAAAGGTGAAAAAATTTATTTAAATTTATATATCTGTCTTCTACCATAAAAAACCGAAAAAAAACAAAAAGAAATTTCCTATTATGAATTATATTTAATTGAAATTCATAGCATGTACTTCAGATTACAGAGACCCGATGAAGCAATTATGCTGTGTGCGGTTCCGCTTTAGAAAGGACCTATGAACATAAAACAGTAGGATTCATTTACTTGATTATTGGAAGTTTCGTTGATATGTTTCTTAAAAATTATATCGAAAAGAAAAGGAAACCGGGTTTATGAAGTAGAAATAGTAGAAAGGGGAAAGAAATTATAATGGCGGGTTTGGTTTACTTTAATTTTCAAAGATGAATTTTCTGAAAAGAAATTTGTTGCATTGCTATGAAGTTGTACATCATTTTAAAGCGTATTTATCGCTCTATCTGGTTATGTTAATAGTTTTCTTGAAGAATAATTTTTCGACAATTTTTCTCACAGTTAAAGGCAACGTAGAAAATAAGAAAATTCATTTTCTTATATGAGTTTAAAGGAGTCTACTCACGTTTAATGTTACTTGAATGACTCATGTTTCAAGTAACATTGATCATTTGGATACTCTTCAATGCAATGTGTGGAGGCAATTTCCATCAATATTATTTGACGAAAGTTTTCATCAATAATACTTGTCAAATAATATTGAACGCGTGTAGGCTCTTTAAGATGAGTTGTACAGCCGAAAAAACTGCCAGTTTTTCAAGCACCTGGAAGCTTCTTCCACGACAAAACCTTCAAGAATCGAGATGCTATCATAAATCTCTTTGAAGAATTCATTGCCTTCAGTAGTCCAGGTTTCTACATTACCGGAAGAAATAAATTTGTTTCACGATGTATTGATTCTAATGGTTTTTATTTCGATTATGTATTTGAAAGGTTATATACTGCCATTCATTTCGTTACAATCTAATATTATGAAATACCATACACTATCTGTACAAAAATGGACATATATCAATTACTAGTCAACTACAATGGCATCACTATGAACAATTAAATATTAGAAATTACAGCAAATATAGATTTACTAAGAAAATGTTGATACTACATGTTTTTTTTATATTATTTACATAGTTTTCGAATTGTTGATTTCCTTAAACTCTTAATCAAATTTATTTAGTCTGATAGTAGTATCAACCATAAACTAGGTTTACACACACTTGTTATTTTGCTCATTTTAGATTAGTAAATTTTAAACATCTCAAAATCTGTCCGACTATCGAAAACCTAATTTATTCAAGAGACACTGTGTCAACCTTTTTCAAAAATATTAACGAATAGCTGACAGTAGAAATTCTACTACTTCAATATGAACGTAGCAAATATAATAATATATCCTTAACTATATAGAACTATGTCAAAACAATAGTTTTTTAGCTGCAAGGTGAATAGTAACCCAGAAAATATTTACATACTAAAGGATATCCTTATATGAAGGCGTACATACATTTTCGTTTAGTCGAGAATTCATATTCCTTATACTATACTACAATTGTATGTCAAACAGAATGAAAAATCACAAATATTAATGAGGCCAAGAACATATCGTATATATATATGAAGTTTGTTAAAAAGTAAAATAGAGAAAAATTTTAGTAGAAAAAACAAAAAAAAAATAAGGATAGAATCCTTAACGAAACAAGTATGTAGTTTTTCCTATTTGTTTTTCTTTTTTTGAAGGAATATGAACGGATATATATTGAATTGTTTAACATTCGGGTTTTATAGTTGCTTCCAAATCATTTTCATACTAATAAACAACATATACAGTCTGTTTGAAAAGAAAAAAGGATAACTCTTTTTGAGAGTAAAATAGTTGTATCACAAATTCGACAGCAGTTAATATGACACGTTAATAAGACAGGTATGGCGTATGATTTTTATTAAATGAAAGAAAAGTATTAATGTCTTATAGTTCAAAAATTCTGTAAATTCAGTTTTAAACGTTGCATTTGGTTTAAAAGCATAATTTACATTGTATGAGTTCTCTCTATGTATAAGACGCGTTGTAAAAACCCTGTAAAATTTCACGTCATGTCCAATCGGAAATTATTACTTCAAAATTGTCCTGCCTAACTTCAAGTATCAGGCCAATATGGCTTACCTTTCCTTCCATGAATATATTGAGTAGTGGTAAATGATATGAAAATATTATAGTGGCCAGATAGTTTACGTCATTTAGAACGATGGAAATATATAACAGGAAGATTTCGTTTCCCTTTTTTCCATTTTCACTTATATATTTTTCACTCCCTTACTGCAAACGATTCAAACTCAAGTTATCCAGGTTTTAGAGATGATGTCGCCATTCAACCAATAAGATATAATAATTTAATTTGTTCTTATATCGATGAAGACTTTTGGTCGATTCGATTGATCGAATCGATAAACCAAATACAGCCTCTGGTTTTGCATTTTCCTCTCAGGCCATGAGAGATAAAAATTTAATATCTCCACTAATACATATCTATGTTTAGTCTTTATTACTGCTCAGGCTCAGATTCAATTCCTGACTTAAGTTCTTCATGAAGTCCGTTTGAAACAATTGAAAGCATATACTTGGAGTATTTTACTAGGAATTCTATCGGGTGCTAATTTACTTTCTCAAAAGAACGATTTCTCTTATATAAATTCTTAATTTCGAATATTCGAACCACTGAAATTATTTAAAAGAATTATTTGGTTGCGTACCGAACTAGAGTAGTTTTTTTGAGGTTAAAAAAATTAAATATTCATTTTTTAGACAAATAATGAAATTAAAACAAATAATATTTCACTAGGCGGCTATTTAAAGTATTGTTTTAACTAAATAAAACAGAAAGGAATAAAAATAATGGAAAAAAACTGACGAAAATCAGGTATGATTCAAGATTCAAACCAATTTTCTGTTATTTTTAAATATTCCAATGAAAAAAACCTTTGATTTGCGCCATCCACCATCGGGCAGATGTCGTTTAGTACATGTTTTCTATCGGGCGCTAATTTAGCGCTCAATATTATACAGCGCTAAATAAGAACCTATAAAATGTATGGTAAGCGCGGATAGAATTCCCAACAAAATACAGCAACTAGTTTTTTAGTCGATACATTTTTCAAACAAATACCGATTTTTATAATGCAGGCAAAGTTGATACAGAATTTATGAAGTAAACTTTCTGTTTAAACAGATTGTATATGCAAGACTATCATACATTGTTAAGGATATAACAAAAATACAAATAATAATGCAACATAATATTTTTCTTCCTTTTATGATTGTTGGGTTTGAAAGAATGATGAAAAGAATATTGTTATAGTATTTATATGGCATACATTTTGATTACGGAATACATTGAAGTGCAATATTGGTTTTCTTATTATTATGAAACATTGCCATGAAACATTATCAATTGTTTTTTTCTTCCTTTCTCTTGGAAATAAGATCGAAAACTTTTCAATTGAAATATGAAATATTGCTTATGAATTAGTTAAAGAGAATAAATTGATTGAAGCTTGTACTTCAAAAAAGCTTAATTACACCCAATTACTATATAATTAAAAGACGATAGTATATGCTTAATTTACTTAATCACCGTAAAACTGGATCTCTGTGTAGATTCTGAACTACTGGGATACAAATCCAATGATAAAGTTAACATACTGATATTACTATACAATAAATCTTTAAAGTTAGGGTTTTGATGGAGTAACGTTGTTTCTTACTACAAATGCTGAAGAGTTTGTAGGCACCCAATAATCATGTGACAGTGTTATCTAAATTAAAGTATTTTATACAAAATTAACCTTATTTCAAACATTTGGGATCCATGAAGTTGGTTAAAATCAATTTTCACCGAACTGACTAAGGGAAGAATGAACCAATTTCTAGAATGTTACGCGAGGTTAATTCGAGTTTTCAAGATTTTAACTTTTCTAACTCTTATATAACAATTAGCTTCCTTGGTCAATAATATTTTAGTTCTATTTGCATTGGTGCGTGTATTTTTAGTAACTTGCTTTATATATACTAATCCTTTCTTTCATCCTCCTTCCCCAACCTTAACGATGATAATATCACTTTATACTACATTAGATACTTCTCTTTATTTATTGCAATATAAATGATAATATGTGATACTTGCATTAATTTTAGATTTCATCATATTGCATTATATTTCCAGGAAAGGTTCCACGACTTTTCGGGAACTTTCCTTACAAAAAACACTGCACTGAAACACATATAAATTTGTGGAAAAGAAATAGTAATATTTCATGAGTTTTCTGGGGAAAAGACCATGAAAAGTTACGAAATAAAATGATCACTGATATGTCGTTTTTACGTTTCTAGCAAATTCTAAGAATAAGTTTCTTGACGTTTCTAGAAGTAGGTTTCCATGCATGGAAGAATATTCTCGAATTTGAACGATGAAGTATATAAGGTGGAAACACTGATAGAACAGACGCAGTTCAAACTCAGAACTTGATCAGTGATAATCAGAGAGATTTCGGAAAGTGATTACAACAGTGAAATATTAAACTAATTTGATAAATAAGTGAATTAATTAGTAACTGTTGGAAATAGTGATTTATCTGTGATAAATTAATTTGGTATAAGTTAATTATTGATAAGCAAATATTCTTAAGAGTATGTGTTGGTCGTATGTTAGGAATTTGTTTGCTGGATCAAACAAATATCCTAACATTGTGAGCTTTTGCTAAAAAGGCATATAACTGACTGGTATCAGTTATATGCAGTGGTACTAGAGCCGAAAGTAACCTATAAAAGGTACACCTAGCTTCTTTGCTCTAACTAGCTCGTCGGAGGGAAGTGGGTGGTTACTTTCTACCACTAATCACGGTGTTACGCAAAGTTTCATGTGTACCATGGTTTGGGCTGCCGAAAAGGCTGGAGAAGTGGGTTTATTACGTCCAAACCTTTTCATGTCATCAGCGGGTATATAAAAAAAGATGAAACTGATTTTATAAAAACTTGTAGATTTAGGTGAACTAAAAGTTTAAACAAGGATAAAGGAAAGAGGCAAATCAGTTATATGATTACAAAACCCTCAACGGACAACGGACGAATCGATCTAAGGCGTCAAAATTGCGTGTTACGTTTATGCTGTAATTGGAGGGAGGAAAACCGATGATATTCTTCACCCCTGGGCTAATATTTACCCCACTCATGGACTCCAACAAAACAGGACTCCACATGACCATGTTTTGTCCAAAAAAAATCGTAAATAAAGTTTATACACACAATTCACCTAAATAAAAAGTATTATCATTTCATAACATTCGAACCAGAGAGGAGTAGCATTCAACAATATTGTACTAGATATTAGGTAAGTAAAGCAAGGAAAAATTTTAAATTAGGAAAAATTAGAATGTTCCAGTCTAGGAGAGTATTCGAAAATGTTCCGAAATTTCCCACTTTACACCTGACTCTTTTCACCTAAATATTATTTAATTCTTTTCATGTGAAATCATTTAACACTTCCTCACTAAAGAAAATTTGTATTAAATTGTATTTAGAAAAATAGTTAATAATGTATGAAATTTAATGAGCCAACATAAGATCTATTATGAGCATAAAACAAACATCAAAAAATATGAATTAAAATTTATAAAAATAGGAATATTGATTTTTCTAGTTTTCATATAATAGAAGTATTACTATGAAAAATATATATTTCTTATATATATTATATACAAAATTTATAAGACATTCGATTGGTCTTTACCGACATACAAAAAAGAAAGAAAGCTTTCTCATTTGATATTTTACAAAGCCTCAAATTTGTCCAAACATATACCCACCAATATTTCTTCTTAGTTTTCTATCTGCTCTTATATAGTGTGTATATACAGGAACAGGAAAAAAAATGATATTAATGGAAACCTAAACCATAAAATTTCCCACACAGAAAAAAAAAAGAAAAGCCTCCCCAAAAAAAGAGCATTGCACAGTTTCAGTTTTTGAAAAATGTTTGATAATTTGTAACTGTCTGACAATTGCCATTTTGGGAGCTATTCAACATTTAAATGCTAGCAATTTACTTTTAATGATACAAAATTACAAAAAATTTTCTTTTTTTTATTATTATTTTGGTTTTGTCGTTGGTCGTCATTTTTCCTTTTTTGTACCAATTAGTATGTTTTTCCTTATGATGAAATGAACCCAATCAAAACAATAGAAGAAGAATAAAAAAAACGTACATAAGAACATCTTGGAACACCTTTTTTGTACAAATTATGATTCAAAAAGTTTATGCACCAGATGCTTCCTTGCTATTCATATATAGGGTGTTCAAATTTGAGGCATCCTTTTTAAATTTGCCGCCATTTTTTTCTTACAGATACTAGATTACACCGATGTTTTTTTCATGTATGAAGTAAATAATTCCGGTTAGTTAAAATGGATCACTTCATGAGTGAACAACGTGTTTTCATTATTAAAACTTATTTTTAAATAGCGTGAAAGTTATTCAGAAGTTGAAAGAAATTCCTCCGACAAACCATGCATATTAAACTTATCATTGATAAATTTGAAGAAACTGGTTCAGTTCAAGATCAGAGAAGCAGAATTTATCATCATTTAGTGGTCGTTCAAGTGAAAATATTGCAGCTGTTAGCACAAATGTAGGTGAAAAGGACATTAATTAAACCTTAAACCTCATAAGTTATTCAAAATTTTGGTAAAAGATTTGCAACCTGCCGAGCTAGCAGAGGAGCTCACTTGAACGACATTCTTTTTCATTATTAACCGGAACCAATGTACTATATTTTAATTTCCAATAAAAATAAATAAAGATTTCACAAAATTTATGTCCTTTATTTAGAATTTAACAGAATACCTCAAATTTGAACACCCTATATAATAATTCATAATTAGTTATGCAATTTTAATATCATTATGGTCATTAGTATGAATTTTAAATTTTACTTAAGTTTTTTTTTTTTGTTGAGCTGAGAAGGAATGTTGTAAAAGAACTTTTAAAATCTTTGAAAATTTTCCTCTAGATTTTATTTTTGTTTTTCTTTAAACTTGAAAAGTCATGAAATTATATAAATATTTTCAAAATAAATAAATTCATAGATATTCGTCCTTATCCTAAGTATTTTGAAGATAATACCAAAAAAAAAAAAGAAAAGAAAAACGAAGAAAACCAAAGAACTTCAAATATTTTCAATTGAAAGAATGTAATTTAATCTTCTCAAAATAGGAAACAGAATTTTCTTCTTGGAAAATGATATTCTTAAAAAATATAAATTTAGATACAAATTTTCAGCCTACATAGTAGATCAATTTAAAATGAAATGAAAATATGAAATTTTAAGCTGTAGTTTTCTGGAGGCCATAAAATAAATCCATTTTTTATTATATTGACTAGATGGGGCTTTCTATTTGGGTGGAAACTTGTATCTTGTAAAGATAATCCAAAATATATTATAAAAAATAAAGATATATATAAATATATTGAAGTGATTTTCATAAATTCGCTGGCAATATATTCCACCGTCACCCACCAAAACATAACTAATACCTATATCTATTTTGTTTAATAAAATCAAGGATAAATTTTTAAAATACGCCCAGCGGTAAAACAATAAATCGATTCCTTGGGAATATATATTTCTAGATATGTTTTCATCATGTATCAGGAATTAATTATTTGGAATAATATAATATTACTACGAATCCCTTGTGCGGCTACAATTGAACGAAAAAAAGGCATTTTATCAAACATCCTCCCACCGTTTCAGTCCTTAAACAACCAATATTCTTGTATTTTATATTTATAAACCAAAATAATTATAACTCCGTAGCAAATGGAAGTAGTGGTTGGTAAGAAGTAAAATGTCTAGTTTACAATGTATTGCATAGTTGCAGAGCATTAGACACTTAGGCCTATACTGGCACATTGGATTTCTCCTAAATTGGTTCAAGAAACTAGCTTCCTTTCATCGAATCAGTTTATCGTTCTAATGAAATATAACATCCTGATTAGTTCCAAATTACCTCCTTTCTTAGATTGGATGCATCCATTATAGTAACTACCATTGCCTGAAATAGGTCAAACATTCACACTAGCAATACAATATGTTAAGTTTAATGGAAATTTGAAAATGATTTCACACTCAAAATTCAACTGTAAAATGAAGCCGATATACCTAAGCTTTCACTAGCAAAATTATCATAAATCAGAAGTGACAACAATGTCGATCACGATCAATTTGGTCGAAACCAAGCATGATTTTAGTCGAACGCCAGACGTTATTAGATATTATTTTGATAATTATAAAAATCAAGGAAAATGTCTTATGACAAAGGTTCAGCATTAGATCGCTTAATAAAAATTAGCTAGGTTTTCCCGAATAAATTAGTAGACCTTCCCTAGAGATACCTTCAATCGTATCTTATGTGATATCAATGGGCACATCCAGCAGTCCTAAGCGCTTAAAACGCTTTACAACGATTAAATCTAACAAGACGACTGAATGCAATTCTAACTTTAAGGGCTTAGTGAAATTCTAGCATACAAATTTTTTGCTAACTAAAACTGTGCATTTAAGGTTGTTGTTCACGCTAAAAAATGATTTATGTAAAGGATAAATTGAGAGGTATTTTGGAAATTTTTAACTGTTTAGATTAAGAATTTAAACTAAGCGCTTAGGACTGCTGGATGCAGCCATTGTCAATTCAAACCTAAATTTGTATTATTCATTATAATTGGGGCTAGGCGTTGAGATCAAAATTTTCTTTAAGAATCAATCGACATAAAAATCTATGTAACCATACCCAATCCTCAAAAAAAAGAAAACGAAATCAATTCACACTACAAAACGTTATTTTTTATATACGATTCCAATAAAAACAAGAACATATATGATGAAAATGTTTTTATATCCTATTTCTATAAAATAAGCTTATTGGAAACCTTTTAGATATAATTTTATATGAAATACAAATTGGAAAAACAATTTTATATTCATTTAAGAGAAGGAAACTCATATCATGTCTAGTCAATATACGAGTATCCATATAGTCGGGGTACTTACCAATAACTGTTAAATTTATTTTTACGTTACGTGTTGGTGAATTTCGAAAATCAACACGACATCTATACGTGCTTTCATCAGATAATTTAACATTGTCGATTTTTAACTGAGCCGGATGTGATGCTGTACTAAAAAATGCACGTGGACCGAATGCAGTCGGTGACGACCATAATTTTGCTTGACCAAATTGACGACCTCGTACATCGAAACTAAAAAAAAAAAGAAAATAAAAATTTTACTGAAAATTTTCAATTTTATAGTTTTTCATTTTTTTTTATGTATTTTTATGATTTTCATTTTATGCTTTTATATTCTTGTATTTAGTGTCAAAAAAAATGCTGATGAATACAAGAAAATCGATAGTATATAGTAGAGTATAGTGGAGTAGTGAACTTGTCGTTAGCCAGAAGACTCTTCAGTTTCTCCTTGATCAAGGAAAAGTCAAAGCATCCAGATCTGTTATTTGCATTCATTAACATTCTAGTAAAAGGTTCAAACCTTCCATAGTCAGTACGATGACAGTCCATCCTGAATAAGCCAACACTTCTTAGGGAGTGAGCTTTAACTTTTAATTTTATGCGTTCGAGAATGATCGAAGACTCAATGGCACCAACAAGAATTTTATGAATGAAAATTATATGAGCTACCTCACGGTGCTCCTGCAGTCTGAAGGTTAATCAGTTTTAGACCATTGCAGTAAGGAGGGAGATTGATAGCATCGCTCCAAGGAAGACCTCTAAGAGCAAAGCGAACGAATCTATGCTGAATAGCTTCAACTCTCTTAATGTGTACTTTATGATAATTCGAAAATTTTGTGTTTTTTTTTGGGTTTACTGAAAGCACCACAATTAATTACAACAAAATATTAGTATATTAGTATTACTAAAATTTTAATAAAATGTATTTAACTAATATTGAATACAAAACACGTCATGCAGTAACGAAACAGACACTCAGAAGTAGTTTTCAAAACCAAGATTCTTATACTAAATTTGTAACAGAACCCTCGAAGATAAGAGCCCAGAATATGATAAAGAGCTTGAAGGAATTTACAATTCAAATTCGCAAAAAAAATGATTTAACTTGACGTGTCCGACCAGGTTCTAGCAAGAATAACGTTTTAAGAACACTGTTCTTTTGTTTCTTGCTTTTTTTATTTTCTTTAGCGGTAGAATAAGATTCTCTTTTTCTTTCTCTCTCCGTCCCAATTTTTCAAGATGCTAAATTTTCTATTCTTCGTTTTCAATTTCTGAGTTATATTTAAATTCATTTGTAAAAGTATTTCTTTGAAAATATTCCCTTAAAAGTATGCGTACTTTAATTATTTATAATTATAAATATGCGAAAAAAAATATTTTATATTACATAGGGATTCGCCTAAAAGCATTCATACAATTCGCCTAAAAGTATTTGCTTTTTTTTATAAATGATTTGCGGCGAAATTTTTTCATATAATTGAGGAGATCATAAGTACAGTGTCGAATGTTGGAGCTCATTTAGACTTCGTTTCTAGAAACTGACAAGACTCTGGTTCAAATCCTGATCCCAGGTCTTCGTAATTTATTTTGTGTTTTTACCTATAAATTAATTTTGCTAGTAGTAAATAAATTCTGGTTCAAGCTCAACCAAAGTCTTTGAGAATTTCACATTAGAAAAAAATTATTTTTCAATTAATTAATTTCCGTTTTTCTTTTATTTTTTTTTTTTCTTTAATTAAATTATAATTTTAATACAATTCAAAATTAGTCGGAATGAAAATCAAGGAAAATAAAATAAAAAAGAAAACATGTTTTAAAAAAAAGTTAAACTTAATTAAACTAATTTATTCACACCAAAACTTTATTTAATTTACTTTCGAAAATTATAAATTCTTGTTTCCTAAAAAAGAGGAAATTTGTTTTCTTTTTATTTTTTTCGCTTTGGGGGGGGGGGTGGGAAAACAAGAAAAATTATATTATATATATTTTCAGCGAAAAGCAAAAAAAAAATTTAATTTTTATTCATAACTTGAGCCACAAAGTGAGCAAATCGAAAATTAAAAAAAAAAAGTTCATTTTCTTGTAGCACATTTTCTTTTTTTTTGGTTCTTCTTCCTTTTGAAAAAAAAACAAGAAAAAATTACTCAAGCGACGTTTTACGAACATTGACCTTAATTTGGTAAGAAAATAACTTACTTTATCTTCTTATAAAATTGGAAAATTATTCCCAATGGAAAGTTATCCCTTGCAGGGCGAACGAAAATAAAAAAATTGTATTTCTTAGAAGAAAAAAAAAAGTCTTTCTAAGTTAATAAATATAAGCCTATGAAGAAAGCTTTCATATATATAAATATATATAAAAATATATAATAAGAAAGTTAGAGCCTTTTCTAAAACATTATTAAATTAAGTTAACATCTTCGTGAAGACAAAAAAAAAACGAAGAAGAAAGTTACGCTTTATTCAAATAAATTTTTGATTGATTTTAATTGAGATATACTTCAACACTTAAATGAAACAATATTTCGTGAATATATTTATTGATATTTCATTAGAATAAAGTGTCGGAAATTTAAAACAATATTTGGTAATCATCAAATGGCGAATATTGAATTGAATGTTCACGTTTCGGATCACTAAACGGAATAATGATCAGTTTTCTTTCCTTAAATTATACAAAATAAACACCAGAGTTAGTATAGTCTATAAAGGATCTATGGAATATAATTTCGTTTTTTCTTCCTTTAAATTCATTAAAAATATATTAAAGTTATTCGATAAGAAAAAAAAAAAAACCACCACAAAACAAACTCAATTGCGGGTAAGCATATCAATTTTCTATTTATTTCTTGCTGAAAGATTTTCATATTTTTTCCATTTTCCATGTTATAAGAATTTATACTATGATCTAAAATATCATACTAATAACTTTGACTTTACCTGTATATAATATTCTATGACAATGTTTAAGTCTGTCGTTTATAACACTCAATTTCTATGCTTTCAAACTAATACAATGTATCTGAAATAAATGGATACTATATACTATATATATAGTATGTCTGTACACTTTTTTGCATATATTGAATGGATAAAAACAGAAACCAAAAGAATTTCATGTTCATCATATGTGAATGGATATATTGAAGAACTCCCTAAAAAATTCCATTAATATTTAAGCCACTTGTGAACCAAAATCTGAATATATAAGAAAAAAAGGATATACGCGTTAAGTATATGAAAATATATTTTTATCCAAATAAAAAAAAAATATAGAATATATGAAGAAGAAATTATTAGAAGATGGTTGAAAGTTGAAAGAAAGCATTTTCATGATGACAAGAAAGCACATATATAGTATATGTGCTGTTGTTTTGTTATTTTTCTTGGTTTTTTTTCTTCTTGTTTTGATTCAAGTACATCGTTGTCTGGTAATCACAACATTTGTATGCTATAAACTTACCTATATAAAGGTTCACCATCGCCTTCACGAAACCATAATACCATAAAAACAGCATCATCTCGTTCCATTGGTGTTATGTCACACGGTAACATCGCTTGTTTTGCTAATACACCTTGAACTGTTGTTGTTGGTACTATAAGAAAAGAATATAAGAAAAAAACAAAATTAATATTGATTGTTAAAATAATATTCATATAATTAGATATTTTTAATATTAAAAATGAAAAATATAACACAATTTGAATTGTTCATAATCGGGAAAAGAAATAAATTTAATCATTCATAAAATAAGTGAATTTTTTATAAAATTATTTTCTAATAAACTGAATCCTTGTATATTTAAAAATTCAAAATGTAAATCAATCAATAAATATCGAATAAATAGATTTCAACTTTGAATTAAAGTTCTTTTTCAAAACACCTAAAAGTATGAAAGAATTTATGATTTTCAGTACAGCAGAATCTAGAGATAACTGTGTCGAAACCGAATCAAAGGTTGATTAATAAATCCTATACGAAAAAGGACGATAACGGCAGGAAATATATACAAACAAATTCTTTGAGTTCTAAAGATTTTTCTAACACTCAAAAATTGGACTTTTTGATACAGATTTTATACAATATTTTGTGGATAACATTATAGCTTTTTTCAAGCCACATAAAAGCTTGTAAAGTGTCTTTTTGAATTTATTATATAAATAAAATAGAATTCTAACTAAAGTTTGAATCATTATCTACTTATTGATATTTTCAAACGACCATACAATTTTGTGGCTATACTGATTTGCTCGTTATATTCACGTTCACACTTTACCAATTCAGCTAATATATATATATATGAGATGATCCTTCATTGCTCTCGCCCAAAATTGGTAAGTTTACTTTCTCTGGAAAAGCAATATGAGGTGACAGGATTGATTCTTCGTTCATCAAATTTTCAATGGGGCCATTGACGCTTCTTATATTTGAAACAGGATGCACCTAAATTTTAAAATTCGTTCGTTGAAATCCATCGGGTTGTTTAAAAATCAGTTTCCACCGGACAGACAACGGGAAGAATGAATCGGTCTTCCGAATGTTGCGGGTGATAAATGCCAATGCACAAGTTTTCGACGTTTTTCGTATTAAGTATGAACCGAGAAAACGCCTACATAATTCCTAATATCGTATCAATGATATTTTGTATTAATCTCTTAATTCAGGCTCAATTTCAGCCCCATTATTATTATAACCAAACCTATTTTACCACGTTTTTATTAACTCGCTTTTTTGTTTGTTTGTTTGTTTGTCCAGTACAATTCGTACAATAGATTTTTAACTAACTTCCCGACTAGCTAGACATTTGAAACTTTTAGAATAGCTCAGAACACGATGACAATGCATTCTTTTAATGCTTTTAGCCATCTTTAAACAAAATTGAATTCATTTTCAGTAAATTTTGTTTTGTATGAAAAGTTAGTTCGGGAAAAACGTGGTATATAAAAAGTTCCTTTTATCTTGTCTTGTTTCTAAGTTTCACCAAAATCAGAATGGGGTGGATATGTAGAAATCGTGGGATAACTTCTGTACTCTATCTAAACTATCTAAGTGGCTTGAGACTGTTCTCCTATTATGGTATAACTAAGCACGATTAATAATTTTATTGGTATCTTATCAAAGGGTATAAAAATCACTTAAATAGTTATTCAAATAAGAGCATAACAAAATCATAATTATTATGAAAATTTCCAACAAATAAATATGGAAAAATCGTGCTAAATTAACATTAATAAATATTTTAAATTATTATTCATATAATTATGAAAAAAGAAAATATTGATATATTTTCTACTATCAAGCTTTTTTTTATTATTTTATATTAATCAATCAATTATTATAATTAGCATAGAGAACTGATGATAAAATTCCATATATCGATATTTACTAATTACATTATTTTGAAAAAAGTACATAAAATATTCAATTGGAATATAAATTTGTTGAACATTATATGTTGGTGATGATATATGCATTAAAAAACGTAATTAGCGTGAAACAAACTATAATTAACATTATTTTATTTTTGCATATTGAACTTAAAAAATGGAGTCGGCAAAAAAATACAGATCAGATTTTTTTTTTTTGGCTTTTTCCAAAAGTACAAAATATATCATAATTATATTATAATTATACGATGATGATGTTAATTTTATGCAATCATATTGTTTTGTTTAATTTCTGGTAAATATATATTATAATTTAATTGATAAAGTTTTTTGGTTTGAAAAAGACAAACTTTTTTGCATACAGACTAATACAAAAGTTATTAAAATTAATTCATTGAATCTAACTTAACTCAAGTCGAACTAGATTTTCATGAAAAATTGATATTTTCAAATGGATACTTCAAGAATAAAATATTTCATACCAAATCTGAATGTTAAAAGTATTACCAAAGATATGTAAACTTAAAAAAAAGCTCTTATTTAATATGAGTAAATAACGTTAATTCTTATGGTTTGAGCTTAAACCTCTCTTCATAAGGTAGGTAGATAGGTAGAGTAGGAGTACTGCGTACAACACCAGGAACCTTATGGGCCCATTATGATCTCTACAAGACCAAGAGTGACCCGATTGGAAAACATATTCTTCTTCAAAGCATTTGATTTTCCTATAAAATTTTAATAAACTACCCAGTCGATTAAAGCATCTCTAAATTTTCGAATAAATGGCTACCCGAAAAGTTATTACAAGCTCGAGAGAGAGGTGAGCATTGACATAAAATGTGTTTGATGTCTTCAGCCAATCCTATGTCTCTCCATGAGAATCAATGTAATTTACTTCTACTAAATACAAGCTATTTTGAAGTTTCCATATGTTCTCTTTATTTGTATCTTTGGTATTACCATTTTGGACTTGAATTATGATATAGCATATTTCTATGAACTGATGCTTTAATACCTTACAACATCAAAACTATTGTTCAATCAAATATCTCAGAAACCGTACAATATAAATTTCAAATAAAAATTAAAAATTTATTACTCTCTTTGTCTGAATGTCTGAAGATTTGCCTTTGTTTTGGTATGCGGCCTGTAAATAGGCAATTTATAATTTCATGATGAAAATTTATATACTTCTCAAAGTTTTTTTTTTTAATGAAGCGAAAACACAAATACCAGCTTTAACCAATATAGTTTTCATTTTTCCATGTCATTATTATGGTGATATTATATTTTCTGAGTTTTAGGAAGACTTTACAGTTAAATCTTGTGCAAGGAACTTTTAGGAGCTCCTGCCATTGGATCTAGAGTAGTTTGCTCATGTTGCTCATGTTGGATGGGGACTGTTCGGAGTTTTGTGCTCATTTATATCTTTGATAGTATATACATTCGATTCATCGTTTATTCGATGTGATATTGAATGATATCTTGCTGTGCTTGTATTAAGTTTATCTGAAGTGTTAAAGTGTTACATTAACTTTTTAAAAAAGCCATAAAATCAAATCACTTTTGTTCCACACTATATTATAAAAATTCTCATCTTTCATAATTCAGTCAAAAAAAATTGACATAAAATGCAATTCATCAAATCATGAAAAATCAATTTTTCAATTATTACGAAACAAAAATGTAATTTTCATACACAAACTTTTTTTTTGATATATGAAAAATATTTTCTTTTTTTTTCATATATATTTTACCCTATAACCTCCTTCAGAAAATCCCAATCAACTGTTAAATGTTATTAACAATCAACAACAATATGTTGAAATTGATTTGAATGGAAATTAATTGGGCAAAAATATATAAAATGTTCAGAAAAACATTTCTCTTTTATAATAAAATTAATTAATAAAAAATAAATATAATAAAAATTAAATTCCAATTAATAAATTAAAGAATTTTGAAACAAAAAATAAAGGATTCGAAAAAAAGAACGCCTGAAGTATTAGTATAAATATATAGATTTAAGAATTTATATTTTTTGAAGGAAAACTATCAAAAATTTATTTCCAGAAGGATTGGAATTTTTTTGACGTCATTTTAATATTTGATTTTCAACTTATAATCCACCTTATTTAAAAAAAACAAGGAAAAAGTCGAAGTTCCATGGAAAAGTTAGAAGTTAGTTAATAGAATCAAAACAGTATTTTGAGCTTATAATACGAATCCTCTTTTCATAAGTCTAGAAACCATTCCACTTTTCGAATACCTTTCTAAAACTGAACATACCAAATCTTATATATTTAGACGTATTTTTTGTCTATGGATTTTTTGACAGATGAGTCGTGAGTCGTGTTAACCTGTCGTGGTATTTTTGTTCAGTATTGTTTGACATTTCATCATAGAAAGACTTACACCCGCATATCGTCTCCAAATTGTAGAGTTGTGAGCTTAATGTTGATCGCAGAATTTTGTTTAGCGCTGAGGCCTATTTCTGGCTAAACGGATATGTCAATGGGCTAAAATACCGTATTTGGGCTGAACAAGCCGAAGAGTATCAAGAGCTACCGTTACATACAGAAGAATGCACGGTTTGGTATGGTTTATAGGGTTGTGGAGTCATCGGTATCATCGTGCCATGATAGCAAACTATTTGATGTCTCAAATTGAAGCTAGTGATCACCAGGACATTTGGTACGAATAAGACGGCGCTACTTGCTACTTTTGAAAAACGTACCTCTAAATAAATCACCCATTATAAGCCTGGACCTTTAAAACTTTATTCTTAAAAAAACAAATGTCTTTTAATTTTAATTAAGAAAAAACGCAATTTTTAATAATTCTAAATTTTGAAATCTGTCGTAATTATACATTTTCTTTTCTGGTGCTTAAAAATACAAGACATTAACACAAATCCTTCAACTTCACAGCTTTTTCTTTACGTTCAAATACAGAACAGTGTAAAAACTTTTGTCAACGCTTTTATCATTTCACATAGAAGAAAAAAATGGCAAGAAAATGGGAACATCACGGAAGTGTTCTCTTTTCTAGAAATTGTTTTATCTATTTTTTTTTTGCCCAGGTATCTCTTGAGCTCCCAACATGTAAAATGAAATATTATTCTATCTTATGGTTTTTATAAGAATATAAAAAAAAGCAGACAGTAAACCCTTAGGGTAGTAGAAAAGCTACCTTTTCTGGTCTTTTTTTTCTTGTTTTTTAAATCTCATGTCTACCAGGTGAAATGACATTTTTTCTTTTTTTTTTGTACTTGATGCTGACATTTCAAGAAAAGTACAAATTTTGTACTGTTTTGTAATCGGGTAAGAAAATTTTCCCAAGAAGAATGAAAATTCAAACTAGTCTTGTTTCTAAAAAATATATGAAATTATTTTCTTGTATTAGGTACTATCATTAAAATGAAAATGTTAATTAAAAAAAAGAAGGTGACATCCTTAAAAGCATGGGCAGTTTTTTTTATTTGTCTATTTATACCTTTATACAGAGTGTATCCTCTAGAATTGAATATAATCTTAAAAGTCATAGAAAACAATTTTTGTCATAGCGCCTGCAAATAGGCTGTTAATAATTTCATGATGAAAAAAGTTTATATATTTCTGTAAATTTTGTTATCTGAAGCGGAGATTCATGTCACAAT
The DNA here is from genome assembly GCA_963422695.1 of Xylophagus ater. Taxonomy (NCBI): domain Eukaryota; kingdom Metazoa; phylum Arthropoda; class Insecta; order Diptera; family Xylophagidae; genus Xylophagus; species Xylophagus ater. The sequence goes on along the minus strand of OY730483.1, from coordinate 43,932,723 downwards.
TTGTAGCTTTTTAAGATATCTAATAGTATATAATACATTACTCTATTCAAAAGGTCCTTCTAATTAGTACACATTACTTACCAATGAAAGTAATAATATAAAGATAATAATTTACTTAATTAAAAATATAAAATGAAAGATTCTAATACTTGAAATATGAAATACTTTAGATTATATTTAATAAAAAAATATATTAAATGATAAAACTCATAAGTTTAAGTTTATATATTTTCCTATCCTAATGAATAAACCTATTCAAATTTTCCGGAAAAATAAAAGGTAACGAACCTATCCTCCTTTCTTTGTAAAGAATACTTTTAAAATGACTTTTTCCCCGATTCAAATTATTCACACCATTTATTTCTAAGAATCCTTTTCAAAAAAAAACAAAAAACAGAAGAAATAATACGTTATAATTAAGTGTTCATATTCGTATATAATATATAAATGACGCCCAAAAGAGCCTTTCCCGTATCAAAGGCGCTGAGACACTCATTATTATTATTAAATAAGAAGAAAAAAAATAGGGTGCGTCTTTTATTTGGCATAAAAAATATGTTACTCTCTACCGAACCTGTAGTTATGTAAATGCTTTATATTTACTTAAAGCAAAGAAAAAAAATACCAGTCTCATATATGAATAATAAAATATATGGTTTTTTTTCCCATCTCTCTACCAAAAATAATAAAAATATGACATTTGGAAAAGCCATTGAATGCAGTAATGTTAACATATTATAAATATAGAAGAAGAAGTAACAAAAAAAAAACATATATCCCAAGGGGTATCTAGAGTTATCTTACCTTACCAACTATATAAACCCTTATAGATGTACATTTCTGTTTTTTTTTGTATTACTTCCTCAATATGTAACACCCTTGTGTACACATATATGGTAAAATGCAAAGTGGAAAAATAACAGTAATGTCATCCTAATGATTCTTTATTACCCATCTTTTCTAGATGTAAAATACATGAAAGAATATATGTAATCCATATGTGCTGTGAATACATGTAACTACAGACAGTATATTTCAATAGAAACAACAAGAACCAGAAAAAAAGGAATGAACGGAAATTCTATACTGGCAATTTCCTTATACATATGAGTTCCTCTATATTCCTCCTGTATCATATTTTTTTTTTGTACATAGAAATTATATGTGAAAAGAAAGAAAAAGTCATTCTCTAATGATGGCATAGAATGGTACAGCATAGAATCTATGGAACACAAAACGCGATATTATTATTTTTTTTTGTGTATGAATTGAGAGAAAAATTCTATCTACTTAATATTCTATGGAAATAAAAATGGGCTCACTCTATATAGTATATGGAGCTTTATATTCGCTTTTGTCTGACATATGTAATAGACCAGAAATTACATACTATTCACGAATTCCATTTAGTTTCTCATTAAAAGTATATTACACGACAATTGAATACAATTTTTTCCATTTTTTTTTTGCTCTTTTTAAAATTCGTGTTACATATTTTACTTAGCATAGAAATATACTGGCTTTTCAAAAATTGTCATTTTCATTCTAACCCATTTCATTTGGTGGAAAATTATTTCATCCTTTTCAGGTGATTGGTCATACAGTATCCGAAAAAAAAACTCCCGAAATATATTCACTTCAACTAAATGCATTTCAGTTAACTATCATCAAATTCTATTTAAAATCATGATTTCAAAAAAAACATAACCGAAAATCGGCCTATAGCCTTATGGCAGAAATGGGGCAGAAAAATTGTCAAAATTAATAATATTTTCACACTTCTTCGTCATAATTTTGTTTCCTATTTTCAAAATTTTCCCTGATTCACAAGTAACCTAGACCATAATAGCATAAATCTATTCTGCAAATTTTATTCGAATCGGTATATTGGTTTTTAAAGTACATCAAAAAAACATTATGAACAGGCCTATTTTCTTTTCTTATTTCTTTCTCCACTATCCTTTAACCGATTTTACTAGAAGTTGATATAGTATTGCCTATTTATATAGTCAATATACGTAAATAATTTCAACAAAATTGCTTCACCAATTTTTTAATTTTCTAACGTCTAAAAAATAAGAACAGTTGAAAGCCCCGAATATAGTAAATGTAGACGGTTCTGTTTGACGGCAGCTCACCGTCGAGGTAGGATACACTTAGTGATCAGGTAACACAGAAACTGGTTAGTTGATATATCCTTTGCGCTTGCGAGTCAGTCGTTCGGTAATCGTCTAAGAATGTAGTCACGCGTAGTGTGGTGTACAAACTGTTCCAGCAAGTGTGTTAGGCTCGAGACAGACCTGGTGCAGTTCTTCTTGGAGCCCGGCGTTGAGTTGGCCGCCAACCATAAAAGAGAAGCATATTATTGAATTGTAGAGTAGATAAGTCGGATGTTAACAAATTAAATTCGAAAAAACATTAAAAAAACGACAAGACTTTCTATAACTTCGCTCCCACCATCATACCCTGTTCGATTTTATCGAAATTCAATACCAAATCGAGTTAAGTAATAATCAACTCATACTGTAAATTTCATCAAAATCCTATAATGAATTTTTGAGTTAACTTGTATACGGTATACTCCTGGTAGTACCTACCATAGGGTATAAAAAAACTAGGCCCAACAATTGCATGTGCATATATGGAAATATCATATATAATAGAAAAAAAAGAAAAACGATTTCTAATGATCGGAAAAAAAATCCTACAGAATTTTAGAAACAGCCTTTTTTACAGATTTCAAATCAGGACATTTAAAAATTCTATTCAAAATTCTATTCGATTTGTTTCATTTCAATCAAAATTTATGTAATCCAATTTTTTCGTCGTTTTTTTTTATCGCGATAACAAAATTTTCTGATGATATGAATTTTCGCGGAAATTCCCTAAAACTATGTAACATAGTTCAATCAAAAAATTCCATTCAAATGATTTACTTGATTTATTATAGTTTGACAAGTTTTTGTTTTTGGTTCTCTTAATAAAAACAAAAAGAAAAACTATATCCTGGACAATATATCTGGACGTTAGTTTTTTCCGTAAAATGACTATTATTAATATTACAATATATAAAATATAGAATATAAAATGACGTACAGAGAGGCAAAAAAACGAGAGATTTCAGAATTTTCGAAAGCTAAACTTTTCTGAGTGGCGTTATTATCCTAAATTGCTTCCTCATGTAGTCTGTCGGATCAAGTTATATCCATGACACTTTGTCATACATACTGTTTCCATTAAAGTACATACAAAAAAATAACCATTGCCATATAGTTTCCGACAGAATTATTATACAATATATATTTATATATAGCTGTAGCTGTTACTATAGCTAGAATAAGTGGAATGACGTTATTTTGTTCTGCGAAAGGGTTAGATAATTATTTTGATGTGAAAAATTTTAAATAGTAGGGAAAAAACTTTTCACAAACCATAATTTCCTTTTTTTTCATAGAATTATATTCTTCCGCAAAAGTTAAAATATTTAATTGCAAAATAAACAAATATAAATATACTTTTCACATTTGTGTTAAACTAAGTGAATTCCCCGGTGTTGAACGGAGTCTCGGATCCTACATGCATGATGATTAAAAATTTAGATTTAATTTAAAAAGAAATTTCACTATATTATGAATGATTTTCATTGATTTATTCAGTATACAAGCCATCGAATAAACAACATTTTTTGTTTTGTTTTGTTTTGTTTTCTTTATTTCCTTTATATTCAACGCACATCATTGAAATCGTCCGATGTGAATCGAAATGCGCAAACAAACAGAATTTCAGCTTTGTAGGTAGAGATTTATAATAATATTTGTTCATTTAAAAAGACACTACCATTTTTGAGACTAGTTAATTACCTTGGTTTTGAGTTCAATCTTTTATTATAACAATCGTTCAGTCGGCGAAACATAACACAACAAAACTAGTTTTTGATTTTGTTTGCTTAAACCTACTATCAAACATTTTAATTCTATTGGTCTGAACATCTGAATGCCTTCAGAGTTTCATGTACGCCTGAAAATATGTAATCTCTAATTTCTTGATGAAAATTTATATATTACTTAAAGGTTTTTTTAACAGAATTGCGAGTTAAAATTGCCTGAACCTAATGTAGTTTTATTCTTTCTATTGGTCGAAATTCGACCTAATAAAATGAAAATTAAAATACCGATTGCAATAATTAAAAGTTAAACTTGTGAATTTCAATATGATATTCTAATTCTCACACTTATTTATTTACAAATCCAAACATCAATGCTTTTTCAGTGGTTTTCGTGAATTTGGTCCAGAAAAATAAGCAGCTGTTTTCTATATAATTCTGAATCAAAAACCTTCTAAAACATTTCAGTTATTTCCATTTCTTCATTATACAAACTCGCAAAGCACACAACAGCTCTGTGTGCCATATATTGTGTTCTTGTTCCCATATAAATATATGGGAAACTTTCACCTGTTCAACCTGACTCAACGACCATAAATCAGCATACTTTTTGTGTTTAAACACTTCTCCTCATCGATTGTATATATTAAGCCACATCTTTTGTTAGAATACGAATAAAAGGGAGGTAAATTTTTGTGTTTGCCTATTTATATATAGATTTTTCTGCCTCAGTTTTGATTGTTAACTTAAATGTTAGCTTATATATCTCGAAAATTTCACTAGTTCTTACTTGCGAAGATTCTTTTACTTATTCTACTCAAATTTATATCTTAGTTTTACCGACTGAATAAATCTAAATTCAAATTTATAGAACCAAAAACGATATATAGGGTTTTATACATCGTTTTTGATAGAACTTTAAATTTTTAATAATATTTCATATATATACGTAGGTTTCACGCATAATTATATACTACTAAAAAAAAAAGTAAAATTTTCCTAAAGTTTCCCTTAGTCATCATTAAGAATACATCAACGTTAAAATTTACCGAGCTGTAATCACCTCCATTCTCATACTTTGAATATAACCAGTAATTACTCGTAAATTTTGTTATTATTTAAGTTGAAGCGGTTCTTATAATGTTGTAATAACAAATTAATATTAAACGTTTTCAAAGGAATGTATAAGAATTTACATGAAAATCAATTATGAATTAAATTTTCTTATTAAAGCTTTATATTCACAAAACGAAAGTGGATTGGTTATTTGGTCACTTTAAACATAAAATAAAAGGAAAGGTTTTGAAAAGATTCTTTGTTAATTCCTTATCATTTTGGTTTAGATATAGTACTTGTCTCATATTATCTCACGAAGATATTTAATTATGCTTTGTTTTTTATAAAAAAAAATATTAAAGGTTTCAGTTAAAAAATCAGTAGAAAATTTTCCGATTTATATAAATCTTTTTTAAAGTCCTTTTTTGAAAACTTGTATGCAAAACACATTTCTATATATTTTAGTACGTGTGAACAGTATAATATATAAAATCCCGACTCGTATGTTTTGGTGCTGTTTTTTTTCTTCCAATTTTTCCTTCAAACTTTATACACCCAACTCCCAGCTCTTCATAAAAGCCTGTTTATGTATATCATATAGTAACACCTTTTGTGATCATATATGCATATATTATATAATATATATATAATATTGAGTGGTTACATCATGGTGTCATCTGCAAATGTTTTACAGACTTAAAATTTATGATTTTAATTTCAAAATGGAGGACCGATATTTCAATTTATTCTATATACATATATCTATATATATATACGACAGAAACAACATATGTTGTCCTCATACCATCCTTATAAAAAAGAAAAGAAGAAAAAAAAAAAAACAAAATAAAACAGCATAACATGTTTGTATATAAATTTGTTATGCTACAAAAGTCGTCCTTTTTACTATTAAAAAATAAATATTAAAAATGTATTCATAAATTTTGCGTAGTACGCGAATTTTTCAGCTTCAATTGACGATCAAAAATCTGTATAGCAAAAAAAAAGATGGATTGATGGCAATTCTCTACATAATATTTTTTTCTGTATTTTTCTATATTTTTCTATATTTTTCTATATTTTTCTATGTTTTTCTATATTTTTCTATGTTTTTCTATATATGATCATTTGTGTTCATTTATGTTACTGTTGTTAAAACTAATTCCGGACGCAACAATGTTCTAACAAAATATACTTCTTCATCCTCTTCTTGACGTCCTTTAAGTTCCACTTTTTTTTTATATCTATCAAAAACTTGGAAGCTTTCAAATTCAGTCCGCCTCGTTGATTATACCACAGACACGAGAGTCCAGAAGATGAAAATTTATATAGAAAAAAAAACCTACTTTTATACTCATAAAAACTTCATTTTATTTTTTATTTTGTGGAAAGTTAAAATTCAAGAGGAAAAATTTTGTGGGTGGAACCAATCCCATCAAAAGAATGACTATATTGGAGAAAGATAAGCCAACGCTAAAGAAATACAAGAACAAAAATTAGAGTTGGAGGTGGATTTTGAAATTAACCGGCTGAAGTGCCTAAATTTGCACACACACACACAAAATATATAGAAGGGAAAAAATTTCAAACTGGTTGAGTGATTTTGAACAACGGTTCCACAGTGGATATGGTTTTGTTGACCGGTTCCCTTAGTATTTTTTTTTTTTTTGGTTTTCTTTTTTTTATATACAATAAAGTAAAAGGAATTTGTATAGAACGATTCATTTTACAACCTACAACAATTTCAACCATCCCAGTTTTGGTTATCATGTGGAAGAGGATATGTCCAACTATGTCCGCTACTGAAAGAATTCAGGCAGAAAGCGATTTGTGAATGGGCCTTTACATAATTGATTTATGATGTTTGTTCCGTGCTTGACTGACCCACTCGTTTTTTTTTTCATATTTTCTTCTTTTTTTTTCTTTTTAGAATGGAAAGCAAAGTTGAAAAATTGAATGGAGAAAAAAAGGTCCTGCCTGGTTCAATTTTTATTTTTTCTTTTTCTTTTTTTTTTTAAAGAATGGGTGGGAACTAGGTTAAAGGACGAACTAAGTGATGGAGTAGATTTAGAATGATTTCATAACTTTTTTTTGGGGGCCACTTGACGTGCATATAACAGGGGCAATGATGGATTAAGTGGTTGATTCCGTTCTTAATTCACAACATTTTTTTTTTGCTTTGCTTTCGTTTTGTAATTTTGCAATGATAGAATTTCTAGATCCTTCTTAAACAATCGTATTTCTTTACGGATAGTTACTTTACTTAAGGGAAATGATAATATGAAAAAATATGGAAATCGTTATTTTGAATGATATTGTAAAAAGAAAAAAACATTTAATAATAAATATATTTTTCCAAACCAATTTAATTTAATTTATTTTTTGGACTTTATTTTTACAAAATTGAAATTTTTATTAAAAGCAAATTTTAAATTGGATAATATTACCAAACCAGTATAATGACTATCTATTTATAACAAATACAAACGAGGCAGGTGGTTATATAAAAATCAGAAGAAGAAAACTGATTCATCATCGTAGACACCTTCATTATAATTATCGTAAACACTCTTATACTATCCTAGTCATGATTGTGTTACCTAGAAATCTTATATTTCCCTAGGTATCCATTTTACTAATAGTGTGGGTGGTTAATGATAAGCCAGAAATGTTCTTAGACTCATCATAGAATTAATCACCAAACTTTCAGGAAGAGTAATCAAACCATACGACTATATATGAACTGTTTAACTAAAATCCCAAAATGCCGAGAATGCACTAATGTATCAAAACAAATATAAAATAACGTATTGCGTAGTGACGACCCACGTTTTTTTCTGCTCGTATACCAAGCAGTCAAAATAATATCTTAAAGATAAAATTCTTATAATTTCAAATTACTTAGTGTATAACTTTATAACTATATATAAAAGAATAATTTTTATTCATTAGAGCAGCTCGAATTTTTTTGAAACTTCCTTATTCCTCATTAACAAATCAAAGCTAAAATGTTATCTGATTTCTATTAAAATATATTCCTAATCAATAACCTAGGTCGGTTTTTTGTTAGACAAATTCATTATAAACAAACTTATACCAGAAACTCTACCAATTAACAATTAGCTTTTTCTATTACAAGAAGAATAGAATCAACACCCACCGAAAACTATAGCAAAAGAAAAGTTCTTTTCAAACCTCAATTATATAGAATAGAACTTACTTTCTAATCTTTAGATACATATAGATATTATTTCATTCGAAAAGAAAATTTTGGTTTTGTTTTAACCTTTGGTTAAATTGAATTCACCTGAAAGATCGATGACTTTTATAATTCTATGTGATTTAGTCAAAAAAAAACTAGTACTAGTAATTAGGACATTTATTTTACTAATTTTTCACTACTTTTCTTTTAAGAAAATCACAAGAAGTAAGTTCCATTACTTTAAATTTATTCAAATAATTAGTTACTGCAGACAAGAGTGACAGGATTATAAGACATATCTTTTACTAGATAATTTATAAGATCTTTATAATTCATTCGTATTAAAATAGCTCCAGTAATTGCTTATTTACATCGGATATATGGGAGAGTCTGAAAAGCTACAAATTCTAAGAGATTCTTTGATTAATAATACGATTTCATTGGCCTCCATACAAATAATACAATAATTTCCAATAAAAAATAGCATTATGTCAGATCAAATTAGATTTCAATAATTGATTTTTAAGGATTTGAAAATGCGTAGAGTACAATATAATTTTACCAAATTTTCCAAAAAAAAATATATAATAAGAAATAAACGGAAAAATGATAGTATAAAAGAAAAAGATCTTCATAGTAGTATATCAAAAAAGATAATTGGATCCTGTCTGGGTACTTAAGATTTTCAATGTCCCCAAAAAAAAAAAAATAATATTATTCAAAAAGAAAAGTAATATCTTCTAACACACAAATCACAATATGACATTCCCAATTTCCCATCATCATCATGAATTTCCATCGAATATGGAGGATTTTTGTCTGTCTATACATCATCGTATCATCATCGTCATATTTTATACTTAAAAGATATATTTCACTTGTTTTTCATTTGGCTTGATATATATAGAAAAACAAGAAATCATATTATTTATAATGATTTTGTTGTTGTTGTTGTTGTTTGTGTCAGTCTTGTGTTGGTTAATCTTCTTGTTTCTGACATTTTTCTATTAAAAATCTATATATATATATACAAATTTTCTCTTATGTATATTTCATTTGAAATTGGAAAATAATGCAACTAAACAAGAAAAACTTAGAAAGTACCAAGAATTTTCAATTATTTCTGGATATACAAAAAATTGAAAATGTTTCTCCAATAATAAGTATGGACAAGTGGATTTAAAACGAATCAAAATAAAATATATAAGAATGATTGTTATACAGGATTAGATTATTCAAATATCATTTCAAATAAGATTTTTGTAAGGCAACAGAAAAAATGTGCAATCATTGAAATAAAGATTTCAAGATTTCAGACCTTTGAATATTAGGTAATAGAAACGATACAAATATTTAAAGCTCTTATAAGTCAACCGTTTGGAGAATACAGCCATACTTTGGCTACAGCCCAATTGTTCAACAAGTCGTGAGTAAAATCTTTACATGAAGATAAATATGAATTTAAATAATTAAAAATGTGAGGCACGTTTACTGAAACATATATCCCACGCTGAGGTTTTAAACTCTTACCGACTCAGATCCTACCGGCTGCGCCAAAACAATATATTTGGCGCAGTCGGTGCGACAGAAAGATATGTTAATGATATCAATTAATTTATAACAGTGTCAAATTATAATTTGTGCATAAAAAATTATGTTCACATAAAACTGAACTGGATCAACGATTATTATTATCAAGAAATTCTTTTCAAAAAGATATACAACTATTTCCAACTAAATGTTTTTTAAACTCCATTTTGCAAAAACCTAAAAAAAAATATGAAATTCTTTTAAATTTTAATATAAAATAGTTTCATAATATTTTCTCCATTTTTTGTTATATCAGAAACCAAAAAATGAAACTACAAAATCCAATAAAGTTTATAAAATATTCGCATATAATATTCGAAAAACGAAAATATATTATATACTTATATGAAATATAAGAAGTTCTTATTTTGGTATTAAAATTGAAAATTTTTCAGGTATTCTATAATAAAAAAAAAAATTTTTTTTATAGGAAAAATGGAACAATTTACTTCATATTTTTTTTGCTTATTCTTCTTCTGAAAGAAAATTTCTTAAGATGAAATACGTGACGAATGTACCAGAGAGAGTAAATATTTTATTCTGAACGTCTACTTTATATTGTTAGGTAGTTATTTAGTATATGAATTGCATATATATATATAAATATATATTCTTATATAATATTATATAAAACAGGATATATAAATTTCAAGAAGAGAAAGGTTTTCTTCTTTTTACCTAAATCGTCTCTACACAAAAGGATGCTAAATTAACTGGAAAATGTGAAAATGTTCAAACAAAACCTCATTTCATCTTGTTGTTGTTCTTCCAGACTACCATACTACTTCTACTACTACTACTACTACTACTATATTCAGTCAGTGAGAAAAAACACTTCAATATTTCGTGAAAGATATCTTTTTTATTCACTAACCGTATCTGATCGATATCTATTTATAGAATGGAAGATATGTTGAAGAAACGAAAAAACACCGAATTCTCTTTTTTTCAGATACAATATAGACTCCAAAAACCCTCATATATGTAGTCGACTAAATAAACATATAAAACCATGTCCTTTTTAATCAAATAGTCGATAAATTTGTTCAGTTAATTTGGTGTCGTTGCAAAGTTGATCAAGTCGTATAAAGAAATTTGTCTACACGCCTTCAAAAAAAAAGAAAAGAAAAAAATCGAAAAACGAAGGAAAAAAATTAAGAAATTCTTCCTTTTTTCCTCCTTTTTGATAGACAGTTTAAAGATCCTTTATTCATGTATCCTTTAATAGATATTTGAACATGATTTCTATTCTTATGTGTTATAGATATTGATTTTATATTTTCTTCGTTTTATATTTTGAAGCTATTTCACCTTAATTTTATGTTCAGCTGTAATTTAGTTAAGACCAAAACCAATGATATAATTGCCAGTCAGGTATGGTCTTCCTACCAAAAAGCCCCAAATTAACCCATTGGAGTTTGTTGAACGTAGGTTCGCACGATTTGCATTACGTAACCTTCTGTGGAATGACACTTTTCTACTACCACCATACCTTGATAGATTACAGATAGGTTTACAGTTTTTAGAAAGGCGATGTCTAGTTGCGGATGTGGTTTTCGTGAACCAAACCATGAATGGTGTCATTGATTTCCCCTTTCTGTTGGACAAAATGCATTTTAACATTAATATATGGTCCTTAAGGTCCGTGGAAATATTCAAAATTAGTCACCATGAAACTGAGTGCGGTAGAAACGAACCGGTTTTCGGAATGCGGCTGAGGTCAGCTAATGATAACGCTAAGATGTTTGATTTTCGATTGACCAAAAGACATTTGAAAGACCTTCTATACAATGACTGTTGCTTGCATTAAGCAATTTATGTTCTTCTTAAATTTAATGCGATTTTTTTAAATAAAAACATAGACTTTAAACTGAAGAAGAGTGCATATATATATGTTGAATATTAATTTCTTTTCTAACAATGATAACAAGTTTTATACGTTTTTTTTTTCGCTTTCCTTTCGGTTAATTATCTTCTAATGAGTTTTTCTTAATAAAAGGGAAAGAACAACAATAAAAAACGATATTGAATCACCCTCGAGAACACCAGATCTTTGAAACAAGAACCACATTAATAACAAGGTAGATGACGATGACGAAGAATATTCCATAAAAAAAAACAAAAAACGTGAAAAAGAACCGAAGAATTTCCTTCTAGATGAATGGAAAGGGCTATCTTTACCTTGATATTTGTATATACCAGAAGAAAATAAAAAAAAAAATGAAAAAGGATCTTAATTAATTTATTTAGAGGTGTGCAACATTATATACAATGAAAGGGTATCAACGCTTTCTTTTCTTTGTCTCGCCTTTTCTTTTATTCTTTTGGATTCGGTCCAAGAAAACCCGTATCAGATATATCATTAGTTTTCTTCACGTTTTTTTTCCACGAGATTTTCATCGTTAGTATATTTATTCGGAAAATTTTTTTATATATGTATGTATATTCGAAAAAGTCTTCATTATCTAATTTTCCAAAAACATTTTTAAACTGTAGTAGTTTTTTTCTTTTTTTTTGCTATATTTTAACACCATTCTTTTAATTAATCGAAATTACCAACACTAATATAATTTTCTTATGGAAAATATTTTATACAATTTCAATGTGGAAAATTCTATATAAGAATTGGAATAAAATCCATATTTCTGTATTAGGTATACCGGAAAATGTTGTCGTAGAGTTTTATTTTATGTAAAAAAGTTGTTATTTTCTTAATGGCTGACATAGGGTTAAAAATAGGATATTTGATTCTTTTGGCTCATCATTATTTTGTTAGTGAATGACTAGGATTTCATATATTGTCTTATTTATATTTATTGCTTTCTGACATAATCACAATTCTTACAAATAATTCGGATCGAAGCCAACTAAGCGATTGCTCAACTAATACTTCTTAAATTGCTAGTTCATTCTACGTTATCACCTGACTTAACTATCACTCGCGTATCCCGGGCAATGAACTAGTTGACTCACTCGCGAGAGAGGTCAGAGACACCGTTTTACGGTCTTCAACCTTTGGTAAGGTGGACTTACTCGGGTCTCAAACAGGACCTCAGTAGGCAACTAAACCACAGCCATCACCGGAGGTGGCAAGGGCTAAACCAGTGTAGGCAAGCTAAAATGATACTGATTGGGCCGGACTACCGAAGGATGAGAATATTGATGGGACTCGAGTGTAAAACCCCCAGAGCCATTGTAGGTATTGTGACAGAACATTGCTCCTTAAACGAACACATGCGGAAAATTGGAGTGGCCGAGAGTCCGATATCAACTGCACAGTTTTTGTGTGAAATCCCGGCCTTTTCTACAACCAGACTTGCTAGACTGGATACGTGCACCCTGACTAAGGAGGGACTAGCGCACTTGGACCTTACTACGGTGCTGACCTTCATTAGAAGAACTAGTCTGTTCGGGGACGAGACTTAGGCTATCAACCAACCATTTTAAGAGGAGGAACAATGGACCAGTCAGGCCTTCATGCTAAGGCCCCTTCAATCCAATACAATACAATACCACCATCACTTTCTTTTTATATATTGACAAATAATGCCTGTAATTCTGGCTATAGGAATGAGATACGTTTTTTCTTATGAAATGTAACCAATTTTATCATTCTAAACTAGAAGACCTAACCGATAATTAGAAAAGCGACATTTTTTTCCAATACACAATAATGTAAAGAAGATTCCATACGAATCAGAAACATTCAAACATATAATCTAATATAATTTTCTATATAAGTATAAAGTTCGATGGTTTAATCTTTTTCACCTTAATATAATATTCTAAAAAGGGAAAAGGGATTTTTAATTGATTTTTGATAAGAATCAAAAGAACAATTTTTCTTTGATAATGGATTTTCTCGATGCCTTTTACTTTTAATGGCTAACTTTTAACTAAAACTTTTCTTCAGAGTTTTAGAAATTGGCTATACTATAAAATGTAATAAAATAGCATTTATATATATATAGTTATAAGAAAAATAAAAGCAAATAGATTCAGGCGATTGAATAAGTTTTATCACATATCAATTTACTTATAAAAGGCAAAAGAAAACCTAAAGAAAACTTATATGAGAAAACTCTCTAATGGACGAAAAATAAAAGGAAAAACCAAAAAAAACTATGCAATTTCAATTAAAAAAGTTTAATACAAAATTTCTTAAGTTCTTTAATTTAAGAAGAAATATTGTATTAAAAAAATAATAAGAAGAAAACGAATAGAATTTTCTCTCTTTAGAAAATGCATTCAAAGCAAAGAAAATTGAACCAATATTGGTAAAAAAAAAAATCATATCTAATTACATTTTCTAAAGAAAAAAAAAAGTTCTTTCACCAATTTCCAACATTTCCCACTCGTTTTTTTTATTCTTAAGGTTACGAAATACCAAAGAAAATAAGAAAAAGGAATTTTTCTTTTTCAAATATCTTTCTTTTCTCAAAAAATATTATAAGAAAATATTCTACCTATTCCTGTTTATTTACTTTTTTTCTCCTTCTGGAAAAGAAATTCCACATTTTTTTAGATATATTTATTCTTTCACAAAAAGAAATCCATCACTTATTATATCAGGATGAAGGAAAGGTGATCATATTGGCAATGATGGAAAAAAATATATATATATATATATTTGATTCTATTGATATAAAGAAATAAGCAAAAAAAGAAGTATTTCATCTTCAATTCTTTATGTAAGACTTTTCAAAAATTCATGTAAGAAATATATATGATAGAAAATATGAGCCAGTTTCTAGATGGATTACATATACCAGAGTCTACTATACTTGATACTATTTACTATTGTTGATACGGAACCCAATTAATAATTTTTTTAAAGAATAGCTACGAACTTTTAAAAGAAAATTTGAAAATCCAGAACGAATTACTGTTTCTATCTTCAACTACATACATGCTGTTTTTCCTGACAATTTGTGCATGAAGAGAAAGGATGTGAATGTTGCCATCAAATGACTACTAACTTCCAAATCTCCTTCGTTTCATGAAATTAAATGATAACTGTATAAAACGTAGGCAATTTTGTGTTGCCTCCTTTATGCAAATCTAACATTATGTCCTGTTTGATCAGAGACGAAATAACACCATGTTCAATAGTTAAAAAAAATGAGAAAATCTTACTTAGGAAAAGAAGGACAGTAAAAGTTCCTTACTTTATAAGTTAAAAAAAAATGATCAAAGTTCACAATAGCATCAGTAGAACCGGAAAAGGTTTACTATAGCAGAACGAAAGAAAGTCTTTTTTTAACCCCTTTGTTACTTGTGATGAAAAATGGATTTATTTTGAGAATCCAAAACGTAAAAAATCTTTGATTGATCCAGGTAAACCATCAACTTCTACTGCAAAACCGAATCGATGCGAAAAAAAGAGAATGCTCTGTGTTTGGTGGGATCACAAAGGTGTACTTTATTTTGAGCTATCAAAACCTGATGAAACTGTTAATACTGCACGGTACCGATAACAAATGATCAATTTAAATCATGCTTTGATTGAAAAACGAACGGAATGGGTGAGAAGACACGGTGAGGTAATTTTGCATCATGACGACGCCACGTCACACAAAACAAAACCCGTTCAGAATACGGTGAAATTATTTTTCTGGGAACTCTTGCCTCATCCGCAGTACTCACCAGGCTTGGCAAGTTCTGATTATCATTTGTCGATCGATAGGACACGCACTTAAAGAGCAGGACTTCGAAACATCTGAGGAAATGGAGAATTGGATCTCTGAATGGTTTTAATCAAAAGAAGAAAATTTTTTTTGGAGTTGGTATCCAAATTGCCTAAAAGGTGGTCAAAATATGTGGGAAGAAAATATTTTTACTTTCCTATTTAAAAAACAGGGTTTTATTTACGTATATTTTATATGCATAGGCCTGGTATATAGTATTTGTAGTAAATATGATATAAAATATTTTCTTCCTTTAAGTATTCTGCCTGTATGGAAAATTCTTTTTATGATCTCATAGCATTCTTATTGTATTCGAAAACAGTTTTTTTTTCTTTTTCTCAAATTTAACAAATATTATATGACTTTTCATCACAATAGCTTTTCTTAAAGTCGATAAAGAAGGATATTCCCTAAATTTCAGTTTTTATCGTGATCATATTTAAATAACGCTAAATTTTCCCAAAAAAAACCAACCTCATGTTTATTTTATTTGTTTGTTGTTCTCAAAGTCACACCAGCCAAAAAAAAGAAAAATATTTATTAGATTTGTGATTTTCTTTCATCCTACATCTATAAAAATAGATTTTCTATCAAATCTTATGCAAGTCGATATAAATTTTATGTAGGCGCAGACAAAATCTACAAACCTAAATCCTAAATAAATCTAATTAAATCATAATGAAAATATTCTATTACAATAAATACCTTTTTTATTTATTCAAAATCTTTGTTAAAGTATGTTCTTCAAAGGACACTTTCAAAAAAAAAGGAACCTTCTCGAATGTTTCATTCGCGGAGACAGAAATTTATTACGTTCTCTTATAAAAGGTGAAAAAAGACAGACTGAACATATTAAATTGATTTGAAGAAGGACAGTTCAAGGAAAGCCACTCTAGACACGTTTGATTTTATTATAAAAATAAGGTGTTATCCTTTTTCATAGGCGGCACAGCTTAAATATATTAATAAAATTTGGTTCAAAATATGCTATTTTTAATATATTTACAAGATTTTCCAAAAAAAAAACAAAAAAAAAAATTATCATCATTTGATTTTTCTTTAATTTAAAAAGATTTCCTTTACATCGAAAATAAATGATATTTTCTATCATTTGAATGATAAGAAAATTTATTCAAAGAAAAACTTTTTTTTTTATCAATATTTATTAGCAAATAAAAAACATTTACACGATAAGAAAATCCTTCCTGGCTACCAAAAATGTATATATTCGTTATTTAAACAATTAATTTGTCTCCCATTGGTATTGTTTATTTATTTATATATTTTTTGTTAAGACAGGAAACACGATAGTCAAGAAAATATCAATAATGTTACCCAAAAAAAAAATATCCTAAAAAAAAACGTGATCCCAGGAAAAGACTATTTAATCAACCAAAATAGCCAAAAATCCTGTAAATTATACGCCTCTCAACATTTTACACATGAATTTCTATTAGGATTCTTTTGTTATGTTTGACGAGTCCTTCTTTTTTTTTATACTAATCCGTAATTACGATAAAACTAATCCAATCTGACTTAAATGTCCCTTTGACACGCATAAAATTAAATCCTATAAAACCACGAAATAACATTTTCCATTTTCCTTCATTTTCGGGGGGATTTTTCTTTTTTTTTTTTGTTTGTTTTCATATTAAAAACATGATTATGAATGAGCTTTTATATAAAAGAAATTAACCTAACATGACCATATTCAATATAAATAGAGAAAACCAAACAGGAACTTCTACAAAAAAAAGAAAAACGGAAAAAATATAAATAATTCCGAATAGCTTTCAAGGAGTTTCCCTATATAAGAACCACCGGTAATCAATTTATTAATTCGAAACACACAATCTTGTAAACGGATTTTTGTGATATAAGTATAATAGCAGAAGAAACCAAACACAATGACACCAGAGCACCCAATGGACAACATTAAATCGTATAACCATATGAAAATTATACTACATATATGACCGTTTGGCATGCAATCCCACTAAATATTTACTATATAATAGAATATAATATCGAAGGATTCGGACTCAGTTGATTAAGATGTTCGAAATTGTTAACACAAACGAATAGTTTTCCCAAGGACTTTGAAGGTTCTAAATCATTGTTTTTTACTAGGTTCCATCGCGACTTTAATTAGGCAATAAGTCTTTTTCTTCGTATTAATATTATCTTAGAGAATTTTGATATGGAAACAGTCCCGATTATATCATATAACCCAGATTAATCAGAAATTATATCCAAATATTTTATTACTTTTATAAAAAAGACCTTCATTCTTCATCCTTTATAATTTCATGTGGAAATTTTGAGACTAAATAAATGTGAAAAGGTCCTTAAAAAGGTAAATTTTGTATTAAATAAGTAAAAATAGTACAAAAATGTTCGGATATTAGATATTTTACTCTATAAATAGTTTTCGAAATGTCAAAGGAAAATACTTATATTGTAGATTTGATTCCTAAGAAATTAATTTGATGTAATCTTGAAATGAAAGAAGGATACAAATTGATTCAAAAGACTCGTTCAAAGAACGATATTCAATTTACCTAATTTAATGGAAAATTTAAATCATTTGATAACAATAGAGTATTCTAATTCCATTTCAATTTCGAAATGTCAACTTTCTTATACTTTGATTACATCCAGAAATAGTCTACATACTAAAAAGCATATCAACAAATTATCTCAATCTAATATTGTATTTTGTATAAAGAAGTCAAAAAAGATCATATAAAAATCAAATCATATTATTGCCTTAATCTTAACAATTGTCGGAGTTGTTTATGTACGCCTCAAAATATGCAATTTATAATTTCTTGATGAATATTTGTGTATGTGTATCGAAAGTGCTATAGTTACTATAGAAACATAATATTAACTTTTAAATAATAAATAAAACCTTTGGTTAAGTGTAGCAACACGAAGTTTTATACCAATTAATTGCATCTTCAATTAGAATTGTGAATTTTATGGAGATAAAGGAAAAACTCCTGGTCCAAACTGACAAAATGAAATCGATATATTTAAAGTTATATACATTTTAAATTGTCCTGGAAACATTTTATCTAGATTAATAGAACGAAAAATGTTTATGTACTATAAAAACAAAAATGTTAATAACTTTTTTTTAATGTTTTTATTTGTTTATCTCTTCAATTGTCGGGTTTTTCCTCCTTTTTTTGGTAGACCCAAGAGAATTGTCATGAATAAAATAATCATTGTTATGTTATGTATTAAAAATGATAACAAAAATGTTATAAAACAAAAAACAATTTTTTTTAGTATTTTTAAATGTCAAATTTTTGGATGATAAAATAATCTGGCAAAAAGTTCGGATTTTATCATTAAAAAATTATGAAAAACTATGAAAATTATCAAAAACTGATATTTAAGTTAAATTATCTGTTATCAAAGTTTTCCAAAGGGTTTTAACTAAAAGAAAAAAACAAAAACAAGATAATAATATCAAAATGATTATTCAAAAGATTTTCCAAAAAAAATAAAAAAATATTTGGCATAGCAAAATCGCCCAACTTTCTTAGACATCATGCTTTAAGTTTGAGTTCCCAATAAATTATAGAACAGAAAATTAACTTTGAGATATAATGGCTACGTTTATACCGAGAGTTACAAAGAGACCTAAGTGCTAAGGTCGACCTAAATATGACTGTGTAAACACGTCCAAAGTAACTTAGGTTAGGTCACCTAAATTGCAGGCCTACCTTAAATTTAAATCGACCTAAGAACTTTTTGGCAGCTTACTATATGGCACTACAGTAGTTATTATTGTTTAGGTTAACCTCAAACAAAGTTCGGGAACAGTTGGTGAAGCTTTGACAGATGCCAGCTCATCTCTTGATGTCTAAGTTCCATAAATCCTCACATATGGCGTTGTTTTAGACTTAGGTATAGTACGGTGTAAACACATATAATTTCCGTCATTACTTATGACTCCTTGCCAGTGTGATGGTAAATTGTAAATACCATTTAGAGGCGAAGAACTCAACTAGTGCTTGGCTGACATCTGCTTCAGTTTTGAATTTTTTTTCTTTCAAAAAATGTTGCAGGGAGAGAAAGATGTGGCAATCAGATGATGCTAGGTCTGGGTAGTATGGTGGATGCGACAGAATTTCCCAACCTAGCTCTGTGAATTTCTGATGAGTCGCCAAAGTAACTTCATGATAATGCAGTATGATTTGCTACCTATTGAACATCGCTGGCCTCTTTTCTTTAACTGCTATCTAAGTTTAAATCATCCATTTGCCGACAGTATCTCTCCGAATTTAGCTTTACATTAGGTTTCAACGGCTCGTAATATATTGGTCTTTGGACATCCCGCCATTTACAAGGGATTCTCTAACTCTTACCCTAAATGGTTTGTTGGGCTGAATTATGCTGTAATAATTACAACACTCTCTTATGCTTTAGTTCAACTCGAAGAAAGTAAAAGAAATGGGGAAAAAATTTCGTTTTCGATTAGTCTATTTTCCATTTTCCTGAAATTTAAATTTTCCAAAAAAAAAAAAGACACGAAACTTTGTCGTTTAGTTAAATTAACTTAATCACATTATTTCCGGATTGAAATTTGTGAAAATTTTAAATCTATTCTATTCCTGAAGAATTTACGATATTCTCATTTTCATCTGGTATAAATGCAGTTTTCTATTATTATTTTCTTCTAGACTTTCTTTTTGCCTTCCAAGTTAAAAACTTTAACAAAATTCCATTAGATTCTTTAAGCCGATCCTTTATTCTGTTCTCGGTCTGTCTTTATGAAGATTTATGGTACGTTTTTCTTTCCTTTTCTTTTTTTTGCAAATATAGGACACAGACATTTTGGTATAGGACAGGTTTGTCGATAGTTAAACTCATTCAAAGTTATAGAAATGAAGATTTACGATTTTCCTTTGAAATATACAGGTTTCTATCGTGTCCTTATCGATTTTTTATATAAGAAAATAAAAGAAAATAGTGATACTATTGGAAATGAATAAAATTATATTAATATTAGAATCATTAGCTTTTTTCTTCTAAAAGCTAGATTAAGTTTGTTATCAAATTGTAATGCATGTACGAAATTAAATTAGAATAGCAATTTCTTTTTATATACTCACAAAAAAAAGGAGTGGTGTAATTTTAGAATTCTTATTAAATATTGATTTTAATACAAAGTTAATTTCTCAAATAGAAGTGAACATTTTTGTTGGTATATTATGAACTAGGACATCGATTTTCCTGTCACTCATATATTTCAACGGGAAAAGATCGATAACCTAAATAATAGAATGGTTTATTTCTTTAATTTTGCAGCTAAAATTACTAAACTAACTAACTTGTATGTACTCAGTAAAATATGAAGGAAGTTTTAATGTCTAGTCTGAGAAATTCAATTCTTTAAATTGGTGTTACAGAACCGCGAAAGTAATATAATAAACCAAGTGCTTATGATTTTAGAATAAACAGAGTAAACTATAGCTCATATTAACTAAGATAAAGTTTGCTTTCGAACCATAAGAATAATTTATTGAGAACATACTATTTTCGACATCTTCAAAGAGAATTCGCTGGCCGCTTTTTTCATAATTACAAAAGACGCTGAAATTTTTATATTAACAAAGCAAACGTCATGAGATTTCTATTAGTTGTTCACAACAGTCATACCATATGTCCATAGTAGTATGTCTTGTAAAAAATTAGTGAATTTTCTATGCACTAAATAAACAAATTTATAGAATTTTCTTCCAAAAAATAAACATAATTTAGGAAAACTGTATTTTTTTTCCTAAAATAGTGAGTCTTACACCTCATACAATAGTTGTAGTTAAAATAAGAAACTTTTCAAATGTTCGTGCCTTTAACTATTCATATTGAAGGTTTCTACTTGTAAAATTTTCTAGTAATTTATTTCAAAACCATGAATTTCATGATCACCTTTAAGGTATTTCTTCACTGTCAATCAAAACTCATGTTGTATAAAAGTTTCACATGAATTTCATACGTTTTAACTTAATAACATATGAACTTGCTAAACATTACACCAACATAATATAAAATAGCATCTATTAAAAGTTAATTTTCTTGCGTGTCTCTCTATAAAAAAAACGTATATAAAGAAAAACAACTAGTTTTTCCCACACAACATTGATGTGATGAACTTGAATTTTAATATACCAAAGTTAGAGATTTCTTCATTATAATTTGAAAACTTTCTTTAATTCGAATAAATCAAATTAGTTAATTCGAATTTTTTGCTGGTTTTTCTATCATAAAATGGAAAGAATTAGAAATTGAATTAAAAAATTTGATTTAACCAAGAAAAAAAGTGAAAGATGTTTTTGTTTTCCGGAAAATTTAATAAAAATTATCAAACAACACCAGAATATTGACTAGATCTGAGCCATAAGAAAGAAAGGAACGTGCTTAGTATATAATAGACTTCATTTTATGGTGTGTTCATCATTTGAACCAACACCCAATATTTGAATGTTTTATAAGGACGATGAAAAATCTTCATTTTTTCATTTTTCTTTTTTTTTTAAATCAATAGAAAATCTCATTAATTCCTTTGAAGGAAATTCTAGCTGTTAGCACTGAAAAAAAAATACCCACCCATCTACTTGGTAAGGTCGAGGGTAAGAAAATAAAGTAAAGCCAATTTTGACCTCCTTTTTTTTATATAGAATAACTCATTCTTCACAAAATTATCATTTAAGGGTATATTCAAGCAAGCCCACTCTTACTCTTTAGAGACTATAAAAAAAATGAAAATTCCTGGCTTTTCTTTTTGCACTATATACAAGAAAAATTTTGACTCGTGCAAAAAAAAAATTCCATGGATGAGGGTGGTATTGGCATAACAAAGCTCTTATACTCATTTTCTTTTCGTTTTCTTTTTTTTTTTGACTACTATCAAAACCAAACCAATCGACCACACTAAGTTCTATATAACTCTTTTCTTTTTTTTGAAGTTTTCTTTCTTCAGAATTTATATGTATAGTATTTTGCAGGTGTATGCTATATTTTTTCTTTTTTCCCATATATAGTCACCAACCATCCAAAACGAAAGGATACGGTATAGAACATTTTCCACACAGTTTTGTTCTTATAATCGTTTTTATTTTTACAAATGAAACTTTTTTTTTTCTTGCTGCGGAAAATTCTCCAAAACAATTATAGTTTCGGGTCACGTAACATGAGCCTATACATGACCAATGAACAATATATGTATATCCTGGTATTTTTTCCATTTCTCTGTTTTTTTTTTTTGCTATTCTAAGATAAGGGATTTTTTTGTTTGTTTGTGGCGGCACAGGGAAAAACTTATTCAAAGAAAAAATTCTTTTCTTTTCAGTAAGTACTTATATAGAAATTATCTATATTGAAAAATCTGATTTTGAGATGAATTCTAAAGAAGATATATATATATACGATTTATATACATATATCATCTTATTTGAAATGAAAAAGGTATATAGATAGGATTGAAATCAGTCTAACCAAAGGATTAAAAACTTATCGAAAAGTTCACAAAAAAAACAGAAGTTATATCATCAAATAAATAAAAAAGGAAGTATGAATAAAATATATATACTATTCCAAATGAAAAATGTCTCAAATTAATAATTGAAAAGAAAATATATGTACTATATTTACTATATAAAAAAAGTATCTTTTAGATACTGTATAGTTCAGATGAATTCCCATAAAAGAATTCATTCCTTCAACCCAAAAAAAAAAGGAAAAAGAAAAGTGACAAATAATAAAAAGTAAAAATATGTGCCGTGCCCAGAACAGCTAACAGTCACGTCATGAATTTTCCTCAAAACATAAAAAAAAAAGAAAATAATAATAATAATAATATCGAATATAAAAAAAGCATCCTTTTTAAAGCTAAAAAATTATATAGAAAAAGAGCTTCAACAAATTATAAGGAAAGCTTTTTCTTTTATGTCATCTTTTTTTCGTTTTTGTTGGAGGCAAGGATATACTATATATATAATTTTTTTTTCTTCGTCTCTTTATAAAGCCTATATCAAGTCCTTTTTGGACTTCTTTAAGTGGGTGTATTCGAAAAAACACTCCCATTTATATCCATATCTAATAAAATATACAAACTTATAGTATTTTGTTTTTTTCTTTTCGCTACACTATATCGAATATACTTAAACTCAATCCACTAAAAATCATGAAGTAAAGTATATTTCTTTTTTTTTTCTTTCTTACTTATTGTACCTAAAATATATAGAATCTTCTTCTATAATAGAAGTTAAAGCGTCTAGAACTGATTACAGGGGTTGATAAAATAAGATATATTTTTATTACGTCAGCAATAATTTTTCATTTACGCCAGAATACTCAATAAATGTACCAAAACTATGTACAAATTATATACCATAGTATATATCGCAACAAGCAAAAAAAAAAACTAATAATTCAATAGATAGAAGGTAATGTTCCTTAAGGTTTAAGATATTTCAAAGAAAATAATGGTAGATATATTAAAACACTGTAATAAATCAAAGATTAATTAGTTGATTTGCACTAACTGTTAATTGAGATAACAATTGATGCTATTTTACCTTAAATTCAAAAGAAAAATCGGCAAAGCAAATGTACATTCCAAGTTTCATGAAAATATGACTACCATTGAACGAATTTTTAATGTTTTACTACTTTCGCTCCCTCAACCCCATCAAGTGGAGACGCACTCTATCCTTTCAGTTGGCCTATCCATAATATACACACCAGTTTAAAGAAAATCCGCCCATTAATGAGTGAATTGTTGAAGTTTTTCTTTTCTAGCCTCCCACAACGTGCCACCGGGGGAGACATATTCTGTCTTTTCAGCTGGCCCATCCCAAACGTACATTCCAAGTTATATTAAAATCCGACTATTATTGAACGAATTAGGGAAGTTTCGATATTTCCACCATTACATTTTTTTAAAAAAAGTTTTGCGCATTAGTGTTGCCAGAAGTGAATTCCGTTGAAAAGTTAATATGTTCCGTTCTCGACATTACTACATAAACTGTGCATATCTCATCAAAATTGGACGTGCAGTTTCGGTTTTACAAATAGTTCAAAATTGACTACATTTGGACAAAACATATTCTTAGACGGTGTTGCCATATTCGAATATGGGTCAAAAACTAACCAGTTCTAAGCTAGGGTCCAATACATGAACTGCATAAATTTTGTAGAAATCAGCACAGCAGTTTCGTCTGCACCGCGCGGACAAAATTTTGTCGTTTTTAAACAAAAAAAGCCTTACCAAATAGTATTGCCATATATTGTTTTAGCCCAGAATCCAACGCCATCTAACGGATTTGACGCAACACCAAAACGGTGAAAGTTTCATGGTACTCAGACCTTCTATTTAGATTTCATTAACGATTTAAAGAAGCGGATGGACGGACGTGGGGCTAATTATTTTTGACGAAACGGATTTCACTTATTTCCTAGCCTTTCTAGTACAAAAGTTAGGTTTT
Organism: Xylophagus ater; assembly: GCA_963422695.1. Taxonomy (NCBI): domain Eukaryota; kingdom Metazoa; phylum Arthropoda; class Insecta; order Diptera; family Xylophagidae; genus Xylophagus; species Xylophagus ater. The sequence continues at coordinate 43,907,802 of OY730483.1, read as the reverse complement.
TGCACGATTATATTACTTTCCTATAAACATTCATTTATCAGGAAAGTAAAAAACTCCTTTAATTAGGTGAAGAAAATCTGATTCGTAGTTTTGTTCTTTCTCAACAAATGCAATCCAATAAAAAGTCCTGCCTAGAGAAACAATTTCATCTAATATTCAAATATTAAAAATTATAATTCATTTAGATTTCGTTTAATCTCTTAATAGTTCAATTATATTTCTACTAGAAATTATTATTTAAATTTAAATTTATTTCCTATCAAAAATAATACATTTTAAATAAACTAACCACATATAATATTACAAAGTCAAAATGTGAATATTTTGCTAGCCAAAATAATATGCCACAAAACATATTCCACAAAAATTACCAGGAAAAATATTTAATTTACGCATTTCCCCCAAAAAAACAACATGTTTAGAGTTGTTGAACGATTTTTTGGGATATTTTAATAGAAAATTGAAAATTCCACCAACAAAACTATGTACATAGGGGCTCTTGATTTATAATCAAACCACATGCAATTTAACAATATTTTATGTAAATTTAAACCACCATTAATCGGAGTTTATAATATATATGTGGTAACTATATGTATCCTGTTTTTCAAGGAGGATAAAATAGCATTTTCTTGTTTTTTTAGACCTAAAAGAAAACAAAAAATCTATTTTTCTTTGTGTATACAGTAATTTTGATAGGTCTACGTATCGTATCCATAGAAATTCAAATATCAAAAGCTATAACTCATATTTGGAATTCGACATTAGCCGAATGGTTTGATTCTATCCAATATCAATTTTATAAGACTCTAAAGAAGACTTAAGACTTAAAATTGGATGTATCTGGAATTTTATATGATATGCGGCAGACATACCTTAATCTCTTCTCTTTCTTTTTAAATTGCTTACTTCAAGCGTTAGAATTATATAAGAGCTTCTTTAAATTGACTTTGCTAAGACAGAAATCGAAACTACAAGCATGTATATTAACTGCAAGTAGCATTAGAGAAACTGGTTAGTTTTTCCCGTAATCCGTTCTGTGGTACAAAATAAGTCCACTGACGTCAAGAAACGTACATTAATATTTAGCGGGATCTTTTCTAATAGTAAAGGAGCATCAATAGCGCCATTGAAACAATATCAGCCACCTAACGACGCTTTTCTAAGGATTGCAGGTCAATCAATTTTAACCTATCACAATACGGGGGTAGTAGGAAAGGGTCATTCCAAGGACGTATGAATCTACGTTGTACAGACACCAATCTGTTAATTAGACTTTTATGGTAAGGAGACTATACTTGACTGGCATATTCGAATATAGGTCTAACCAATGTAATGAAGAGTGCTTTAGTTATATGATGGTCCGAGAATTCTTTAGACCATCTTTTAATATAGCCTTATGTAGAGTTAGCTCTATGAACGAGTGAATTAATAGAAAGCCTGAAGCAAAGTTCACTATCATGAATCAGTCCCAAATTTCTAATGTTAGACACTCTACGTATCGTTTCTTGAAGAATGTGATAACCTCACATTTGTAGCTGGTTGAACGCCAAATTATTTTTAAAACACCAGATTACAAAATTATCTAAATCTTTCTGTATGACACAGAGAGTGATTTAAGATGCTTATGGTATTTCTTTATAGAAGATATGGCGATATCATCCGCAAAGTTAGAAATTTTAGAGAACTTTATAACAGAGAACACATCATTAATTGTAAGAACGAATAAAATTGGTCCCAAATTTCATAAATCTGATGCAAAAATTAAAATATGACTAAACTTATCAATAACGAATAGCTTCAGAAAAGTCCACATACATAGAGTTCCTAAATTGCAAGCGTTTCTTGTACGATAGGTGCATCTAAATGATAGCCTTTCATATATGAATTCGAATACCATTTTATATACATAAATAATGTAGTGACTACGATCAAATTTTTGAGAGACCTACTAACAATATAAAAAGTTTCGATTTCTTTATTGTAACTTTAGAAAGAAATTCCCTAGCAGATTTATTTACCAATAATAATATAAGTTCTGTTGGTATATATTACTGCTCCATCAAAAAAAAACCAAATTACTTTAGTAAAAGCACATTTGAAACCCGCCCTTTACAAATGTTTTCACACCTTACAAATGTAGGACGTTTTTTTTCTTATACCTTGCTATTTAAAAATCAATTTTCTTCTTGATATATTACATAGTATATTTATGTATTTCTTCCTAAAATAATTATGACTCTCCAAATATTATGAAAATATATTTTTGATTCCGATTACTATTTCCTAATATTAGTACAGATTTCTTACGTTTTTCAGAATTTTTTTTCTTCATAATAATCCTATATTACGTGTTCCGGGGTAGTTTTCAATTATTAGCCCATTAAGGCTACTCAACTTGGGCTCCAAAAAAAATAAAAAGAAAAAAATTTATTATGTTGTCACGTAACGCAATCAACTAAATTTAGTTACAAGTTATCATAATTTTTATTTTTCCTATTTCGCTATGGGATATCAAAAAATGGGATTATTATGTTTATGATGATATCTTAATATGCATATAAAACATACAAGAATATAACATAATAATAATATAGTATAAGCATAATATTAAGAATGTGTCTGACAAATCATAAAGAAAACCACAGGAATCGATAATAAAGATTAGAGTATAATGTACTCCTTGGATAATATACTGCTGCTGTTAATAAGAGAGAAATATGTCATTAGAATACAATCAACATATTTCAGATAAGATACATAAATTTAGATATAGTAGTATAAAATCTAAATAAATGTTTTGAATTTCTATATTGGAATTTTTTGTAATCAAAACAAGAATTTAGAATTCTAGTAGTAGATAAGTAAGAACATTCCAAATTTCAAATTAAAAACTATATTGGTATTCCCACTACTGTTATAAATCATGGTGTATCATAGTATCGTTGTATAAATCGCTATTTTCTGTACAAAAATTTACAATGATAAGGGAATATGTCTATTATATAAACTACCAACCATTGTAACTTTTACTCCTAGCCTGTAATAAATATTGTTAGCTAACTAAATATTTTATGCTTATAATCACTAATTTAATTCTAATTTGGAAAGTTCTTGTAACAGTTTCTGCGGAACCACAGACGAAGAGGAGCAGGTCGCTTTTACTATAATCAAAAATCATACAAAAAGAGAGCTATCAACTTGGATTAAGATTTGGACAACTCTGCACAATCGATCTCATTACTAGTATTTGATAAAAAGACTCTGTGATATAAAAATGCATGTATTTGCAGTCTTTTTTGACAAATTTTATTAAAGAGATCACATGCTCTGCAGCACTGGTGTCAAAAATAGATATACAAAAAATTATGTCCGCCATTATAGAAGACAAACGAATTGAAAATTACGAAAAAAATCACACACAAATGATCATTGTTATTTTGACTTTTTCTGTAGCAAGTTCCAGGAATAAATTTCTTGACGTTTCAGGAAGTACGTTTCCATGTATGGCTGAGCAAAAGTTGTAGATTTCCACGAAGAGTATATAAGGTGAAAACATCGTTGGAACAACACAGTTGAAATCAAACGTCGAAAGTGATTGAATCATAACAGATTTGATCAAATAAGCAAATTAATAAGTGATTAATAGTATTTTCCAATAAAAAAGTATTAACATTTCTATAACATCCGAACCAGACGGGTTGCACGCAACAGTATGTTGTAATATGTTAAATTTAAGTCCAAGTTAAAGCACTCAAAAAAAAAAATTATGAGCTGAGATGCAAAGATGGAGCTGAATCCTTCTTTTAAAATTTCATTTTAACAGAAAGTACATATAGTAAATAAAACAGTTCTTTTAGGGTATATATAGTATTCTTGGAAAAATCGATGACTACCACATCAGTCCGTACTTCCCATATAGGAGTTAATGAACCTCCCCCCAAAAAAAACGTATAACTATATTCCATAAAAACAAACAATATACTTACAAAATCAATTAACAAGCAATTTTCCAGTAATTAACATTTGATTTTCAAACTTTGTTCAAATTTGTTGTTTGTTTCACACACATAAAAAAAAAATACGAGGAAAATTTTACAATTGAATTCCTTTACGACGATGACGGTACGAATTACAATTCCTATTCAACGATTTCAAATAATGCAGTGGTAATGATTCGATTATTCCGCTGGTTTTCATTCATTTCCCATTTCAAATATTTTCTTCATGTACGAAATACATACTTTCCATATATGGCCATTTTCTAGTTTATCTCGATTTTCCTATAACTATATTAAAAAAAAGAAAATAACAGAGAGAATTGCATCATTATATGAGTTCCGTTTGCACATTATGCGGTTTACATTTGTTGAGGCTTTACATTGTAACGTGGTTTTTCCATTTTAAGAGAATGGAAATTTAAGTTTTACGTGGTCAAATCTTTAATTGAATTTCTTTTTTTTCCTATGTATTGAAATTGTTTTAAAAGTTAATTAAGAAATGAAGGAACATAGGATAGGTTTTATAGAGAGAGTTCTTTTAGAAATTCTAATAGACTAAAATCTAAACCAAACTTTTCGAATTAAATTTAGCCACCTTTTTCTAATAGTCACATTAAGAAATGTAGACTTACTATCTTGATTTGGTACAATAACTTTTTTACGTCGTTTCTAAGAAATCAACTTTCTAATATTGTAGAAACTTCGATGCTTAAGTTTTCATGAAAATAATATAATTTTAATTGGAATCATTGAAATGATTTCAATAGAAAGAAATTCGATTTTTATTAAGACAAATGATCATTACCATTCATCGAAGTTTTAGTAACCTTTTTGTAGAAACTCTTCTAGAATTTTGAAGCAAAATTAGGCACGACTCCTTAAATATGTAAATTAACCAATAAATTTCCCATTTTCTTTTGTAATCTGATAAAAATTGCATTATTTTTTTTTTCCCATTTTCCATCAATTTTTTCCGACATCTTTAATTAAATCGACTTAAACCTTTATATAATTTTTTTCTTTTGCTTTTCTTCTTTTTCCAGATATCAAAATTCATCTAAATTTCTTCGATATACAAATTTTCCATCTTCTATCTTCAATTTGTAATAAATTTTCTTCATTTTCCGATTTTTTTTTTCTTATTTATTTTTTTGTTTTTCTCTTCTTTTTTTTGGAAAATCGCTGAAAGCTTTTTATTCTATTCTATATAATATATATATATATAATTTTTTCGACTATACCGAAAATTACTTTCAGAAGATTTACACGTAATTATGACGTTGAACAAAAGTGCGGTACGTGACAAGAGAGTTCAATAAATGATTTAACGGAACATGCTGATACAACATCCAATTTGGAGCATTTAGGGGAGCTCTATTGGGTAATAAAAGAATGAGAGGAAAAAAAAAGTCTTATAGTCGAACAAGAAAAAAATACGAAACGGAAAAAAAAGTTACCAATGAAGGAAAGGTCAATACAAATATAGACTAAATGAGATAAAGATGTCTATTGGGAGGCTTTTCTTTTTCGAATATATTCGAAATTATATAGTATGTTGTAATTCATCCCCCATCTACTAACTAAATACCAAAGAACAGGAACAACAACAACACCAACACCAAAATCCCTTTCATTGGTTAGGATATTGTGACATGCGAAGAAATTTAGAACAACGAACAACAGAAAGAAGAAATTTTAGTAGAAGTATATTGAGTTAATGATTAATAGTCAGTCACTCACGTATTGGTCTTTTTCTAGTTTATTTTAGAAATTTTCGTCCATATAAATCCTTTTTTTGCCTTGCCTTTTGGTTTTTCTTTTCCAAGTAGTCTTTGATAATAGAGCAAATAGTAAATGAAACGTGTCCCAATAGACAACTATTAAGTATAGTAAAGTTGTGCTAATATATTATCGAAAATTTTCTATAATTTAGTTCTAATTTTGACATTTGAATTATTCACTGAATAGATCCTTAGATCCTACAATAATTTCATCAAAAAAGAGATTTCCATTTTTCGACAGAAAGTATATTAATAAAATTGAAATCAAATGGATTAGTTAAAGCAACGTATGTGTTTTAGTAACTGATTTACGAGAATTCTCAATAACGATACAAAAGGGACTTTATACAGAAAAAAATATAATATAATAAATATGAAATAAATCAACAATAATGAATTATAAAAAAGCAACAAGAAAAAAGGAAATATAATTTCTTAACGTTTTTCGGATATGATTTTCTTTTATAAAATGCCAGAAAAAAAGCGGATACGGTCACATTCGACAAGTGTTAAATCATTTTCACTTTACGATAGGGAAATAACGTAAGAATATTTTTCATACATTTCCATTACCATCATATGACAGGTTGATAGAATTTTCTCTCAAAATACCTTATATATATATTCCGTTTTTTTTTTACGTTATATCAAATATATATCCTAATGTGTAGGTCTTGAACGTGCGTGCATGCCTATCGTTTCCATATATACGTACAACATTTACTATAAAAAAATCATTTCAACGAATATATGTATGCCACCCACACAATATGTGGCATCTCATCATGAAGAAGAAGAAAAAAGGAAAAATACTATATATCCATATAGGAAAATTTCTTATAAAGCTTTTGTAATTTTTTTTTTTTTTTCTAAAAGATCAGTGGCTGAAAAAAAGGCACTTGTCTTTTGACACCACCCGTCTAACACCCGTCAAGTAATCGCCTTAACCTCATAAATAATAGATGAGTACAAGTTTTATTATATTTTTCGCACATTTCGTTTGTATATAGCGAACACTATAGGGAACTGGAATTCTAACAAACAACAACAGCAACAGAAAAAGCTAAAAGCTTTCTACTAAAGCGGATAAAATGAAAAAAAAAAAAATTGTATATTTATTAATTTATATATTGTATATGATAAAAAAAAAAGAGAAGAAGAAGAAAAACAGCTAAGTCACCTAACATACAAACACAAAATGCACAAAAATTTTCCGCTTATTTTACTGTAGGCTCAGCTCATACCAATTCCCAGTTGAATATCCAATATCTCATAGAATAAATCATTATTATCATATTTTTGTTGAAAAATCGTATATATTTGAAAATATCGATCGATAGAAGGTCGCCTCAAGCGCGTACTATATATGTATATATAGTAAAAGGCACTAAGAAAAAGGATATTCGCATTTTTTTGAAGCCTTTTTAAACTGTAAATTGTGGCAATAACTTTAGATTTACATTGAGATGTCTCTAAGTAAGAAAAAAAAAAGATACAAAAGCTTATATTTTTCTTTTGGGTAAATTCTTATTTCGTTTATACTTTCTTTTCTTTTTTCTCTTTTATTTAGGTAAACAGCATTATTCCAAGAAAATATATATCAATTTTTATATCTACACTAACCGACATGAAAAAAACGGATACATCTTATTTCAGGAGAATGCAACATTTGAGTATAAAAGTAAATCATTTTAATTTTGCATTTCTGATACATAAATTTTAACTAAGAGCAAGATTAAGGTCCAAAGAAAGTCTATCCATAAATAAACTTGGCATATTTATTGTACCTTTAAAAAACTTTCGAAAAGAAAAGAAATTCAAGGAGCTTCAAAGTTTGTTAAACAATTTTAAAAACAGGTTAACTCGAAATAACTTTAACTCTTAACAGAATCGGGAAAACAGGCAAAAATACGAATTCCAACTAATATTACAATACTTACAAACATTATTACTAAATACTAACTAAGTTACAGCACAATAGTTACTACTAAGCCATTAGAAATGCTGTTAATAGTAAAACAAATAGTTTTTGTTTTGAAGAGACACCAATTCGAATGAAACGAACTGTAAAGTTACCCTATAATACAAATTAAAAATTTTCACAAAAATTTTTAAAGAAAAAAAAAGAATCCATTTTTGTTTATAAAACTTTAAATAGGAATAAAGGAATATCCTTCAATACAAGAGCATCATGTAAAAACAAAAGCTTGAGCTAAATTAATTCGACTTGAAATTTAAGTAATTAATTCGGGTCGTTTTTGTTTTCTTCGTTTCCTATTCTCGCCGACATTTTTCATACAAAATTTTTTAATTTTCTCATTGACCTTCATGTATAAAAGGAAAACTCGTCCTTTTTCTGCTCTCTTTATAAATTCATTACAGAAAATATTTACAAAAAAAAGAAAAGAAAAATTCTGCCAACAAAATCTTTTTCCTTTTTGACATTTTTCTTTCTGGATAGAGTTTCTTTTTTTTTTCATTCATTTTACTAATTTCATTTTATAGTAAAAAGAAAATTGAATATTCTATAATTCTATTTTAATTTTCATATAATTGATGAATTTGATGCATTTTCATGGAAATATATTTCATAAAATATAATCGGATGAAAGGAAAATTTCATATTTGAAATTGAATAAAATTCATTTAATTGCATTTTGACAGAAAATGTTCTTTTAGAAGATATTTTCAACAAATACTTATAGTAACTGAAAATCGGCCTATAGCTGATTTATTGATGCCTTATGATATAAATGGGACAGACAAATTGTGAAAACCAACCATATCTCAAGGTTTTTTCTTCATAACTTTCTTTCCCATTTTCAAAATTTCCTCTAATTTGTACCTGACGCAGAACCTGATAGCATAAGTCTAATTTGCAAGTTTTATTCAAATCGGTGTAATTGTTCTGAACGAACATAAAAAAAACTTTATGAACACACTTATTTTCAGCTATTACTATGTCTTTCTCCATTATCCTTACACCGATATCCTTGAAACTTACCATGGTATCGTATATTAATGTAGTAAACCAATATAATTAATGTAAAGAAAATTGCTTGACAAGGTTTCCAATTAAATCCGAAAAACCATAAAGAAAAACCGATTAAACATTTTGGTCACCTTGGTTTTTGTTTAATAACTTCGCTGCTCCTATGTCGATTTTGCTGATATACAATACCAAATCGAGCTGTAGAATAACCAATGAACATTCTAAATTTCAACAAAATCGGATAACGCGTTTTTGAGTTATCTATATACGGACGGACGGACGGACGGACAAGCATAAATCGATATAACTTTTTTTTAACACAATCATATCATTGAAACTTTTCTACTCATTACACACTTAGTGACAAAACTAATATACCTTCTAGTAATACCTACCATAGGGCATAAAAAGCACAACTTTTATTATTAGTACATCTTAGCTATAGTCCAAAATAAATTGCATGGTAATGGAAATATTTTCGGTACGCCTAAGTGTATGCAATATTTTTAAGAGAATTACATTTTTTTAAAAGGTTTGTTTGAAAAAATGGATTAAGATATAACAATTTTATTATATGTTCAGTAAAATCCCTAAAAAAAAAAGATTTACAAAAAAAAACCTGATAAAGGATATTTCTCTTTATATCATAAACTATTCAGATTATATAAAATATAAATTTTAAGCCTCTTTTTGCAAAGAATAAAAACTGAATTCATAATTATTATAAAAGTGTCTGAAAATCATTCATCTCTCTATACTAATCCAATAATCGAGTTAATAGTCATTAAGCTATCACTTCTGTAGTCTCTATTTTACTTGCTATCGATATGCTAACCATATATATATATAAATATATACTACTATTGTTTGAACAACAACATATACTATAGTATACAAAGTACAGTGAAAGTCTAATGAAGCCCATTGAAATCTGTGTACTCTTTCGTAGATTTCAAAAATGTTATTTTAAAATAACATTGTTTTTTCTTTTTACGGAATATTAATCCTAAATGGTATTATGAAAAAAGTTAATTGACCAAAAAAACATGATTCTAGTTGCCGGCTATTTTCTATGAAAATAATATATAAAAAAAACGGTTTATACACCATGCAGATGCATTTTTATTCTAGTTCTTGAAAAGATATTAAAAACCAGATAGTAAAATTCTATTAGATTACCTTTTAGAGTACACATCCTATGTAATAGCAAACTAATTAGTATGTTTTTCTTTCTCAGAATATTACAACATTTGACCTAAGCCATTAGGTAGGTTATATGTAAATTTAGTTGCAGTTTACATTTTCAATTACGAAGAAAAATAACAAAAAATTTAACCGAACAACACCTTCTTATATATGTGATCTCATTAAATTTTCATCCAATTAAATGATTAGCCGTTGGCCAAAAAAAAACCTAATTATTATATAAATATTTTGTGTCTTATCATTTGTACATATTTTAAAAAATTTACCATTCGTTGGGTGTACTACTAGAACTAGTACTATATATATCTTAAGGGAAACAACACTTCTAAATATGGTATTATAGTATTTAACCACATAACATTTTCGAGTTATATCAACACGTTTTACCATAAAACTTGACAAGTTCATGTCGTGTTGAATCTTTTATTAGGATTACATGGTACATTATCAAGCTCTCATTTCTCTTCAATAACATTCAGTTTGAAAAACATAGAAATAAAATTGTCATTAAACACTGCTTTAAGATTGCGAGATGTGTCAAAGTATATATGGTATATATAGTATTATCATACAATATAATATTATGTTTCATTCGACAGATGAAGGAAAAAATAATAATAATAATAATAATAATAATAATAAATGAAACAAACAAATATGTTCGTATTATGTATCCGAAATTGTGTACAATGTTTGTCACTTTATGTGGTTTTATGTTTTTTAATACAAGAGACACTATTACAAAACTTGTACTATATTTATTACAAAAGATTGAAGCAAATTTTTCAACCTGTTTGTTTTGTTTCGGATTCTTAAGAATTTATTTAAATAATATTTCTAAATTTAGGCTCAATTAAACATTTTTTATATTAACTTTATTTAGCTTATGTCCTCCAAAGACAATTTAAAGACAATTTGATTTTATAGTACAAACTCAAAATTTCCATGAAAATAGAGATACTATAAAAATTGCATACTATTATTTGGATAGTACTAATATCATCACTCCATTTTTTCTTTTATCCTCATCTTCAGGGAGTGTTTCATTAATTTTTTTGGCTAATTGTAATCAAATACGCGAAATCAGCATTTTTCCTTAGATATCTAGTAATCTATTCCATAAGTGAATTGTTTGTTACTTCATTTTCTATACATGGAAAAGGCAATATAGCACATAAAGAAATACATTTTAATTTAAATAACCCCCTTAGCAGGTAGGCCTAACTGGCCCATTGTGCCTCCTCCTAAAAAGGTTGGCTGAGAGGCTCGGTCTCTTCCCCGTTTTGACCTTTTAATGATGGTCTGCACGACAGTTAGGTCCAAGTTAGCTAGCTCCTCCTTACTCAAGGTGGGCGCATGCAGTGTAGCAAGCCTGGTTCTAGAAAAGGCCGGGCATTCACACAAAAAATGTTCTGATGACCCATTTTCTTCCAGACAGGCTCCGCATATCGGACTCTCGGTCACCCTATTTTCCACATGTGTTCCTTTAAGGTGGAATGTCCTGTCAATATACCCACAATGGTTCTGAGGGTTTGACACTTGAGTTCCATCAACATTCTCGTCCTTCGGTAGTCCAGCCCAATCAATATCATTTTACCTACATGATTTAGGCCTTGCCACTTCTGTTAGTGGCGGTGATTTAATGGATGGGATTACAATCATGTTAAGTAAGTCCACTTCTAACTATGAATTTGAAATTTTAGACAAAACTTGTTTCAGAAAACTACTCCTCAATTAAAAAGTAAAAGACCATCTTATCCAACCCTTTAAACACTATATACTATACTATATATAAATCCAACTTTCGAATAAATCTAACCAATACCAAAATAGACCTGACTAGAATTCATATAACCGTTTTTAAACATATTATATTAAATTTTCAAACATATTTCTCATTCTCAATTTGATTTATCAACCATTTTTCAATCAAATGGTCACGCATATTTTAAGAGTTCCTACCAAAAATATATTTTGGCATGCATCATAAACAAGGTTCTCATATATATTTTATAAATTTCCAAAAAAAAGCAAAATCCCAATTTATAAGTTTATGTGAAAAAACCAAAAGTCCCGCTGTGATATTTCATATTCATTTCAAAATCAACGCTAATAAAGTATATGAATTTGCAACAAGACTATGACAGATATAAAACGTTCAAGGAAAATAAAAAGAAAAATATATGATAATAAAAGCTTTTTATATAAAATACCATACCTGGTCAATGTGAACCGCATTTGAAAAAGGCAAAACTTAAAATATTACTATATAGTACTAAATTTCAAAGCACGTTTCAAGAAATATGAATTAGTTAAGCACATGCAAGAATGAAATGTGTCCGAACATAAATTTGTATCCCCCCAAAAAAACAGGAGACAGAAAGGCGGAAATACTTAGGGCATAAAATGGATATCATCCGTTTTCGCCAGGAACATTCATCATAATATATAGTAATATGTTATTATACTGTATTGTAGCGCGGCACCAGTGCACCATTGAACGACGGGGGATTTTCCATCCTGCACATTTTCAACATATGTCATAATCTTTTGAAAATATAATATGTATAACTTTTTAGGTTTATCACGTTTTCTTCTTTTCTTTTACAAATAAAATTGAAAAGAAATTTTTTAAAAAAAAATTAACAAAATTAAAGGTAATCTGATATTATCTCACCGCAGTACCCAATGACTATTCAATCTTTATGAAGGTTCTTACTCCAGCCCCGTGATACGTACATGGAGCACATATAAACGCTACCTTGTCAATTTTTAAATGCAAATATCATAAATATAAGAAAAATGAATTTAATGCAGTTAAAATAAGTAAAATACAGCATATATATTACATATATGTTTTTATCGTATTTAGGTAGACCCATGGCGCATAAGAAATTCATGCTGAGTTTATTTGTTTTGGTTTTTTCTTATAGTAAAAAATTTAACAAGACAAAATATAAAATCGATTTAATAAAATAGCATATTTCATGATAACATTGAGAAATGTTAAGAAAACGAATATGATCAGTGTTAATTGATAAACATTTATCAGAAAATCACTGTTAAAAAATATAAGTGCATAGCTCTTGGATATTTATTAATATAAAAAGACCTTTAAAAAGATCCAATTTATTTGTGGCCTTCTAAAGGCGAAGGAATTACTTCGACTTCAGAATATTTATTACAGTAATTAAAATAAAAATGGTTTAAAAAGAAAATCGATTGGGATTATTTGAACCAATTTAATAGAATTTATATTCATTAAAAATATTGAATTAATTTAAATTATACTCACAGGAGAAAGAGGTTTGTAGCAGCTAACCAAATTGAGAACGATGTTTTACAATAATAAATATAAGAAAACACTTCAGAAGAAACAAGAATACTTTACTTAATTTCATATAGAAATATAAATAGTACAATAGCTTCGAGCTATAAAAACAGCTTTGGAAGAATGACCTTTATTTTGTGTGGCAATATTAATAATGGTGCAATTATTCAACCTAAACGTCCTCAGTTATACTAATAACGCGAGCTCTAAACAACTATTTCTAAAAACATTTGCATTTGTTCTAAGTTACCATAATCAGACCAAAGATATTAATAAAGAGAAGATTTGGAAAGTTCAAAAAACGCTCTTTTTTAACATAAAGGCCAATGTCCACACAGCCGACTTCCTATTCTGACGGGAAAAATCAGAAAACTGGAAAGAGATGGACTTTTGCAATTTTCAGAGTCTCCCCATACAATTTAGAAAAATTGGTAGTGTGCGACGGTATCGTGTTCAATTATTGTGAAAGTATGCACCCACAGATGAAGTGCCATATAAATCAGATAAACATGTTCATCTGTTTTTCAGGGGAATCAACTGCAGATTAAAAATCAGTTGGGAAAATGAGAAATGCAGAAGCCGACAAAATTTTGTACGATGATTTTTTTCCCTTTCTGTGTAACCAATCTTTGTATAGTGTTAACCGACACTTGCATCAGAAGTAGGGAGCCGGCTGTATGAAGATTGGCCTTAAAGATATGTAAAATTGTAAACAGCATTCTAAATGAATACTTGAGTAATATGAGTAAACTACCTTAGGAATTATGGCAAGAGCTTAAAGCTCCTAAAAGTTCCTTCCACAAGATCTAATGTAATTTTCTCATATTACTCATGTTAAATGAAAGCTTTTTATAATTTTACATACCTCATACTCATTTATATCTTTGATCAGACGATTATACTGGCTTGGTTTTTTCACATCTTTAGTATACGTACCATTTTGCTTAAAACTCACTCCTTCAAACTGTGTCTATCAGTTAAATAATTTACAGGATAAAGGAACAAATGATTCATTTTATAGAAGTGCATATTTTGAAAAGTATTTGAATTCAAATGGTCACTAATCTTATTAAAAGTGTCTTCACTACGGAACTTCTTTTCAGACACGCAGGGAGGCAGAGGCAGCGACATTTTCTAATAGAAAAATTTCTTTAATTCAGAGGACTTAAAAACACGAAGATACATCAAAATCTGAAGGTTGCATTTGTTACCCATCACAAAGATTTGTTCCCATTCTATAGGAAGAAAGTATTTAAAGAACTTAGTAATGTAGAAAAATTCTAAAAGAAATACTAGAAAAACAAAATTTTTATATCGTAATAAATCCTAAGAAATGCCGTGTTAAAAGAGGATTATTTTCCTTGACCGTGTTAAATCAAATCCGTGTAAAAAACAAAATAAGCTAGCATAAGAACAAAATTCATTAAATATGCACGAATAATTTTAAAACGCATTTAAAACCATACAAGAGAAAATTCTGCATTTTCCGACTCGAATTTATTAAGAAAAACAGTTTTCATCACCTTTTTTTTATTTTTTTTGAATATCAAAAAGAAGTTCTTAAAAACTACTATAGAACATTGTCCTGGTTTTATAAAATTTGTGGTGTTGATTTTTAAAAAGCATCACCCAAGAGATGAAAAACAAAATCCATAGAATGGAAATTCTCTGCCAAAGTGGTATATACTTTGAAGTATAGTAATTTTCCCAACAAAGGATACCAAAACATTTAGTTTTCCTTGTTTTTTTTTCTCTCTCTCATTTTTCTTACAATAAATAAAAGTGGAAAAAATTACAACTATTTATAAAGCACTTTCAGAACTCTTGAAAGTTTTTCAAGCTTTATTCTTCAATGAAACAGAGAGGTTTCTTTTTTCATTATTCACAAAAAAGGATGAAAACATCAACAATAATTAATATTTCAATTATGATTTTTACTTATTTATCTTTTCTGATTGAAATTGAATTAAGTTTTTGATTTCTGAATTATCGATATTTTTTAAAGTTCATTTTTCGTAGAAAAAAGACGATTAGCTTTCTCTTTTTATTCTAGATTTAAGAATTGACAGGATTGTCAGCAATTGTAGATATTCTTGAGATGAATGAGAAAATAGTTTCATGAATAAATGAAGAAAATTTCAAAGTGTCTAGATATTGTTCTTCTATCGAAGTGTAGTCAAAGATTAAGAAAAAAACTCCTACAATTCTACTTTAAGGAGACATCAATGAATGCGATTCCATCGTATCGTAATTCAGAGAGATAGTAAGTGAATTTTTCCACTCATTTCGAAGAATCCTAGAGAATTTAACTGCATCTAACCAAGGTTGAAAAGATTAAAAAATAGTTTTAATAGAAAATGATATGCCATACGATTTTAAAAGTAGATCCTTATATAGTATATTACAAATTAAGCTTAATACTTTCTTTCTCTTCTATAGAACTATACACTTTATATGTGTATCGCAGTTCTACATTAAACACTATTAGAATTGTTATTTGCTTGCACTAACTAGCCCTGGCGCCGGTACAAAGATAAAATTCGAACGTCGTCTTCGAATGCTCAAATGAGGTGTTCATACAAAAATGAGGTGTTCATACTAAAATGAAGTGCTCATATAAAAATGAGGTGTTCATACAAAACAGAGGTGTTCATACAAAAATGAGGTGTTCATACAAAAATGAGGTGTTCATATAAAAATGAGGTGTTCATACAAATGGGAGGTGTTCATGCAAAAATGAGGTGTTCATACCAAAGAGAGGTGTTCATACAAAAGAGAGGTGTTCATATAAAGATGAGGTGTTCATACAAAAGAGAGGGGTTCATACAATGATGAGGTGTTGATACAAAAATGAGGTGTTCATTCAAAAGAGAGGTGTTCATACAAAGATGAGGTGTTCATACAAAAGAGAGGTCTTCATACAAAAGAGAGGTGTTCATACAAAGATGAGGTGTTGATACAAAAATGAGGTGTTCATTCAAAAGAGAGGTGTTCATACAAAGATGAGGTGTTGATACAAAAATGAGGTGTTCATTCAAAAGAGAGGTGTTCATACAAAGATGAGGTGTTCATACAAAAGAGAGGTCTTCATACAAAAGAGAGGTGTTCATATAAAGATGAGGTGTTTATACAAAAGAGAGGTCTTCATACAAAAATGAGGTGCTCATACAAAAATGAGGTGTTTATTCAAAAGATGAGGTGTTCATACAAAAGAGAGGCTACTCTCTATTACATATTCGACCCCTGTTATCGCTTCTATTTTAGAGGCAGAATACACTTGCGATCCTGGCTATATGCATGAGATTAGTTTTTATCTGATATCATATAACCGAACGTTCTACACTTCTTTTTCTAATAGATAACTGCGGTGGGATGATATTTTGCTATTAAGCTTTTATTTTTATATTATGTGAGTACTAGAAGTTGTAATCACAACTAAATGGTTGTTAGCTGACGGTTTCCAGAAGGAAAACATATTTTTCATATATCTATAATATGTTAGTTAAAATTACGATCAAAACATGCTAAATAACTTCGGTTTTCTTCTTGTAACTCTAAACATTATTCTATAAGTAATAATTTTAGAAGAAAATTTTCTTCTCTCGGAATTTATCTGCCATCGTAAATATTTTCTAAACTTTAGAAAATTTATTCAAACATATGTAGCATATTTTAAAATATTAAAATTCTTTTTTAAGTCGATTTGAAAATGCATTTTCATAAATTTTCTTCTGTTTTCTTTAAAAATAAAATAAAAATCTTTTCCTCTAGTTTTAAGAGGATCTTAAAAAAAAGAACTAAAGAAGTAATTTTTAGATGGGAAAAAAAAGACCTGTTCCGGATATTTATTAATAATCCTAGAAAAAGGAAAATGTTGGTATAAACTTGTATTTATATAAAAAGCAAAAATTATTATTAAAATATTTTGAATGAAAATGAAATTTTATCTAAAATAAATGAAAAAAAAAATGTATATATAAAAATCTAAATGAAAACTTGAGAAAAGCTTATTTTGTTTATATTAATAATAATTTTCGCATAGTTTTTCTTTTTTTTTGTACAAATTCCCACTTGACATGTTTATTTGCATAGAATTTACACGAGTAAAAAAAAAAAACATAATAATAGTAATATCTAAATCCTAACAATTTTTTCATGTAGTTGCATAAATTTTCTTCCTATTTAGTATAAATACTTAAAATGTCACATTCTTTTGTCAGTTTTGGTACAAGTATTATTATTATGTATGTTACTATAGAAGTTACATAAATATACAAGAAATATCATAATGTAGCGAAAAACTGGATTTTATGTTATGAAAAATTTCTATTTGAATAGAATTTAATTAGAGTCACTGAATAACATAATATATTATGTAAATCTTAGATGATTTTATGTGAAAACAAATATTTCAAATGTACAAGGTTTCTGCAATGATAATTTATTAGCAGAGTAATTTTTTTTCGTCAGTAATTAGTCTAACATTTATGATAGAAATACTCGATTCAATGATACAATTCGAGGTCTTCTCCAACTAGATTGCTCCAACTAGATGGTTCGATTGACGTGGTCGCAATTTGCAGGCATTTCTTAAGGTGTGTTCATCCAACATGTTCGTTGTACAGTTAGTATGTTTCATTCTTCACTTAAGCCGCCATATGACAAACAACAAAACAGTGTAGCGTACAATGCAAACAGAAAGAGAATTTACTACAGAACGAAAGAGCTATCTGTTCTGTTCCTGTTTCTGTTGTTTGTCACTTGGCAGCCTTAGAACAATTCATTCATTAGGAAAATGTTCATGCTTCAGTAGCTATGAATATTTTCGGGCCGCATTGATACTTGTCTTAGGCGACCCGCAGCCTTTCCATAGAACAAAACCTAACAATTATACCATTTGTTTATCGGCAAAAAAAAATTACATGTTAAAAATAGAATTTAACACTCAAAACATGATACAACAGCCATAGAAACGTACACGATACTATTAAAAAGTTTATAAAGTTTATGGTGATAATTGTTTATCAAAGCTGAAGACTTTTGAGTGTCATAAAGGATTTTTGGAAGACAGAGACACAATATCACTATACGTAAAGAAAAATTATGAAAAGTTCCATTGAAAATCAAGATAAATGCTTATGATCTGTGGTAGATACTACTAGATTTAACTCCCGTTGCTATCCTTGTGAGTAGACAGTTACTGCCGATCCAACTGTCATGGAAGTTGCCGCCTGCACTCGACTGTTTACGGGTTGTTTACATCGTGATAGTAGCTGTCCTTACGAGTAGACAGTAATCCGCTTTTTATACGAGCGCTGAAAATGACAGTCGCTATCATAACACTGAGAGAAGAACAAAAAATGGTGCCTTCAATATCATTTTCATCTTCGAACCAACGAAATATTTCTTTTAAATTGATCATTTTCATTATTAAATTAGACCATTTTGCAGATGGTTTGTATTCTTCATCTGTACCAGACCCACCTTTTTTACTCTTTGCTATCTTCACTATCTCTTGGTGGTACTTCGAACGTAAATTTGTAATTTTTTTTTGCCACATCAGTCAGCTTTTCCATATTCATTTCTTTCGCAATATGTTGTAAAGATGCATTTCTAAAATAACCGTTTCTCTAATTGGTATCAAATGTATTCCACAGGTTTTCTTGTTCTTTATACAATTGGACAAATTTTACATTATCTTGGGTGGACCACCTTCCAGACATTATGAAAATTCATAAACGCTTTTTAAAAAAAAGATTATGATAATACACACCGATTTGAACACTGGCCTGGCACTGGCTTGTAGTTCACACAGTACACAGTTGCCAGCGAGCTACTGTCGTATGATGTGGTGGGAGAAGGCATTGAGAGTAACCCGTATAATACGTTGACACAATAACAGTAGCTGTCCTGCAGCTATCCTGCAGATACTGTCTATGCCAACTCCAACTGTGTAAACCACCAATTAATTCATTCAATTATATAGATTTGTTAAGTACGAGTCCCATTTCAGTTACTATATGTTATATTATAGATTCTCAACGCGACACATGGTATAATAATTATAATTTTTTAAAATTAAAATAAAATTTCTTACAATTACTTCTTATCTAGATTATTAATAATAGGTCTGTTTTATTTGCCACTTGCTCTGGGGTAGAGCAAATTTTTATATTGAAAACAAAAACAAGAAAAGTGCAAATCCTACACTACTTTCAGAGCATGTGTAACTATTACACTTGAATTAGTTCAGTTTTCTACCATAAAAAGTGTATTAGCTAAAAGCTTCTCATTTAATTACAATATGGTTGGTAAGCAGCGCTACAAATATTCGAATTAAAGCTTTCTCTTACTCCTGCTCGTTTTATTTGCAACTTACCCTGCTCCAGGGTAGGGTATGGCAAATAAAACAGACCTAATATGTTAAAGTTTTTTTTTTGAATGCAAAAAAAATTAATAAACTTTCCAAAAATAAACATAAAATACACCACGCATTTTAAGTGTCACATCACTTCGACAAGTGACGTGACTCTTATATAATATGCCTGAAAGAAAATAAAAGAAATAATTGTATTTTATTGTATATGAAATTTATTTGCTAGACATAATATTGTTTTTCATGTTTAATTGAGACTAAAGAAACAATAATGCCATTTTATTTTTTTATATTGTATATAATCAAAAATATTGTTCATTTTGCTTGATTTAATTTTATTTATATTTTGTTTGTCACAAAAACATAAATTTTCTTATAATTAAACTTGAAAGTTCGCGTATATATGTATATAATATGGAAAATCTCGTATTTAGCTTGAAGGTTTATATTAATTGAGCTTTAAATTGCGTTTTATAAATGATACTTTAAAAAAAAAAGAAAAAAGGAAGGCAACGCAAAAAAAAGAAGGAAAAAAGTATTTTCCTGCCATTTGTTTAATGTTGAAGAAAATTCTTGGAAAAGTTTACTATATACAAATATATATATATATAAACAATGTTCATTTCAGTTACTTTTTGGTAGATAATTTAATCTTGAAGAGAAAAACATGAAAGGGAAAATATATATTTTAAGAATTTTTCCTTTGCATATGTGATCTTTTTGTGAAGGAAATATTTTCGTTTGTTTTTCTTCCTGTTTTTTCCTCCTTTTTTTCCCATTTTTTGTTTTTTCTGTGCTTTTCTTTCAAAAGAATTATTTATTTAAACTTCTTAAATAATAAATTCATTGAATTAATTAAAAATTAAAAGATAAAGACTTATAATTTTAGAAATTTATCAAATTTTTAAATCAAATCTATTCTTTTTAACAGATTTTTATAAAAGACAATTTTCTTTTTTTTTTGTTTTTAAAGAAAAAAAAAAGTCATGTATACAAAATGATTTTTGCAATAAGATAATAAAAATAATGTTGAGAACAGACAGAGCACAGGGCACGTAACATCACTTATAAGTACACAATACATAATCTTTAAATAAGATCAGAGAGCCACCTTTCGTCTATATAGAAGAAGAGCTTCTTTTTTTTTAAGTTGATTCCTTTTAAAAGTTTTCAACGATCTCTTACCATAGTGCATTATTATTAACCTATACTCTGGAGGTTTTGATTTTTTCTGAACACTGTTCTAAAAAAAAGAAAAACTCCTCGAAAATGATTAAATATAATGCAATTTTCTTCTTTTTTTTGCTGGTACCAAGATAATCCACGGAAAAAAATATTTTATCGTCAGACATAAATTCTAAAGGCTTTTGGTTTCTTTTGGATTCTATATAAAAGTGTTATTATATACACGGTAATTTAAAAGGTGTTGACTTTTTGTAGTATTTAAGATTAAGAAGTGTTAAAAAACAAGTCTATTTAAAAGAGTTAAACGCCTATCAAAACATGTATTTATTCTTTTTAATACGGAAAATCTTTATCATGATAATGTCTTAATAAAGAAAACACATATTCAGCTTTTAGAAATATTGTTTCAATCAAAATTACAGTGAAGGTATTTATGAGATTAAAATAAAAAGTATCGGTAATTAGTTTCAAGTACTTTTAAAACCCTGAAATCTTGTACCAGTAAAACTGGTACTATAAAAGTTTTGGATAAGACATAATTAGATTTAAAATTAAAAGTTTTACACTGAGACTACATAGAAACTGTTTGGACAGTGAGTTCTCGTGCTTTTCCAGAACAATACTTGCTACGCTGGATGCATATGATAGAGATACGTTAACTGGAGATTTTATCTTCCTCGTTTTTATACCAAAATTATACCAGAGAAATGGTCACTATTTTATCTTCTCGCTCGCTTACTACAAACGATAGATGCCCAAGTTTTCCAAATTTCGGAGATAACGGCTCAACCAATACGATATAATAATTTAACTTCGTTTCCCCTCAATAAGCATTTAAAATTTGTGTTGTTTTTATTTTTCATACAAATAAACCCAAGTTTCATATTACCCTCTGTCAGCCCACGTGAGACAGAAAATTAATATCTCTAGTTAATATAACTCTATGATAAATATACACTCTCGAAGCACGACTCCGTCTTTGATTAGAAAAACTAACCGGTACGGAAGTATAAGTAATGATAAAGTATGGAAAGCTAGCGAAGTAGCCAGAATCTAGTAAAAACACGTGAATGACTCTTAAAAACCTTATCTTTCTTCTAGTATTTGTGCATTGCCATATAAATTTCAACACGTCCTTCTTTGCTTGTTTCAACATTTGAACAACGTCGTCACGCTAAGGATAGGAAGTTTCCATACATTATCATTATTTACACTTTGCCAGTACAGAGAAGGGACCAAGTCTCTCAGACCTATTTAGGAGTAGGTATAATGTGCCTGTGACCGTGAGGGCTTTTCCGATACGATAAAACACAAAACCTTTGATTTCGTTTTAATTTGAAATCAGTAAATACCGGTTACTTGTCCCGAATTGCATTTGGTTTCAACGCTATTGTTCAGCATACTCTAACCGATTGGATAACAGATCGAAACAAATCCAATAATTTTGGTTTGTGCCTATATTTTCATAAATCAGATTTTCCATGTGCAACTGGGACTTAGCAATGAAAAGTTCTATGTACATAAATAAAATTAACCACGTACTTAGAGACATTCATATCTACGCTTTAAATTTTGTGATACACGTTCCTACAAGCATCCATCCAACAGAAATTTCCAAGAATTACCAACAAATACCAAATAACATCCGTACACTGGGATTTTTCACAACGTTGATGAATGTACTATGTTACTTTTTAATTTTTAATTAATTACACAAATATCCACTTGACAAATTTCATCGCATATGACGTTGGAATTGTAAAGATATCATTGTATCATTTCATCTCTCATATTTCAAATAAAAGGATATTGTTACTTTTAATTCATATCCCTTTTTCCTTATATAAATACGTACGGATGGGATATATTTGCTTTTTTTATGTCAGTCCATACTATGTCGCACGTATCAAACATTTTTCAATTTATACAATGACCATTTCAATTTTCACATATTCTATATCTAACAAAATAATAATAATAATATGTGTCCGTTCTTTGTTGACCATTTATAGTATAAAATATGACTATATTATGATGATATATTATATTCTGGATGTACAATCTCCATTCAGGTTCATGAATCTCTATACAAAAAAAAACAAGAATTCAGCGTTCATTCCGTTTAGTTATCCAATTTGTTCTACAAAAAATGAAAGAAAAACCAAGCTAATATGTCGTGTAAACAATTTAATTTTTCTAGTAAACAAAAATGTCATGACAGCATGTTGTACACTCCTAATACTGACCCGGAATTAATATTGGAAGGAAATCGCGATAGAGCGAAAATAATATTCCATATATCCATATATGTATTTTCTATGCAATAGATATGTTCTTTTGATTGGTAACCGGAGTCATAATAGCAATCATATAGTATTGTAGTATTAGGGAGTAGTTGGTGGTGATTTAAAAAGATAGAATCGCTTTTTTTTCATTATGATCTGGTATACTGTTGTAGGTATGGTAAAACCAGAGTAGACCTACAACAATTCTTAAAATAGAAGTATTGTTTTTTGCTATTTTAGTTATTTGATTTATTTGTTGCTATTCACATTGATTTGATTAACATTATTCTAGAGTTATACCGAAGTATATACTATTCAAATAAAGCCTCGAAGCAAAAATTTTTCAAATATTTCTATGTACATTGAATATCTAAGAGAATAAATCGTCTTTCGATATAGACGAATATGAAATGAATGAATGGATAATATAAAGATATATACCTATATATATACGTTTCTTATCCTTTCACAATAGTAAATATTGTAACATCATAAATATTCATAGCAATATCAGTTGATGAAAATAAAAGTGCCTAAAGGAGAAATCTTCATTTACATATTTGTAGACAAAAAATATGATATAGAAAAAAATAAGAAAAAAGCAAAAAGGACGAAAACGATCTAAGACAAAACATTGTAATCACAGCAGGTGTATATCGAGAGAAACGATATTTAACTTAATGGAAATTAAATATGTCCATAATTATATTAGATATATATATATATTTGATTCGGAATATTCATATTCATTTTATATCCTAGAATAGTAATATATAGTCTATGTATGCTAGTAAATTTGTAACAGATAGAATGGTAATCCCTGGTTTCAAGACAGTGGAGGATAGTGCGTGTTAATCTGTCCATTCAAATGATAACTCAAATATGACTTGTCTGATGTAAATGGAATTTAGAATAATAGATTAGCCATTTCATTACTCAATTTGGTATTGTATTTGAGCAGAATTTGGTGAAATAGAAACGAAGTTATGAAAAACAAGAACGACATGACCATTTCTATTTAGTTTTTCAAAATTAATTGATCGATTTAAATAAAATTGACTAGAATTACGATATTAAAGTCCAAGTTGTTCTTAAGTTCAAGAAAATTTAAAAATGATAAAACATCCTAAAATGTGTGTGTGACATTAGATGCCCATTAGATGTGTGAGCTTACAAAAACTGGTCGCGAAAATTTGGTCCTATTCCATCATCTTTCCATGGTTCCATACAACTAGTCCATCATTGTTGTTATCCCTAATAGTATTTTTAAAATTTTGTATGACACATAGATTTTTGCGTTACTTATAAGATTGGATATTGTCGCATAAACGTCGCTCAGACCTATATACAACGACATAAAAGCTTAAAAATGCTATTAGGGATACTAAGTATATAGTAATAGTAACAGCTCAAATCGAGCCTAAAGTCAAAAATGAATACAAAATAAAGTCATTAAAAACGAAAGCGATATAAAGTGATTTACAGACATACAGGTCGGAAAACTCCTTGTACCACCGCTTAATATAGACCAGAGTCGAATTGGTTTCATGAACCAATGAGTCAAAGTGAAGTCTGAAATTAAACTCACTCTCGCAAGTAACTCTCAAGTCAGTAATACAACTAACTCTTTGTAGACGAGTGAAGTTAATAAAATAATTGCGAGAAAAAGTTATAATCCTAAACTTGTCCGTATTTAGTGTCAGGTTATTTCTACGTAATAAAATTAGTAAAGCCTTCCTGGAGAAAATCAATCGACTCGGTAACCCCATCGGCGTAGTGAGATAACTAATTTGTTGCAGAAGATGATAAGTTTGATTTCAAATTGATATCAAAGTGATGTTACGACCACTAAATTAATTATATCAAAAAGCACAGTTTTCATACGAAATTTTTAATTATTTCCAAGAAATTTTTATAAATTAAAAAATCTTTAAATATTCCACCACAAAATACGGAAACACGTTAATACAAAGTTGACTTTAATTTCCAGCAAAAAAAAAAAAATTACACCATTAGGAAAAGTGAAAAACTTCGTCCTTTTCAATAAAATAATGAACAAAAAATATAAAAAGAAAAATAATTTTCATTAGATTTCCCTTTTTCTTTTTTGTTGTTTTTGTTTGGAAAATCATGTAACCACACAACGTTGTTATTTAATTATATACAAGTTCACAGGTACACAAAATAATAACATAGTTGAGAGATTCCCCGGACAAATACAATAATATCCCAGAATCTATTAAGAGATACCTACCAACACATACCGAAGAACATTAACGTTCCCACAACATAGAGTCTCCCATTGTAAATTTGGAAAACAGGAATGTTTTACCTCTCCACAGAGACAGGACATACAATTATTATAGTTGCTTTTATTCATTTTAAAAATCTAAACATTTTTATTTTTTTGCCCAAAAAAAATACATGAAAATTCTTATACTTTCTATGAAAATTAAGTGAAATTTTCACCATAATGATGGAGACGAGAGACCAAAATACAAGGAACAGAAACAACAACAACAACAAAAAAAATAATAAGGAAAAACATTTTCCTGAATAACGTGATGATTAAATTTTAATTTAATTTTCCTTGATTGATCTTATTGAAATTTCCGTGCGTTTTTTAAAACGAGAGTCGCGGTATAACGACGTTCGGAGGATTCATTCTAGGAAAACAACAACAACAACAAAATTATATAATACCAGAATTTTGCCCATTTTCTTCCCATCTTATTTTTATTTTTTCCTTTTTAATATTATCTCTTTTACTCGAATTTTCTTGTATATTATAGGAAAATGTTTATTATTCATTTCTTTCTTGTTTTTCATTTTAATTTTTCCTGTCGTGGCTTTTCATGTTCCTTGGTTTCTTTTTTTTTTTTTTTTGTTTGTATTCCTAGTGATAGTAGATATATGAAAAACAGGAAAAAAAAGGTATCTCGTTTTTCCTTCATCGTCATCACTGTCATGACCCGAAGGAGCCCTAAACACAAACGTTCTATAGCTATTTAATTTGCATACCATTTCGTGGGACAGAATTTCATTGTTGCGCTTTAATTTAGTCGGTATTTTCTTTATATTTTCTTTTTTTCTTGATGGTTTTTCATTTTTCTGTTAGTTGATTTTTGTTTTTATTATCAACCACCTTTAAATATTTAAACATTACTACAAAGAGAACAAGTTTTAATATATAATATTATGAGATTTTGTATTTGGTTTTGTTTTCTTTTGAAAAAGTATATAAAAAAATGTCTTGCAATGATTTTTGGAATACAGTCAAGTTTCCTATAATGCGTTGTTCTTAGAACGCGATTTCCATATAACGTGGACTGAAAAAGCGACCCTTCTCAAATAACGCGGTCTCCTTATAACACGTTCTTCATACGAGACCACTCCAACACCCTTTCAATCATCCAAATGTGAAAATTGTTTTTTTTTCCTTCTAACTGCACTCCATTGATATAATCGCTGGACCAAGGAATCATTCAAACTCTAATTTTTTCATACCATTTTCAACAGATTAGAAAATGATGAAGGTAAAACTCTTCTTCAAGTTTGGAAAGAATTTTCTATTTTAGATTGCATTCAAACTGTCTCATCAGCTTGTGCATGAACTAAACCGTCAACACTTAAGGCATGTTGGAGGTCTCTTTTACCTAAAACGGTTCAAAAGGAAAATGGTATTCCAGCCCGACTTACAGAAATAGTAAACATTGCTTCTGCTTTGAGCAGCAAAGGATTTGCAGATATAAACCATGAAGATATAGAAGAACTACTTCGGCAAGAGAGTTTAAGGAATTGGTGGAATTAATTGATGAATCTACCTCAAATGCATTTGTGGAAGAAAACACGGATAACTTGAGATACTTTCGGAATGCAGTTTTCACATATATAGGTCTGATTTAGTTATTTCTGAGATTCCATATAACGCGGTACGAATTCATTTAATTTGTATTAATTCTGAGTTTCTTATAACACGATTTCCATAGAACGCATTTCCTGATTTCAATAATTCTGAATTTCTTATAATACGGTTTCCATATAAGCGCGATATTAATAATCGGGTTATAGGAGACTTGACTGTAATTAAATTTTTCAACTGCGAATGACGTTCTTTTTTAGTACAGTTCAATTTTTATTGCTATACTAAACGTTTTTCCAGAAAATTTTTTAAATGTTAGAAAATATAACAAAAAACCATTCCAGTTTAATGAAGCCAAAAACACTATTTTCGATTACCTTAATTATCTTAGATAATTTGATTCCAGGAAAAGTTCAAACCGCATAGAGAATAATAGTATTGTTAAAAATCGTGTTCATACTAGTTTTATTATTTTCTCTGACATTTCATAGAAGGTTTTATGCTAGCTCTTAAATACAGATTCCAAGCTTCATTTTTTAGTTAACCAAAAAAAAAGAAATGCTTTTCCATAAATTTAAAAATAAATGTTGAGTACAATAATTCCATATGAAAAAAACCACTCTAAAAGTCAAAACAATTTTATATATCTCACCAAAAGTTTTATGAGAAACAGAATAGTTTCAACCATATATATTAATTCCCAAATCACTCATGAATGTTATTAAATTTTAATGCTTTTAAGGTGTTTAAATCAAAATAACCGCAAGTTAACCAAACGCTTTTATGTTCTTCCCTTTTTTTATTACAAGGAAAACTCCAATAAAATGGACAACAAATGTGCAGGTGAATTATAAATGCATATGTATAACATATATAGAAAATAAAGTCCTTAAAATATTGGGATTTTAATTAAAAATAGTATATATTTTCGAAATAAAATATTTAAGAAGAAAATGCATTTGATAAAGAAGCTATAATATTGTATAAAACCGGAAAAGGTGTATGTTGATATATATATGAAAACCTAAATGATAATTTTCTATGAATACTTTATTTCACCACATTTATCACATAGTATAAAAAGAAATAAACCGATTCATTTAATATGTATAAACCTCATATACAAATTGTAAAGATCCTGTAAAACCATAAAAGCCATCTAGTATTTATATATGTATGACACCCAATTGTTAGGATTTAGCCAAAGAAACCACATTTTCTTTTGCATTATAAGTAAAATAATAATAACACCATTTATTGTGTAATTAAATGTAATTAAAACAATTCAGTATTTAGACAACAAACAAAAAAGAAGTATCATTGTGTTATTACACGTAAAATAATTATCTTCATAATATTCGAAAGAGTTTTGTTTTCATTACATTTTTGAGAAAAATAATTTCTTTTTCATATAATTTGATAGACCAATCCTTTAGGAATATTCTAGCCTAAAGTATATAGAAAAATTCGAAAAATTTCCGAAATTTTAGAGGATACAATTTACACATGTCAAGGAAAAAGGTGCGTCAAAAAATAGCGTTAAGTTTTACCAAATTTTAATTTTTCCACACAAATTAATTTTCATTTACTTCTATGATATGGCAAAAATCAATTGAATCACCAATTTCCAATAGGGCTCATGTTAGTTATAAACAAATGTTCCATGAGCAAAAGGGACTCATATCTGTTTTACAAAGTGGAAAAAATACATGTCTTTCTGGAGATGAGATCTACTCGAAACTAATTCAAGACATCTAGCTTATGTGAACTATTTCAAAGTCAATTTTAATTTGCCATTTGGGAGACCACAAATTGCTGTGTGCTCAAAATGCCAAGAAATTAACTAATCCTTCCTAATGGCATCCAAATTTTACTCCAACATCAAAGAAATCACTGAAACATCTCGAGTGGTTGGTAGCACTATCATGGAATTGGAGTTTGATTACATGCAGAATCTCCAACTGCCAGTTCAGCCCGTCCAGGAAGTATTTTATTTCCGCCAACTCTAAATTTTGTGTGCATAATAAGAAAACAGCGAAAACAGCTTTCTAGCTTTCTACTCCTACTGCGAGGGTCAAGCCTTGAAAGGACCCAAGGAAGTGGCATCATGTTTAAATGATTATATTTGTGAAAACATTCCTGAAAAAATAACGGAGTTGCACTTCCTCTGCGGCGAATGTCCAGGACCAAACAAAAACAATCAGTCAGTCGAAAATTTAAAGTTTTCCTTTATTTTCCGCAAAGAGCTCACTAGTACAATGATTGTGACAATGATGTTTTCTGATAAATAAACTGACTGTTTTATGATAAACATTCTTTCTTATGCCATTTTATTACTATTAAAACCACCTGATTTTTTCAATCAATTACGAAAAGGGCTCATCTCGGAAAAGTGTAACAGTTTGTTTTCTTTTATACTAAGACAAACCATTTCCATTTCCACTTATGTTATGATGCAGTCCAAAGGTTATCATTTTCAAGAAAATTTGCGGTCTCAAATTTCATATAGTTTGGTAGAAATTCAGTTTTTTGTGTCTCCTGAACAAATTTGATAAATCCCACATGAACCCTTTTCGAAATTGGTGATTCAATTAATATGTTTGGTGGAGCAAATAAAGATTAATCCGTTCGGGCATGCTCAGAGTGAAGGTGCAATTAGTTCTATACTAAATAGTCGACTAAAAGGAACTTATCTAATTTAATCCATTCAGAGTAGTTTTTTTACCAAACAAAATCATATAACAATTCAAAAACTTGTAATATTTATAACTCAATTAATAATAGATCTGTTTAGTAGTAATAATTATTAAAACTTTGATATCCTTTCTCCTTCAAATTACATCGTCTTACTAAGAAACGGAAGATTACATATCCAGGACAAAAATAAACGTCATTATTTTTGGATATTATCTAAACTCTAAAGCACTTAAGTTCTAATCAATCAGTATGTATGTTCTTTTTAAAAGATTCACATTCTAACTATACTTTATATTGAATGTCTAAATATTTAAACATCCGACAACCTATCTAAATAGTTCGCAACAAAAAAAAAAAAGAGTTAAAAGTGCGAGAAAAGATATTTTGGCTAAAAGATTTTTGAAGTTATATCGTATGAGAAAAAAAAGGGTAAATATTTAGCCTAAGGGAATCGAAAGAAAACAAGAAAAACTTTCCTATACACATATACTAGAGATTATCCTTACGCATATGGAATCCCTGAAAAGGAATATCATGTACTATTATTATTATTGTATATAAGAAGTATGTTAACCCTAAAAATATACTAAAATACATATATGTGTATATAAAAAAAAAGGTTTTCTCTTACTTCTAGCCAAAATGAATATTATATATTTGTGGAAGCTTAAGTAACAGTCGTGCTTTTTTTCTTTTTTGTCCTTTTTGGTGGGCAAATATTTTGTTTTTAGATACAGTATTACCTTTTAGAAAATGGTAGTCAAAATCTATTTGCATGAGAACACGTTTTTAGTACAATAAAAAAACGAAATAATAATAATAATAATAATACTAATAATAATAATATAGAACTTGGGCCTAAAGAAACAGAAACTATTTTATATATGACAAAAAATAATATAATACGAAATGAAAATTGAATGGAAAATTTTTGATATTAGAAAATAGAAAATTTTAGGATTCGTTAAAATAGTTTATTCCATTGGGATATATTAAAATAAAAACCAATTATAAAATTTGACTCTTAATCCTAATTCCATCACAATGCAATTAAGTTATTTTGAAGAAAATAAAATAGTTATTTTAGTTAAATTAATTTTGGTTTAGAAAAACTTATTTAAAATAGTATTTTCTATTTTCTTTTTCTGTATTTTATTAATTAATTTTATGAGAACTTTTCTTATTAAAAAAAATTAATAAAGGAAAAAAAATATAATACTACAGTTTTTCCTTCAAACTATCAGATTTGCTTAAACCAAGCCACAGCAATTTCAAGCAATTTTCTGGATACCATGAAATGAACTCCAAGAAACTCTCAACGATTAAATAAGTGTAATGTCCTTATTTTACAGTTTTAAAAAATTTTTTTTTCAACAATGTTAAGGCACACTTGAGTTGAGCTAAAGTGAAGGTAAAAGTGAAAAATTCAGCCTTTGCTTTAGTCGTCGCACACCTTAGCGAAGCCTTGAAACTACGTTGCCTGGTCATGAGCGACACGAACTAAGTTCGTTCACTTAGTTCAGGTCTCAAATACGCGAACCAGCTTCATATGCTTTCGGTATTATAGAGTGTTTCGATCTTCTATATTTATTTTTCTTAAGTCACGAACTTCCTCAAATTGCTCCCTTCTTAACCGCAAGTATTTAAAGAACTCGCGATCGGTTAAATTTGGCAAAAGAGTATAAAATTCCCATATTTCACAAATTTCATTGCAAATGGGGAGCACCAAATGCTTCTTTTCCCTTTCCCTTTAACAAAACTCAATAAAATGTCTTGTTCAAATTCCTCTTCAGACAAACCTGATTCGGAATCTAGGTCTAGTAATAATTCATCTATACTGTACTCGCACATTATATCTACCTGATGGCTCAAATAGAACTGATGGCATGAATTTACCAAAAATATCTCTGCATAGCTTAGTTCAAGTGTGCAACGGGATTAGCGAGTCCAGCTAAGCCGTATAACTACAGAGAGGCTCGCTCGCATAGCTTAGCTCAAGTGTGCGGCGGGTCTAAAGGTTTTGTGATTATACTAAATAACGACAATACCTAAAAATGGTATTCTGCAATACAGTCCTTGTGTACGATGATTGGACAAACATTTAAGAATCAGCAATCTTTACTAACTTAAAAAATTTTAAGTGACGCATGTTTTGAAAATTGATAGCTTTTATTGTTTCACGTCGTTAAGATGGAACGTAAAGACTTAAAGACCAAATGTGGCAATCATTACATTTTTGAGAATAATCAATGATCATCGGAATCAATTCCAAGGAATATTTGCTCATGTTTTCAAAAACAATAGCTTTTCACTGTTTCACGGCGTAAAAATGAAACGTAAAGACTTAAAGACAAAACCTCATAATCATTAAATTTTGAAAATTAGCGCGAAAATAATAATGATTATTTGAATCAATTCCGAGGAACATTTTCTGCCAATTTTTTTGCATTAAATGAACTATTATAGCTTACTATTCTTTACTGAGCTGTAATTTAGCAATTTTTTAGCAATATTGCTTCTATCAATGGAACTTATAATATCGATAAGAATTCAGTCTCTTCTCCTCAGAAATGATATTTTGGACTCTCCAATGGGACGAAATGTCCCAAATTTATTAGTCTTTAATTTATATATTTTACTATATTTAATTTTACCCGCAAATTTTGCCAACTACTTTTGTTAACTAAATTAAAATTATCTTAAAATATTTAAATTTTTCGTAAATTCTTTTTTAAATTTTGCTTTTACTTACAAAATTCATGGAAAAAGCTCAAAATTTTATATTACGATACACACCTGAAAGAATAATAAAATTTTTGGAAAATTAATCATAAAATTACGACAATATTAAAATAGACTATTAAAAAAAAATGTTTCCAAAAAAAGAGGAAAATTTAATTTTATATATATTAATATAAATTTTTGGAAGTAGAAGAATTTTAATGTATTTTACAAAAACCGAAAATGTTTCACATTAATTATGATTAAAACTTATGTAAAAAGCTTTTCATGAAATGCGGTTCTATATTTTATAGTGAAAATTCGTGTTACCTATTTTATAATAATTAAATAATAGTTTTCGAAAAATAAAGGGAATATTTGAATAACATTTTATTTCATAAGATTTTATATAGTATATTATTCCCAAAGGAATTTTCATATTAACAATAAGAAAAGTATAAAATTATAGTTTAATTAAAAGTATATTATGTATTTTTCGAATTTGTGTGAATCTTTAGCTTAGGAGTATATACCCAACCATCTTTTCAAGTAGTTTAGCTACTCTGCATCTTGAAGTCGAAACGAATACTCATACAGAATAGTATTAACACAATAATAATGATGTATACAGAATTAGATAACTAACTATTTTATATAGAATCAAGTTTGCAATTAATTAGAATAACTTTTGTAACCCAATATTCCATGAATTGAGATGAGTTAGAAGTTCAGCGTTCCATGACATACGGCAACAAATGTTATACGATAATAAAATTTCATGAAAACCTGACACAGAAATGTATGTGTTCACCTAAAGATATTGTAGGAACAGACATGGAAATTGGGTATCATCTGTTATTACACTAGTAATGAGAGTCAAAATCAGATTTACACGGTTTAAAAAAGACGTCAATTTTAATGGCTTTCAAGTTATGCTAGAGCGAACTTAGCCTTAGTGACTTAAAAACACTAACTTTGAGGACCATTTCTTGTGTATTTGAAAATCATTAACTACCCCAAGTAATAACGAACCAAAAGGTGGAAACGTCTCATTTTTAACCGTGTAGTCAACGTTTTTATACCCACCGCCCACTATTAGATCATTGTTGGCAGTACGATTTTCATAGGTCCCACCGGGTCCACAACAACTGAATTAATAATTTTCAAACCATTTTCTATCCACTGCTAACATAGATAGCCACTTATTGTACGTATCGGAGAAAGAGAAGCATTATGTTATATCATTTTGAATGGAAGCCCTACTTTTTAATATTTTCTGAAGCTCAGAATTAAAATAACGGCGGATAAAACCACTACCGCCCACCATGAAAGCCTGGCAGTGGAGCCCAAGTTGACTACCCATAGTCTTATTGAACAGGATCCACTCATCACTGTACTGGTGTTGTTCATTTACTTTTCAAAAACTTCAACATTATTTAAACACCTAAAACCTTTACAATAGTTGAGTCAACCTAATTTTAAAACAATTCGTTAGTCCATGATTCTTAATCCAAACTTGATCCTAACTCAACTCCATATAGAACAGTGCAAAGATTCAAAACGCCAATGTTTTCTTCTAAGAACTTTTCAAATCTTTACAAGTACATCACATTTTAAAATCAAAATGATTAATATCTCTGCTTATACTTGTAAAATCTGCTAACTTTATATTATTTTCTTCTAAAGACTCTTCATATTATATTAATTAAATAAAAAACATCAACTAGACACTTCAAATTTGTAAAGACCTATTCCAGACACGTCACTCTTTTTTCTATCATATCAACAAAATATAGAATATCATCTAATACTCGTACTATTAAATATATTTTATTATTATTACAGGAAAGGTAAAACTTTGATGGACAATCACATAATGGTTTACCTCTAAACAACCTGGCTTGGGGTATAATATTTTATATAGAATATTCAATAGATTTGGCGAAGATCCAACAACCGTACAACACTATTTATATAGTGTTATAAATTATATACTATACGTACTATCAAAACAATATATTGTACTTGAATGGTGCATTATGAAGTTGAAGTGTTATCGATCGATA
This sequence comes from Xylophagus ater, assembly GCA_963422695.1. NCBI lineage: Eukaryota > Metazoa > Arthropoda > Insecta > Diptera > Xylophagidae > Xylophagus > Xylophagus ater. Next base: position 43,873,299 of record OY730483.1, on the reverse strand, counting down.
TGTTTATTATTGAATTATTATGATAGACTATCGTTTGGAAGAAGATTTCAAAATGATATAAGTTCTCGAGAAGAACAATAAAGAAAATTTTTTTTGATAAATTTACTTGATTTAATGGAAATTCATAGAATTATAATAAAATTTGATTAATATTAAATTTAAATTTAAATTCATTTTATTTAAAAAAAATACATGACAAGAAAAACATGGAAAATAAAATCAATAGTACTACTCTTCTGGTTGGTGTGAACCGGAAACCCAAACCAAATAATAAAAATAAATTTATTGAACCGTAATCGAAATAGAAAATCAATATCTATTTTCGGTATATATATATTTTCTTTTCTATTGGAAAATAAATTCGAAAAGAAAATATCAGTTAATATATATTTCTTTTTTAACGATTTCCTTTTTTTTCTATCTATTTTTTTTTTTTTTTATTCCTACAGAGTTCATGTACCTTCTTTTAAATTTTTTGGAAACAAATTTTCCTTAGTTTCAGAACCGCGATATCAAAAATGAAGTCAACCCCAAATAACTAGTATGAGTAACAAAAATCAATTCTTAAAGATATAAGAGACAATTTTTCTTTAAAGGGTTGTTATTGGAAAAACAAGTGTCATACTCGTATGACATAAAGATTTTAATGAAAGCTTTTGTACTACTATAGCGAAATATAACACAAACGAAAACTAGTTCTTGATATTGTTGGCCTAAACCTACTATCAAACAACATAATTCTATTGGTCTGAACGTCTTCAGATTTTAATGTGCGCCTGAAAATATGTAATCTCAAATTTCTTAATGAAAATTTATATATTACTTAAAGGTTTCTTTTTTTATCAGAAATGCGAGTTAAAATCGCTTGAACTTAATATACTTTTGATCTTATCTTTCTGCGTCAATTTTGATTGTTAACTTAAATGTTAAAGCTTATATAATATAATCAAGTTTGGTTGAGTTTTCAAATATTCCATTGCAGATTATCCTAATTTTGAATCACTTTTAACCTATTTCAAATTAGACATTTTTTACCAGCACTTGTTGCTATAAAGCTCAAATGACTTTTATAACAAAAAAATTGAAATTTTTAAAATTCCAACAACGAAGCTTTAATGCCAGTTTAATTAATACTTTCAATACAACCACATCAATGTCAACGATATTAAATTAATACTGAACTGATCCTTCTAAAAAAAAAAAAAACAAGCCTAAAGAAGTCTATATAATCGCTATTAAAGTCACTAAAATTTAATTTTAATTCACTAATAACAACCCGAAATTAGCGACCCAAAAAATAATATATATACCCATTTAGTTTTCCTCTTCAAAATAAACCCTTAATTGTTTTCTTTTTCCTTTTATTTATAACCATAGGACCATAAATATTAATTAATTTGAAAATATTAATTACGAAAAAAAAAATACCTTCAAATATGACGCATGTTATTAAAAGAAAAGATTTCCAAGAACCAGAAAAAAGGACCTCCTTTTTTCACATATTAAGTTTTCCGTTTTAGAAACTTTTCCTCTCATTTTTAAAAGAAGAATTTCTTTATTTTTTTCTTATTAATTATATCTAAAGTAAACCATGTCCTATTAATAAGTCACAAAGTTATGAATATCTTACAAACAATTTTCTTTTTTCTTTTTTTTTTAAAGAAAACCGTAAAAATTCAAGTTCTATAATTTTCTTATGAAAAACTTAATTCTGGACGTTCTTTTTTCATATATTTAAGTTTTCTTTTTTTTTTTGAATTTTCCTTTTTTTTAAGCTTCAGTAAGGGCAAGAGATTATTTTTCTCGGTTGAATTTTACTTACATCAAGATTGTGTTTTTCTTTTCATTTTTTTTTTCTTTGAAGGGGTTTGGGAAAATAAAAGAATATAAGTACTGTACTATTGTGCCTTTAAAAATATTATAATAGAATATATGTACTTTATGGAACACCGTAATTACTCTTCACTGGTAGAATTTCGAAAAGAATAGTATCCATTTTCTTTTTTCTTCTCTCGGACGTCACTAGCTTAAGAATTGCAATAAATCTTATTTTAGATGTTTTCTTCTATCACAAAAAGATATAAAATAATATAATAGTAGAGCACATTAAGATTGATATCATGAAATTGGAAAATATAGAAGTAGTTTTTTGTGTCACATCCAAAAGGAAAGAATATGATTTAATATCAAACGATTTTGTATATAATTTCATTGGTCTGAATGTTTGTGATATAATATACAATAAAATTATTGATGTGATTCCACATAGTTTTTTTTATTAGTAAAACTAGTTCATATTATAACACCTATCTGAGGTTATTTTAGTCGTTAGTTAAAAATATCATATATCAAATTTAATTTTCACATAGTTATATTCAAAAAAATTTATTTGTACCTTATATCAGGGGTGGCCAACTTCATTATATATATGATTGACTATGTTTCTGAAATTTGTGTGGCGATCTACATGCGAAAATCTATTAAACGCTGGGTTTTTGAGTAACTCTAAAACGGATTGATCGATTCTTTCAAAAAGTACTGCATATTCTAAGTTGGATATACGCATATAACGAATTTGAATCAGTTGACGCGGTTGCATATAAATGCAAAATTCATGAGGGCAGGAAAAATGTCCCATAACAACTAAAACATAACTTGACCCATTCTTTCAAAAAGTAGCCCATTTTCTAAGTTAGATCAGTATGTAGTAGGCATCAGGGCATGGTTAATTAATAAATTTTCGATGTTAGTGAATAATCGAGTAATGGATGGATTTAAAGCAATTAATTCCTTCCTATGTTAAAAGCCAGAATTGAAAATTTTTAAGCAAAAATTACTGCTTACGAAGAGAAGTAAATTATTATATGAAAGAAAAAGAAAAACCGTAATAACTACAAAAGAGGAAATATTCTCTTAAAAATACATATGATTCTCTTTAGCTATCTATCATTTTTCCAGATTACATTATATTAGTACAACAGAGATAAAAATAAATTTAGTTTCAATGAACAATTCTAACAGTTATGTAAAAAATAAGAATCTCTACTCATACAATAACTAACACTTAAAATATTAACAAAAATTCTCTTCTACTTATTATTCGTACATGCACCAATTCTTGAAAAATTGTTGGAAAAATCATATTGGCACCTAAAAGTATAAGAAAATGCGTGGTTTTGTTTACGAAAATTGAGTTAAAAAAATTTTCGATTGCTTTCTTTGTTTCATTCTTTCTTTAGTCCAAAATACATAAGACTATTAATGCTCTCGTTTGCTACAATTATCTTCTAGGAAGCACGTTGTAAAATAGAATATATTTAATTTATAAGTTACTTCATTCTTTCTAATGAAAAATTGTAATTTTCTTTTCTTATTTTGGGCGGAATTTTTCGTTTCTGTCATTTTCATAGAAGGTGTTGGGAAGATCGCGTCTAAAATCCTCTTCCTAAATTTATTCTGCTTCGTTTCTCTTAAATGAAATAATTAGTTATTTTGACGTTAAATACTAAAAGTATTGAATTAATTCTGTTTACTCAAGTAATTGATTGTTCGACCAAAAAATACTTAGACTTGTTGGTCATTCCTGCCTTATATGATTGAAAAAATGCCACAAAATTTAAACATTTTCTAGCCAAAATAATTCACTTCCTATTTCCAATATTCCCTACAAACTATCTGGATCAGTTCTTCATTGTTTCAAATCATAACGTATACAAAAAAGTGACCTCATTTGTCTCCAAACTTTCGGACAACACCACTATATATAGCTATGTCCGTTGGTGACTAAAACAACAACTATTTCAAAATTATCTCTCCTTTTAATAACAAATTTCCTTTTGTAATTTTTGTAATAAATTCAAAAAACGCGTGAAAAACAAGGATCTCAGTTATTCTAATGCTATACAATTTTGTGTAAAATTAAAGAGTAAAGTGAAAGTAGTACTTAAAAAATTTTACTTGAACTATTTTTCTTTTTTTTTCTTTAATAAAACAATTTAATTAGAAAATTATTAATAAGCAATATTTTGTTTTTAAGTTGGAAAATTATAGTACAGAAGCTTTTATTATCAAGAAATAATGTTACGAAAAATATATTATATATTCAAGAGTCTTTAATTAAAATCCCTTCTTTTGTTCCTTTTTGGATATAAATTAAAATAAAACAATATGAGGAAGAATAATAATTTGCAGAACTGTTAAATTTTGCGGAGACCAAAAATTATGTGTTTTAGTATAGAAGAGTGTATAAAAGTATATACCAAAACGTATAGTATAGAGTCTCATAACATAATGCATTCGTTTCCTTCAATATTATACTATATAATAGATTTTCTTCTTGGTTTTTTTGTTTTTGGAAACAAGAAAAGCATATATCCATGAAAATGAATGAATGAAAATTCTACACATCCAAAAAAAAAACTCTATATATAACACTTCATATTGTATCCCAGTTTTCCATGTTTCACCCATTTATCGACCAAACCAAACAGAGAATAGAATGTTCGTTTCATATAGATTGCCGACAATGGGCTCCGTCAGCTTAATTAAAGGACTCAACAAACGGATAAGCACAAATTTTCCAACAAACCATCGCGCTATTATATATGTATGTATATATATATATATATGTATATGTGGGGTATTTATAACAATACTATATAAATTATTGGGCGGACTGCCATTTAGATTTTCTGCAATTAAAAAATTTATTTGACATTGAGATAGAAATTGATATCAAGTAAAGAAAGAACAAAAAAAATGAGCAAAACCAACGATAGCAGTGAATTTATATTTTCTCTATATCGGCCGGACCACTATGGAAGTTTCCCGATAATGTCAGGAAACATTCATTTCAGTTCACCTATTCTAAATGTACATTCCAAGTTTCATGAAAAAGTGACTACTATTTACCGAATTATTAATGTTTTCCTACTTTAGCTACCTCAGCGCCATCATGTACACACCAAGTTTTAAGAAAATCCTCCCATTATTGAGCGTTTTATTGAAGTTTTTCTATTTTAGCCAGCCACAACCCCTCACCGAGGGGAGACAGGTTTTCAGTTGGCCCATCTCAAACCGAATTAGGGAAGTTTTCATATTTCCACCACAACATTAGTGTTGCCAGAAGCGAATTCCCTTGAAAAGGTAATATGTTCTGATTTCGACTTTAGTACATAAACTGTGCAAATCTCATCAAAATTGGACGTGCAGTTTCGGTTTTACAACTAGTGCAAAAATAGACTACATTTGAACAAAACGTATTCTTAGGCGGTGTTGCCATAGGCAAATATAGGCCAAAAACTAATCAGTTCTAAGTTAGGGTCCAATACATGAACTGCATAAATTTTGATGAAATCGGCCAAGCAGTTTAGTCTGCACCGTGTGGACAAAATTTTGTAGTTTTTAGACAAAAAAAGCGTTACCAAATAATGTTGTTAATTTCGCCCAAATTCTAACACCATTTGGCATTTGACGTAACACCAAAACGGTGAAAGTGGCATAGAAATCGGACCTTAAATTTAGATTTTATTAACGATGTAAAGAAGCGGACGAATGGACGGACAGACGGATAGAGGGACTGACAGACAGACGGACAGACGCAAAGATGGATAGACGGACAGACGGACAGACGGACAGACGGACGGACGGACAGACGGACAGACGGACAGACGGACAGACGGACAGACGGACAGACGGACAGACGGACAGACGGACAGACGGACAGACGGACAGACGGACAGACGGACAGACGGACAGACGGACAGACGGACAGACGGACAGACGGACAGACGGACAGACGGACAGACGGACAGACGGACAGACGGGCAGACGGGCAGACGGACAGACGGACGGACGGACAGACGGGCAGACGGACAGACGGACGACGGACAGGCGGACAGATGGACGGACAGACATGGGACTAATTACGGATTTTGCATTTATTTTCATTTTTCTAGCCCTTCTGAAACAAAAGTCAGGTTTTCGCACGATTATAGTACTTTCCTATAAACATTCGTTTATTGGGAAAGTAAAAAAAAAAGAACAGGCATTGTAATTGCGATATCAACGAAAACGCTATCATACCAATTGCTTTATATAAAAAGGATTGATTTTCTTTTATATTAGTATAGCTGTCATGGAATGCGAAAAATTAATTTACTATCCTTTTCAAATGAACCAACAAACAAAAAAAAAGGAAAAAACACACAAGCGTTTTTATTGAATTTATTTATTACAAATTTTGTTGTGAAGAATTTTCCATGGTGAATTTTTCCACAACAAAATACCAGGCCGTCCTCACCAAGTCTTATTTTCTTTTTCTTTTTTTTTTGTATACATATTTCAGATACTATGGAATATTTTGGTTTTTGGCTGATTGGGAACATCGTTTAGAGAGATGCCCTTTAAGTCATCGTAAATATTAATCGAAAATTTATTGGTCCCACGTTATTGTAAATATATTTCCCTTTCAGTTTTCTTTTTTTTATTATTATTTTATTTTTTACGCTTCAGTTTAAATTAAAAATGTTTAGAGCTTTTATTAAATTTATAAGCTTAAACGATCATATTTTATTGATAGAACGTGAAATATTTTAATGGTTATTTTTCTTCTGTTTTTCGGTTTTTTTTTGCGTGTGTAATTTAATAAATTTCATAAAATATTATCATTTCGAGAGTAAATTTTAATTTATTAACAAAAAATGTACAAAAAAATTGACATTATTTTATTGGAACTAACATAAACTTTCTTGGAAATATGTTTTTGACCAAAAAGAATTATTTCCAATTTAAAAATTCCTGTCAAATCTATTCAGTACTATACTTGTACCTGATCACAATTGGATAGCTCGTTTGGCTGCATTACCATCAAGGCATCAAGATTCATACACTACTACTATATGGAGACTATTCCTAAAATCATGAATTAGAATTGAAGAATCTGAATACTGCAAGCCAAAACTTCGCATGGAGTATAGGCTTGATGTCACTCATTTTAATGAAATTTTCAATCACTTTGGAATATAAATTTCAGCAATTATTTGTTTGTTTATAATTGCCTTCAATTGGGTGTTGTCCATAATAGTCTTTTCTTTTACCCATATGTAGAATATGTAGCTACTTAAGTCAGTAGTGGATAGGAAGTTTGGTTCTTGTTAATTAGTTATACTTCCCTTTAGTTCAGTTACAGAAAAAAATCAACAGCTCGGGGAACTGTTATGTGTTTGAGGCGCATACAAAAATATTTAATAATTTTTATATCTTATGATATGTACTACGTCCGTATACAACATAACTCAAAAACGCGTTATCCGATTTTGTTGAAATTTAGTTGACTATTCCTTAACTAGATTTCATATAGCATTTCAGCTAAATGGACCAGGAGAGAGGGAAGTTATTAAGCAAAAACCAGGGTGACCAAAATGTTTTGTCGTTTTTTTTTGTTTATGGTTTTTCGGATTTAATCGGAAAATTTGTCAATCGATATTATTGAAATTAATTGTGCAGGTTAACTACCTAAATAGACGATATCATGTTAAATTTCAGTCAAATCGGTCTAAGGATAGTGGAGAAAGAAATATTACTAAGAGAAAATAACTCTCTTCATATAGTTTTTTTGATGTATTTTAAAAACTAAAACACTGATTTGAATAAAATTTGCAGATTGGACTTATGCTATCAGGGTCTGGGTTTTCTGAAAATTAGAAGAAATTTTGAAAAGAGGAGACAAAGTTATGAAGAAAAATCCTTGACATAATGGTAGTTTTGACAGCTTTTGTGTCCCATTTCTACCACAGGGCATCAAAAAATCAGCTATAGGCCGATTTTCAGTTACTATGTGTTTTTTTTATAAATATTGATACTAAGAAAATCATTGTATTTGATTATATCAAAAAGAAAACGAAAAAGAAAGCTTATCTAATAAGATAATATTAATTTGAATTTTATTAAACAAATTTTTTAATAAGCAAAATGAATTTTTAATTATCAAAAAATACAGAAAAAAAAACATATCTCAATTTGTTCTATAAATTAACATAAAATTTATATAACCGAAAATATTTTTAATGTAAAATGTGGAAATTAGTATGAAAATTGGAAAATCTTCAATTCTTCGCTTCCACATTTTTAATAATGGAATCGATAAGATATGAAATTAGATATTTTTGGTGATATGCTAATTTATAGAGTTTTCTATAAAAAAAATACGAAAAACTAAAGAAAAGATATGAAAAATCGACAAATTAAAATAGCATTTACTAATTAACTAAAAAAACGAACTTCAGGAAAACCACATAAATGTCCAACCATCTTCATTTGTAAAGGTTCTTTTTTTTTGTGGCTGGATAACTTCTTCATTCCAATCTAAAAGTCTAAATATTTAGTTATATGCGTTTATATCTATGCTATCGAATCTCATTTAAGATATAGCATTCTTTAAATAAGATAACAGAAGAAGAAAAAAAAAGATAAATTTCGATTCTCTTCTTCATAATGATTCCATTAAATGTGAGGCCACATAAATTCGACTAAAAACCCATAACTAAATTTACTCTGGTGTAAAAGGAACGATATCCAATCTTCGTTTGTAATTAAAGTTGGAACAGATCGATTTTATCTTTTTTTAGTGTTGGTTGTGAGTTTCTTTTTTTTTTGTTTTTCCGGGCTTCTTTGGACCAGAATATATTTACATCTCTTGTAATATTAAATGAAGGGAAAAAAAACCGAAGAAATTGTATTTCTTTAAGGATTTCTTAGAAACGCAAATGAAATAATAAAAATAACTAAAAAAAGATATAAACTCTTTATTTTTATGTCCGGAACAAAATTAAAACAAATAATATAAAGTTTAATCTCGATTCTTAGGTACACTTGGAAGCAATCAAAAAATTTGCTCTATAGAAATGATTTAGGCTTAGAAATCTATTTTCGAACTTAATCGAGTTTACTAGTATTCGAATCGAGATTCGTATCTTTCCTATTATTCGTACTTGTTTAATATGTCATATTCCCTTAAAACTCGAATCGATTTAGCATATTTCTGTATATAGCACCAGTCAACTCGATTGAGTTCGAGAGTTGATTGCCAAAATTAGATTTCAGCTGATGCATAAAAATCATTTGTATGCCAATAAATTAAGTTCATGCATATTAATCGTAGCTATATAATAATTTTGTTTATAAGGCTAAAGAAAGCTAGGTCTTTGTATTATCTACCTTTAAAAATTAAAACTTGCTTCTACTCCTGCTCATTTTGTGCTCGTTTTATTTACCACTTAACCTGCTCCAGGATAGGGTATAGCAAATAAAATGCAGCAATTTTGGAGTAAATCCCAATAAAAAAATGTACTGTCTAAGAGAGATCGAAAGAAAAAACTCTTAAATAAATGCCATTTTCAACGTCTCTGTTGGCCAAGGAATCATTCCTTAGTAATCAGCAATCAGTAATCAGTAATCAGCAATCAGTAATCAGTAATCAGTAATCAGTAATCAGTAATCAGTAATCAGTAATCAGTAATCAGTAATCAGTAATCAGTAATCAGTAATCAGTAATCAGTAATCAGTAATCAGTAATCAGTAATCAGTAATCAGTAATCAGTAGTCAGTAATCAGTAATCAGTAAAACTAGAAGTACGCAAATACCATTTTCTCATATATTTTTAAAAACGCAAAAGCATAAGCATTTTACCACGTTTTTAAAAAACTCGCTTTCTTGTTTGTTTGTTTGTTTGTCCAGTACAAATCTTGCAATCGATTTTTAACTAACTTCCCGACTAGCTAGATATTTGAAACGTTTAGAATAGCTCAGAACACGATGACAATGCATTCTTTTAATACTTTTCGCCATCTTTAAGCAAAATTGAATTCATTTTCAGAAAATATTGTTTTATATGGAAAGTTAGTTCAGAAAAAAAAATGTTAAAAAGCATTTATTAATACATAGAATTGTCAAGTCTTTATGATTCAACAGTTATTTTTATCTTGTAATTATTAATGTTTAAATAACTAACTTTCATTACCATTAATTAATCACAAGAATCGAGCTTAAACTGTATTTCCCTTTTAGACCCAATATCAACGATATTAATTTCGAATTTCTTAAGACAGTCGAAGAAAACTTCAATATTTAACAAATCTTAAAAGAAGGTCAACTTTATACTTTTCACAACGAAGTTCATACAGTTGCTTAATTGTTAATATTTTAATTAAAATTCCTTGAGTTTTTATATATTACTTTATTTTTGGTGTAGGAAAATTAATTTATTGTCGACTTGGTTTTTTCTGTCTTAAAAACAAAAAAAAGACGAAGAAAACACCCAAAATAAGCAAATATAATAATTTCACCTGAGATATAATAAATTTAACTTCTTTTTATTTTTTTTTTAGTAAAACAAAAAATAAAAGTAAAGAAAGACCCAAAAAATGAGCTTTAGGTTAATTCAAGAAATTTGTCTGTGGTCTTCAGAGCTTTACTTAAAAAATTGACTAAATAAATGACTTCTCTTTAGTCAACGGTATTCCAGGTGTATAAATATATATATATATATATATGGTGACAAAAACTCATTAAACTGAAATATTTTGTACTTATTTTATGACAAAACTTTCCAGTTTCTGTATCTCTGCTGGTGCTCATGATTATTGATTGCTTCATATTTAAGTAAGTTAAAAACAAGAAAAAAAAAACATAAACATTCTTGGAATATATTCTATAAGACGAGAGTATTCTTAGATTTAAGACAATATTTTTTAATATTATAATATTTTTATGTTTTAGAAAGAGAAAATATTGCTTAAGATGAAAATCATCATCACCCTCAAGCTGTGATTTGTATATTTTGCTGCTTTTTTTTCTGGAAACTTGACAAGATTATAATTTTTAAGCGTAGAAGAAGGCCAAATTTGTATATAAGATCATACAAAAAAACTAAAATCAGAATATAGTCAAATTTTATAATATATATTTGAAATAATAATGATGATCAAGAGTCATGAATCAAAGAATCTACAAATAACGCCTTCCCGCAATTCAAATTGGTTTTTTCTGCGCAACTACGTCACAGGGGTGGTTTTTGTATGAAAAATCACAATTATTTATCCACTTGTTATGTCATAAAAGTATGGAAAAAAATGTTTAAAATGGCGCAATCTGTATATTCTTTGATTCATGATCAAGAGTGCTATATGTGTGATGATCAATAATAATCAAAAATAGGTATTCTCGGTTTTTTATAGACAATAGAAAAAATATGAAAACCTTTGAAATGTCTCAAATTACAACATGTATCAACAATAAAGTTTTTATTGTTTAGTGTTTATTGCTAGATGTGTCGACAGCCATCACAATTAATTCTTTCTACAAAATACCAGCTATAAATTTATTGTCATAATTTTTGGACAAACAAAAAAGAAGAAAAATTCTTACACTGATACAAGTAACAGTAGAGTAAATCACAGAATATTAGTAGCTACTAACCTGTAAAAGAGCTTTTAATACTTTCCCAAATTTATGAACTCAATGCTAAATTCTTCCTTTTCTTAATATTCACAAGAAATGGAAGAATTTAGCATTGAATTCGTAATAATTCGTAATAACTCCCTTTTTCTATCTACGGATTTTGATAAAATTTAATAATTAATCGATATTTCATATTACAAATCAATATTCTAAATTTTTTATCAAATTATTAGTGTTCTTGAATTATCATCTCTAAGCGCGTGTATAGCCAGTCACATCAACATTTAGACTTTGATATAATTTTTCATTATATACGCATTGAAATACGCAGGCGACCAATATCTAGTAACAAGTATTATTAGTATCTTTCCATTCGCACCCTTTACAAATGTGTAAGTACTTGAATATTTTGTATTCAAGTACTTACACGTACTTGAATTTTATCACCTATCAGGTTATTTCCAGTTGCACACTTCAAGTAGCTCCATATTCAATTGCATAGACGTTCCATGAAGAGTGCGAAAGGAAGGCGCCTATTCCGAAAGTTGCATAGACACTAATCTACTCTAGGTTTTCTATACTTAAATACTTTATATTCAAGTACTTACATGTACTTGAGTTTTATCACCTATCAGGCCATTTCCATTTGCACACTTCAGTTAGTTCCATATTCAATTACTTAGACGTTTTTGAAGAGTGCGAATGGAAAGCGCCTATTCCAACAGTTGCATTGACTTGACACTAATCTACTCTAGGTATTCTATACTAAAGGACATACAAATCTTAAGAATATTGTAAGCAGAGTCATAAGAAGTACTCTCATGTACTTATACATATCTTTATAGAATATCATATCTATTTTATCTTGGTAACAAACAGATTATATTTTTTATCTTGAAAAAAAAAAAAATTGCGACTAAAAGAACAACAATTTGTTTTTAAGTTTATATATTGTTTATTTCTTGATAAAATTCCGTCGAATTTATTCAAGATAATTGGAGTACACACAAGATTTAGAATTTTAGAGATAATATTTCCTAACAAAAATGTTGGTTCACAAATATCAATATCTAATAATTAATTAAAATCTTCAAAAAAAAACCAACCACATTACAAGCTTTTGTTAAAATCAATTATTCTATTCGAAATTCTAATTTCAAAATTAAATTTCATGGAAATGTGGTCAGAATATTGGATAAAATGCATCCAACACTTATTTTCTAGAATTGAACAATTTGAAATTATCGTTTTTAAATATCGATATTATTAATAATATTAAATAAAACCTGAAATATGTGTGGTGACCGATTTGTGGATTTAATAAATTTGATTAAACAAAAATGCTTCACGGACCTGTATTTTAGGAAAAAGCCACATATATATTTACTATTAATATTATATCACGTACTAAATTCATTCTAAAACAAAATTTCTGTCTACCCAATAAATATATTATAGAATTAATTAAAACATTGGAAAATTCATTAAAATCGAATAGAATCTATATTATCAATAATTTGAATGTTTTTGCAGCAATGTTGATTTTAATAATAATAAGAGTCTGTTCAGGATCAGGGTAGGCACATTCTGTACGGCGATAGATGATTGTCGCTCGTCGCTTGTCGCTTTTCAGCATTCTATAATGTGATATCGCCATCAATATTGCCGCATGTTGATGAATTTGAGGCGACAGCTCAAACCCTGTCGCCTTCATATAATTTTAGAAGTTAATGTTTATGTTTTCTAGAATTTGTTATTTTATATTTTTATTTCTCTTTTTTTAAATGGAAGTAAATTAATTTAATAATATTATTTAAAACATTAATTTTTTTTTTTTTAAGAACAATAATATCTTACTTCTCACAGAACATTTTCAAAACTGGCAACTACAGTGGAAATATGCGGTGATCACCTTCAAATTGGTCATAAGCGAAAATCGCCTGTCGCCGTACAGAATCCCAGTCCAGATATAACTATTGATTTCCATTGGGATGATGCAAGTATACTTTTAAATCCAAAAATATGTATTTGGAATAAAGGCACTGATGGTACAAAGTTTTAAAAGAAATTTCTAAACATCATACGTTTCGAGTTATTACTATTTACTATCAGATACTGTGTCTAGGAAACATCTACCATAAGAAATAGGTGACAATCGATATTTATCTCATTACTACTAATCCATTATATTGTAATTGAGTACACTTATAACAAACTGCCAAAATTGAATCGGCCTCAGTACATATATCATATGTAACAGTTGTCCTTTTTCGTTTGCGAATTCTTACCTGTAAAGAAAAAAGAAAATAGTTTAAATATAAAATTTGATTTAGCTAAAAAATTTAAAAATAATACAAAATTAAAAGAAATCAAATGTACAAATTATTTGCAGTAGTATAGTAAGTAAAACGTCATCAATAATAATGGCGAGAGATGAAATAAAAAAATATATTAGTCGAGGTTAGAATCTTTAAAACCAATGCTTCAGACAAATATATAAATTTTCATCAAGAAATTATAAATGGCCAATTTTTAGGGTCATATATAAAGAGCATTTTGTCCTTTGGTTTATATATATAACGACTTGCAATTCAAATTAAATTGGATAGTCATTAAAACTGTGAGTAAGATTTGCCTCAAATATTATTAAACCAAAGATATAAATGAGTAAAGATATGAAAAATTGAAAAAAAAACACTTTATTTAATAATAATATATAACATTAATAACAATTTTTCTACCCCATGGTAGGTACTACCGATTTATGCATTTCGGTCCGTCCGTCCGTATACAAGATAACTCAAAAACGCGTCTCATTTTGATACAATTTACAATGTGAGTTGCTTATGTCTTAATTTGGTTTGGTACTGCATTTCAGCAACACTAATCAAGGGGGAGCAATGTTATAAAGGAAAAATCAGGGTGACCAGAAAGATTTGTCGTTTTTTTGTTTATGGTTTTTCAGATTTAATTGGAAAATTTATGTAGCTAGTTTGTTGAAATTAATTATACAAGTATAAGTTAAGTATACAAATAGACGATAGCATGTCAAATTTCAATCAAATGGTTCTAAGGATGCTGGAGAAATAAATAATCTTAGGAGAAAATAACCCTCTTTATAAAGTTTTTATGATGTACTTTAAAAACTAATACACCGATTTGAATAAAATTTTCAGATTAGACTTATGCTATCAAGATCTGGGATATTTGCAAATTAGAAGAATTTTGGATAGAGGAAGCAAAGTTATGAAGAAAAATCTTCAAATAATGTTAGTTTTGACAATCTTTCTGTCCCATTTCTATCATATGGCATCAGTTACTATATGTTTAATTATTGCCATAAGATCTAATGCAATTTTTTTATGTTAAATAAAATTGGTTGGAACGTTCCACATCTTCCCTTCTTCGATAAAACCATGTTAAAATTATGAACAGACTCTCAATAACATTATTTTATATCAAATAAAATTAATTGAAAAACGATTCATTAGGATATTATTGGATAATTATATAAAAATATAAAATAATTCTTCAGTTTCAAATCGTTCATAAAACAGTAGGTGTCCTTTTATTTAATATGGAAAACCACGTTTGGACTTCAACTAAAATTGTAGGTTTTTACCAATGACAACTATTAACTAATAATAATTACATAGTTGGAGATAAAATGTTTATTAAAAATGTTTTTTCTATAATTAATAAAAATAAATATTTTTATCACTAAAAAAAGAATAGTGAACATTGCTCATGTTTAATTACGAAGAAGATTTATTCCGAAATAATCGATGTACAAAAATATTTTTTACATATAGGTAGTAACTGAAAATCGGCCCATACCCGATTTTTTGATACCCTATGGTAGAAATGGGACAGAAAAAATGTCCAAACTAACATTTCTAAAGTTTTTTCTTCATAACTTTGTTTCCTCCTTTCAAAATTTCTTTTAATTTGTAGGTAACCCAGACCCTGATATCATAAGTCTAATCTACAAATTTTATTCAAATCGGTGTATTAGTTTCTAAAGTACATTAAAACAACTATATGAAGAGGGTAATTTTCTCCTAGGATTATTTCTTTCTTCACTATCCTTGTACCGATTTGATTGAAATTTAACATGGTATCGTCTATTTATGCATTTAACCTATATAATAATTTTAAACAAAATTGGTTCACAAATTTTCTAATTAAAGCCTAAAAACCTTAAACATAAAAACGACACAACTTTCTGGTCACCCTGGTTTTTGCTTAATAACTTCGCCCCCCTTTCGTCGATTTTGGTGAAATGAAATACCAAAGCAAGTTAAGGAATAACAAACTTGTATTCTAAATTTCATCAAAATTGGACAACGAATTTTTGAATTATCTTGAACACGGACGGACGGACGGACATGCATAAATCGATATGACTTTTGATTCTCTACGCTATCATACATACGCTAGATGTGTTACATACTTAGTGACAAAACTAAACTCTGGTAGTACCTACCATAGGGCATAAAACGAGAGAACAGAGTTTAGCTTCTCCAATTAGTTCGTATTTTCAGTATCATAAATTTTGATCATATATTACCAATCCCAATGATAATTATTTTCAGTTCTCATATGGACAAGATAATTGGATTACTAAAGTCATCTAATTCACACATGTATAGTAATCGAGTTAACTGGAATAAATTTAAAAAGAAAAGAAAATATAATGATAGCCAATCTATATACGTGGCCTGATCGTGAACATATAGTGTCTCAGAAGGCGTGATTAATTCGTTGGATACGATGCAGGTTACCATACAATAACTACACTGAAAATTGGTTAAATTCTTATTTTAATACTTTTTGTTTTTACTACAATAAATCTGTCATTTTTAAACTGAGCTCCCGATCTATTTACATATTTATTAGTAGTTTAAGATGAAGAAAAGAAAAACGAGTTAATTCGAGATACACGCACCTTAATCACCTTTATGACAAAACAATATATTCGTACCCCCTACAGTTTTAGGTTAGTATTTTCTTGCTGTCTATTATAATCTTGTCAATATTCAATAGTATCTACATATTTAGATACAAATGTATCTTGTAGAGAAAGAGCTTAAGATTAAAACATTCTAATCTCGATTGGGCGTAATTTATAATGATTTTCTTATATATGATTTCAATACATTGTGTGGTGTATTAGAATATCATACTATATAGGACTTTTCAATAAGAACTTTTTTCTTCAATAGGATTGTATTTGGTTATGATAACAGTTACGTCATTCAGTTTTTCGTTATAATTGCAGTAGAAGGTCTACATTTTATTAGGACGAATTCAATTTCGTTCAAAAATCGCAATAACATAATTCAAATCCATTATGAAAATGGTCGATCTGATCATAAAAACGAGTCATTCCACGGAAGGTTACCTAATGCAAATCATAGAAACCTACGTTGAACAGACCCTAATCTATTAATTTGAGCATTTTGGTAGGGAAACCATACCTGACTGGCATCTTCAACTATTGGTCTAACCAGGGTAGTAAAAAGGGCTTCAGTGATAATTCCTTGGACCAACGTTTAATGAAGTCTAATGCAGAATTGGCTTCATGGACCAATGAATCAAGTTGATTGTCGCAAACTACACTCAAATTAGTTATATTGCACTATGTTTCTAGGAAAGAATCCACGACTTTGCTTGATAAAAGAAGGGTCGTGAACTTTCCTTATAGACACAAAACACTACAAGTTAAATTAATAAAAATAAGAAATTGTAATGTTTCATGATTTTTCCTAAAAAGAAAGATCCTGAAAAATTACGAAAGAAATCACAAACAAATGATCGCCGCGTTTTGACGTTTCCTGCGTTTTAGAAAAAACCTTCCTGACTTTTATAGAAAGCACGTTTGCATGAAGATTCTAGAAAGTTGAACTCAAGAAGTATATAAGGCGCAAACATCGCTGAAACAAAACAGTTGAAGTCAAACTTCGAAAGTGATTGCGTCATAAAAGATTTGAAACGTGATTATTTGTGGTTGGTTTACAAAGGGGTAGCACGCAACAATATTATTAACACTTCCGAAGAGCACGTCATTTATAGAATATGTGCAAAGAGAATTATCGCGTTTCCTTGAAAAAGTTATAGTCTCATGTTTATCACAGTTAAGGATAAGATTATTATTGCGACACCATTTAGCAAAGTTATTTAAAACGTCTTGGAGGTACGAAGAGTCATTAGAATTGGATATTTCTTTACAAATACTTTCATCCAAAATGCGTTTTAAAAGTTCTTATTGAAAAACCTGATATAAAACCAAAATTTGTAAAATAGTTATTTTCAGAAGTTTAAAATTGCAGTTTTTAAGATTCTTTTTCTGTAAAAGCATACCCTCTCTTGGGGGCACGTACTTTATTATTATTATTTTTTTTTATTGGTCTAACTTTATATTATGTATAATACTCCCATGATAATAATATGCTGACTTATCGTACAGTATTACATGACAGCTTTATTTTATTTCATTTAATTCAACACTAAAAATATGTTAATGTTGAAATTTAACAGGCCTATATATTTTAGGTCTTATAGAAGAACATTGTTTTATTAGGTTATTCTAGTTACTATAAGTATAAAGAGGATTTTTATCTTATATTTCGTATATAGTACGTGTTTTAATAACCAAGTTAGTTAATTATTATGTTTTGTGATATTATATCTGCGATTGTAGACACAAAAAAAAAACAAAAAACAGAAAGAAATAGTATTATTTTACTATGAAACATAAAAATTTTTATGTAACTACACATATTTTTATTACAATTCTAAATGATTAACAATTTATTAAAGTTTAATACAAAAGAAAACCTTTGACATATTTTCATGTAGAATTATGTGTTTTCTAATAAATTTTGTATTAAAAAGAAAAATTACTATTTTACTATTTTTCTTTTTAGTAAATTTTTACTAATTTCAGTTCAATTTTTAATAATGGGACCAATACAAGGTTATTATTAAATCGTAGGTTTCTATCAGTATTTCTAGACAATTAGTCCATGCCCAGACCAAACTGGTACGTTTGGAACAAAAGAATCCACGTATAAATTTGGACTGTATCGGTCCAATTTGGTCTACTAGTTTGGTACGGACCAATTTAAATCGAACTGCATGGTGTTGTCGCATAGTCTATTGTGAACCAAAATAAAGTCGACACATAACATATATTTTTGATGATCCATTAATGGAAAAATCCTTCCCAACACTAATGATGATAACATCACTTTATACTACATTCCATGCTTCGTTTAATCGTTGCCTTATGAATGATAATATGTGACGCTTCTTTTAAGCATATATCTCAAGTGTTTATTCCGACTGTCATAACATGACGTCATTGTCATTACTGTTTTTTAAGACTATTAGGTATGCTGACTCAATCATAACTAATAACTGTCATAAAAAAAGATCATAAGTTCTGACTGAAAATATTTTACATCATAACGGAATTTTATATGTATTCTCTGAATAACTCAATTGATAAATATGGAATAACTTCCACCATTTTTTTAAACACACAAATAATTTTACACTTATAGAAAAATTTCAAGCTTATACAAACATTTTTGAGAGTATTTCTCAAATAACCATGACCACTCGCTGGAATTATAACAGTTTAAACTGTTATAAATTCATATTTTGGACATAATTATGACCCATTCGCTAGAATAAAAATTTTCGCAGCTGTCATAATTTCACTCAGAATATTATTATCATAAATATTTATGACAGCAAAACTGTCACAATGCCAGAATAAGCGAGTTAATTTATTAAAAAAGTGGAAAAGTGAGGATAAGGTTAATAGGTGCATAAACTCAACAGCTGAAAGGACCAAACCATTACACTCGTACCGGTTCAGTCAGCACATAAACGTGGTGTCAGTAGTGAGATGTTATGTATTCTTTCCTTAATAAATATATGTAGTAAAAATTTAATATTCATCATTTTAAAGAGGAAATTTCATCAGTTCATATTTTATGCAGAGGCCCAGTTTTTTTTTTATTCCAAAATCCTTAAAAATTACTCAAAAAATTAAATGAATTTTTTTATAAACCGAAATTAATAGGATCCTGTTAAGCTAAGCCAGGATAATCACTCTTTTTTTATTGTGTAAAAAATTGGAAAAACAAAGCCCAAAAATATTATTCTTTTATTTAGATTTATGATGATATGAAAATTAATAATAAATAAATTAATATTAATAAACATGATAAAATTGTTTATTACTGATATTCTGTTTTACACCAAAAATAATAAATCCTTTTTATGGATTTGTGAAATATAAAAACGTTTAATATCGTTGTAAATATATTGAAGGAGTGAAAGGGTTTTAATTAATTATCAATTTGTTTAATAACATTATTTACCCGGGACTTTGATGTATTAATTCCTTGCACTGCTTTATGTTATTATTATTTTTTTCGAGGATATTAACACAATATGTACAGGCGGACTTATTCTAAAAGGAGCCTGCGAAAAGGGACAGTCATGTTGAGAGATTGCATTTGTATATGAATCCAAGAACATGGAACCAAGTCCTATTTAGACAATGTAGGAATTTAATTTTAAGTTTGAATATACTAATTAGCATGTATGCAAGAATATGCAGCTTAGGACTTTCGGTGGCCTCGCTTGTTTTGAATTTACTTTTCTTTTCCTACAAATGGTTTTCATGTTATTCAGGTTTGAGTGTATTTTAATGTTTTTAATTAATCATAGTTAATATCACTTTTTTTTCTAGAACAAATTACATTTCGAAAGTTTAATTATAAATGTTTCTTATTTTGAAATGAAATCCTTGAATTAAGTTCATTTATTTTTATGCCCTAAGGTAGGTACTACCAGAGGGTATGTTAGTTTTGTGACTCCATTTGGAACACATCGAAATAATCGTTGTAAGCAAAAGTTATATCGATTTATGCATGTCCGTCCTTCCGTATACAAGATAACTCAAAAACTCGTTATCCGATTTTGGTAAAATTTACAGTGTGAGTTGCTTATACCTTAGCTTGGTGTATTATTGCATTTGAACAAAATCGATACAGGGGGAGAAAAGTTATAAAGGAAAAACTAGGGTGACCAGAAAGTTTTGTCGCTTTTTTGTTTATGGTTTTTAGGATTTAATTGGAAAATTTGTGAACCATTTTTGTTTAAATTAATTATATAGGTTAAATACACAAATAGACGATACCATGCTAAATTTCAGTCAAATCGGTCCAAGAATAGTGGAGGAAGAAATAATCGTAGGATAAAATCACACTCTTCATTTAGTTGTTTTAATGTACTTTAAAAACTGATACTGGTTTGAATAAAATTTGCAGATTGGACTTATGCTGGGTTAGCTGTAAATTAGAAGAAATTTTGAAAAGACGAAAGAAAGTTATGAAGGAAAAATCTTGAAATAATGTTAATTTTGACAGTTTTTCTGTCCCAATTCTACCACAAGGTGTCAAAAAATGGGCTATAGGCCGATTTTCAGTTACTATATGTTTTTCTTATGAAATGTTCGTGTTTTTCATTTATTCTTAAAAAATAATAAATTTTATTGTAATAAACTAAAAATTTATTGAATATTAATAAGATTTTTCTTTCGACTTTCTTATATTTTACCACAAATTAGCTAGCTCAGTTAATTTATAAGATTGCAAACAAAAATCTTTGTGCCTTTTGGTATTTTTGCGACACAATAGATCCAAAACTAAATAAAATTTTATATTGAAGGCAAAGAAAAGTAGAGAAAAAGTGAAGAACCGATACTCGGATTTGAACCAGTGTCTTATCAGTCTCATGAGAGGCGAGGTCGAGGTCTTAACCAACACTATCTCTACTAGTCTGTTCATTTGCCTTTTTTAATATTCTCAAATCATTACAGCTATTTTTCTTAACCCTCTCAATTGTTATTAAACCAAACTCACTTTAATTTTTTATTACCACAGTTCGGCCATTCTGATAATCAGCCGCCCTCAGATATACAAATTCCTTTTGTAAGAATTCAAATCACAAATACACAACAAATGGTTAACCACCATACACAATCGGTTAAGCCACCCAAATAAATAAAAATTCTAATGCAAATAATTGCAAATATTCTCAAATTAGAAAAGCCTGAATTAACTAACCCCACATCTGAAATTGAAGGCAAAGAAAACTAGAGAAAAAATGAAGAACCGAGACTTGGATTTGAATCACGGTCTCATCAGTCTCACGGGGCGAGGTCGAGGTCTTAACCAACTTGACCATTCAACACTAACGTCTACACAATTTGAAAAAACCGTCATGAGTCCTTTTTCGAAATTGGTGATTCAATTAAACTTGAAATATTCTATATAAGAAAGTTTACTTTAATTTCAGTTACAAGAAAATATTTTGTAGAGTAATTTGTTAGACTACGAATTTAGGTATTTATTTAAAGGTTTTCATTTGTATATGACATTGGCACGAAAATGAAATAAAACTAAAACCAAATATTAGGAATGCGAATAGTTTAGCACACATATATATATATGTAGATTCTTCTAAGTGGGACTGATAAAAATCTTAGGTAATTACACAAAACACTAAATGGCATATACTTAAAAAAAGTAAAACAAAATGTAATTGAATTTCGTTTTGTAAAAGGGTACTCTCCTTTCTCTTTGACGCTAAAAGAAACCAAACATTTACTTTTGACTTGGTAACTAATTAAAAGCTTTTAATATTAAACAAGGAATTAGTTTTATATAATTAAAGTTCTTTAAAAAAAAATGCAGTTTGAAAGTATGTTCAGGAACTATAATATGATATAATAAATTCAATGCAGTATCATATAATTTTGTCGTATTTAAGCAACATTAACTAGGAGCTGTGTGATTCATTTTGTCTCTGAAATAGTAGAAGACAAACGAGTAAGTTCATTTCCTAGATAGTTTTGTAGAAAGTTCGATCTTGATTGTTTTTGCGGGCATCAAAGCCGATTAAACCACTTTAAGTTAATATGGACAGTAATACCTGCGATACACAGACCTTCGCAATGATCATTTGCTGGTAAATGATCATTGAATCAGTAGTCTATCATCTGATAATTTACGCAACGATCATTCATAACTTAATTAGCGGAATTAGGTTCTGATTTGATAAATGTAAAAAGAATGATCTCTCTACCAAGTACTCCATACAGATAACTTCGCCAATTGTAAAAATATAAAGAAAATACTGGAAACTTCTTCATTTTTCCAATCATTATGTTTGATAGCTGTTAGTTATTGGTTCAAAACTAAATTTGGGCATTCTCCACATATGTTTCTTTCAAATTTCTTACAATTTTTTAAGTACAAAATCTTGCCTTTTTCTACCAATTATCATTTTTATCTTTTTCAGAGTTTCTTTTACAAAAATGCATGTATTTTGGCAATTTGAATGATCATTTGTTTTCAATCAGTATATTAACGTATTTGGGTAAGGATCATTGATACTCAATGATTTGTTTCTGTTAACATCCGTATGTTAACGTCACTACTATCGTAAACTTTTACTAATCTAAAACTAAATTACTAGCTTCTACTTTATGATTGGCGGCCAACTCACTGCCGGGGACCATGTAGAATTTCGCGATCTTGGAACAGACACTTACTGGAACCGTTTCACTCTTTTCTGTGCACGACTATTGTCTTCGAGGATTACGACTAAATCACAAGCACAAAGGATATATTAATAAACCAGTTTATGTATTACCAGATCACCAAGTGTATCCTACCTCAACGGTGAGCTATCTTAAAGCAGAAGCCAGTCAGGGATCTCGACTGTTTCTTATTTTTTTCGCCGTTAACAATTCATTTGTATTAAATATTGTAAATTTTTAGTTCGAGGGTATTTCCAAAAAATGTCTTTATGACAAACAATTTGAATATCATGTATAAGAAAGTTCAATATGGTTGGTTTACCATACCAAACATCATTTTATTTGTTTGCAAAATATTCTTATACATTAAAAATATAGCAAAATAATCATTACAAGCGATTTTTATATAATATTCTCATCATTAAAATTACTTGTAAGTTGTTATTTGATTCATCATTTACACGCACCAAGTGGTTTATTTCGTAACACCATAACATGATGGAGTTTCTCTTCGACTCCAATATTTTTCAACTTCTTCATACCAAAATAATATACAAATGAGGCCAAATGGTTTGGTTACAAACCAAAAAACAGGAAAAAAATAATATTAGTATCATAAAATTTTCTGTTATTTTATTGCGAAACTCATTAAGAAAGTTTTCCGAGTTCTTACATATTATTTTTTTTTTGTACATAATAAAGGAGTAACTAGGTTTTCCTTGTATTTCAGAAAATTGAACGGGTTTTATGTTCTCAATATTTCCATATTTTTTATCTATTATGATAATAAGTAAAGATTTTGTTGGTTTTTCCGATATCTTTAAGAATTATTATACAATTCCAAAAGAAAAAAGACCCGGAAAAGTTAATAAAATAATTTTGGGTTTATTTTTTTTTCTAAGAGGAAAAATCATAAATCAAAGTGTGATTTAAGAGGATCTAAAAACAAGACAGAACTCAAATTCCTATAATTTTTTTGGTTAAAAATATTGAATTTGAAGGAAGTCATAAAAATAAGAAAATCATAAAATAATTTCGAAATAGGAAATTCTTGTCCCTTTTTTTTCTTCATTTTTATTTCTTGTCATTTTTCTTTTATGACTGATTTTTAAGGGAAAATTATTGATGGAAAATGAGTGACTTTTATTTGGTTTTAAATCATTACGTAAAATTAGTCTAAATTATGAGTTTTATGTTTGTTTTTATGGAACTTATAGAACTTGAAGAATTAAATCCCATTGGAAAGGTTTAATTTCAATCTTTTTGAGGACTTCACATACTAGAGTACTCAATAATTTCTCAGCCTCGACAAGAGAAACACTGTTTTTGTAAATGAAATATATTTTATTATTCAGCATAATTTCCATGAACTTCAATAAACTTGTTCCAACGATTCTCCAATTTTAGTATTCCATACATGAAATGAAAATCCGGTAGCTTTCGAAAATACGGCTCTACAGCTGCTCTGACCTCTTTAAACGTCTTGTTTCGATTAAAGATCATGGTGGTGGACTCAAGTCGCATCCATAGTGATGAATCGATGTACGAAATCCATTTTATCCTTCTTAAAACGGTCCAATTGTTGCTGAGAAAGTCGATTTCGAAAGTGTTTTTGTTAGCGAATGCGACACCCATTTTGAACAAAGCTTTTTGAAACCTAAAACTTCAGTTAGCATGTGATATGCTGATCTATATGAAATGCCTATGGTGTCAGCTATCTCATCTACGATCACTCGTCGATCTTCTAAAACAATATCCAGATTCTTTTCCATGCTTCCTTTATTGATACACTTTTTGGACGACCTTCGAGTGGATCATCTTCGAGGCTTGTACAACCAGGTTTACAAAGGACAGCTCATTTTCCAACAGTGAAGGTGTAATATCCTTATATACTTCTAACAATTTTTGATGAATTTCTGTAGGTGGTAAACCATTCGAAACAACGAATTTAATCACTGCACGATATTCAATTTATTCCATGTTAAAAAAAAATTCAATGACACGTTAACTTCAAATAGCTTCTAAAAAAAACTGAATTGACTTATCGACGTAAAACTTGGCACGCGTTTATATACGGACTTGCTAGCAGCGCGTTCTTTTGTCGAGCCTGAGAAATAATTGAGTACCCTAGTATTTTTGTCATTATTGTGTGAGGGGGTTTCCGTTTAATATTTTTACATCGTTATTTGTCTTGGGAAGCTAATAAAACTATCCATGAGTAAATAATTAGTAATCAATTCTAAATAATTACTTCCTAAATAGCTATTTTCTATCCCACAAAAATGTATTCTATATTTTTTTTGGAAATTTCATTGCTAGTTCTAGAACATTGGATTTATAAAGTAAAATATTCATTTTAAATATAAGTTTTCCACAAAATATTGTCTAACAGAACCAATGTTTATAAAAATTTTGTTTTCAATCAAACCATTTATTAATTCCTTTTAAATAATTAATTAATTATCTAGAACTGGTATATTCAAAAAATGTTTTCAAATCACATATCATTAAGTTAATATCAGAATTAAGAATGTTAAGAATGAATGCACGCAATCATCGCATTACAATCGTACTAGTTTTATATCATATAACATTTCATTTTTAATTTAAACTTCCTGTTATTAATTTGATAACATATTCTTTAATTGTTAGTTTTGGGATGAACTTTAATACAAGCTGATTTTCAAAATACGAAACCCTAAAGGACACAAACTAGTCGTGTAAAGAGTTACTCATTCAGGGGACAGATGACGCATGAGTCGTGTTAACCTGTCATGGTATTTCTGTGCAGTAATATTTAACATTTCATCATGGAAAGACTTACACCCGCATATCGTCTCCAATTTGTAGATTTCTTAACTTATTGATTATTCGCTGTTTTATCGCAGAATTTTCATTAGCGATGATGCCCATTTCTGGCTAAATGGATACGTCAATAGGCAAAAATATCGTATTTGGGCTAATGAACAAACCGAAGAGTATCAAGAGCTACCGTTACATCCACAAAGATGCATGATTTGATGTCGTTTATGGGCTGGTGCAATCATTGGTCCATATTTGTACAAAAATTGGAATGACCGTCAATGCTGCTCGTTATCTTGCCATGATAGCAGACTATTTACTGCCTCAAATTCAAGCACATGATCTCCAGGACATTTGGTACCAACAAAACGGCGCTACTTGCCACACAGCTAGTGAAACCATGGGTTTATTGCGAGAACAATTCGGTGAACAGTTAATTTCGAGCTTCGGAACGTTGAATTAGCCGCCTAGATATTGTGATATGAAACCTCTAGACTTTTCCTTTTGGGGCAAGGGAAAGTCCAAAGGGTACATGGATAAGCCGGATACAATTGAGGAATTGGAAGCCATTATTACTCGCGCTATTCACCACTCGAAATGGTCGGACACGTCAAAAATTGGAACTTCAGAATGGACTGTATGTTAAACGCAGTTACGGCCAATATTTGAAAGATATAATCTTTAGAAAATGAATGTTAAGAATGGTTATTTTGTGTGATAATAAAGATAACCTGATAAAATTGAATTTTTCTATAAGTACTTCTAAATGAATCACCAATTATATGTGTCACCCTTTTGCTTTATTATTTCACAATAATCTAGTTTTAGAAAAATTCAAAAATTTTCCAGCGAATTCCTTGTAAATTATCTCCGCCTCCCTCCCCCATCAAAAGGAATTTTCTTTAAAAATCTATTTTAGTAATCTAACTTTAAGAAATGATATAATGCTTTATTTATAACATAATTCAATAACAGTTGATATAAGAGTAAAAGTGTTGAAAAGATAAAATTCTGGATACAAAAAAAAAAAAAAAAAACACATATCCACTGAAAGTTGATATCGAATCAGCTTAGCAGAAAATTAAATTTTCGTTTATTATTGAACTGAATTGGCAGAACATAAGTTGACACAGGCAAAGAAGAAAAAAACACATCCCCGCACATCACAAGGAAACGAATCTTGTGAAAGAAAAGTGCCAATTTATAACCCGAAAAAAAGGGAAAATATATACACATAGACTTTGTGGGTATATCCATTTCCCACAAAAAAAAACTTTTCTTCAGATTTTTGACACTATTTTTTCTTATATATGAAACATATACTTATGATATCAAATAGAATTAGATTCGTACTATTATACCATATGACACCATTTCTCTAACGATTTAGTGCATTACTACCTATTATTTTTTTTTCTTTTTTCTCTGCTCTCTGGATCTTCCCATGCCATTTTCTACGTACGTATATACTTCCTTTTTTTATAAATGGGTAAAAAAAAAACAACAAGGAATCATGAAAGGGGAAAAAAGGTTTCGTCCCGGATCACGGATATTTTAGATACCATGAGTAGTAATGTGTACTATACTATATATATACCAAATATACTAGTATTACAAACATGTTCACAAGAATTTGATGGAACTACTTCTCGATAGTCTTCAAACGATATATATATATAGTTATTCCCACAAATATACTTCTGTTTCTTGATATTCCTCGTCCTTTTTGAAGCCAGCAAAAAAAAAAAAAAAAACGAAAAAAGAAAAACAATTTTCATCGAAAAGTTCTCATATAAAGAATGAAAAACTTTTTTATTGGTTGATTTTATAGTAAATACAATCTAAAATGGTCTCCAATTTTAGTTTAAGACTATGTTACGGTATATTTATTGTAATTGTATATAAAGAAAAATAAAAAGGGATATAGAAGTACAAAAATAAGAAAAAAAGGACGAAAGGAACTTTCAAAGAAATTTAAAATTGATTGATTCCCAAAACTCAATCAGTTCGATTTAAATGGTTAAAATGTTATTTTATTTATTGTTTTTTTTTTAAAAATCAGGAAATTATAAATTGAAAATTGTTTGGAAAATTTTTAATGAAAAGAAAAACAAAAACAACAACACAAACTTCTGGGAATGGATAAGTAAGTCATTAAGTTTTTGTTTTCAAATAAATGTTTCTTAATTTAAGCATTGGAAAGCAACGTCTTCCAGGCGTAAATATTGGAAATTCAAAAGGCTGCAGAAACAACCGGTCTGGAGAAGATATCCTCCAGAGATATCTCGATCAGACAGCAAGGTGGCCATGAACGCGCTAGGCTCGGTCGCTGCGAACTCGGGATTAGTCAGAAGCAGCCGCAAAGTGTTGAAAACACTATGCGTTCAGAATAATTTAAGACTATGCTGGGTGCCAGCCCATTGCGAGGGCAATGAATCGGCAGACAGGCTAGCAAATGAAGGAGGAGATGGTTCAGAAAGCGAAATCACTGACGTACTGCCTTCCCTATCCGCGTATAAAACACGTATCAAGGATAAAATTCTCATGGAAGCAAACACACTATGGTGCAATCGAAGAGGGCAAGATGTGTCAAAAAGCTGGTGGCCGAAGCTGAATCAGAAGAAGTCGATTCCTATAATACACTGGAAAAGGAATTATCTACGCACAATTATTGTGATATTAACGGGACATTGCCTGCTAAGAAAGCACGCTAAAAGACTGGGATTGGTGCAAATAGATCTCTGTTGGTACCATGGAGACATAGGACCGGCTGAAGACATCAAACACATTTTATGCGAATGCTCAGCTCTCTCTCGAGCTCGTAATAAATTTTGGGGGAGCCATTTCTTCGAAAATTTAGGGATGCTTCAAGCTGACTTAGGTAGTTTAATGAAATTTTAAAGGAAAATAGGTTCTCCTAGCCTCGTAGGGACCGCAATGGGACCATAAACTGCCTGGTGTTGTACACAGTACCCATACTCTACCTACCTACCTACCTACGTTCTTAATTTAGATGAATTGAATAAGTTTGGCTTACTCGAAAACTTCGTTACTTAATACAATGTTTGATGCTTCAAAAAATTATTCCAGAAGGATAAAATTTCTACAGAGAATTAGATATATATGTTTGATAAAGCTCTATATTTGCTTGTATACCTATTGAAAAGCTTTGAACAGAATCATTCATCATGAAATATACACACAGATGAATACGAATTTCAACTGCATCTAAAGATAATGAAGTACTAATGAACACAAATATCCTATACGGATAATTATTTTATCCATTTACGCTAGTATTTAGAAACAGAATTCATCGGAATTCTTAAGAGAATATTTTACACTATCAAATAATATTCAAACAGCTAAAAATATTAAATTTAACATTCAAAAAGTGTTAACATAAATATTTTAAAAAGTCTTTTAAAATTTACACAATTCTAATGTGAAACTTTGACACCTTTTAATCAATTAATCTAATGGATTTTTAATCACGATGATTGTCTAGTGGGACTGCAATTTGTTTCTCAATCAACAGGTCCCCGATGGCACCTAGTGCTATAGTATGCCAGAACAACTTTTATAAATATAAAGAGTTACATCCATTCAAATGCCTGATGAAAAGTAGAACAAAATTTAACAATTTTCTTACAAGTGAATTGCTTAATCGATTCTTTTTATTTTTTCACCATTGTTAGATAACATCATACAGAAATTATATAAAATAATTTCAATGGAAAAATTAGAAATTCATGAAAGGTATTGGAATATGTGTGAAGTTCCCGGAAAAATAAACACTTTTGGAAAAAAAAAATTGATCAAATAAACCAAAATTGACTAGATTTCCAGCTAGATTGAGCTTAAACAAAATTGGTTCACAAATTTTCCAATTAAATCCCAAAAACCATAAATAAAAAAACGACAAAGCTTTCTTGTCATCCTGGTTTTTCCTTTGTAGTACTTACCATACGGCATAAAAATTCCTAAAAGATCTTTATTGTCTATACTTTAAGATGATATATTGATATTACAAAAAAGTTTAGTACTTCTCTTTTAAAAAAATCCCTAAAAATAAACTATTTCTCGCGCTAGAAATGGGGTAATCCCCTTAAAGATGGCTAAAAGTATTAAAAGAATGCATTGTCATCGTGTTCTGAGCTATTCTAAAAGTTTCAAATGTCTAGTCGGGAAGTTATTTAAAAATCGATTGCAAGATTTGGATAAACAAATAAACAAACAAGAAAGCGAGCTAATAAAAACATAGAAAAATCCCAGCAACTATATCCAAATGGAATGATGAAAAATATTAAAATCATAATTGAGGTGCAAAAACCACTTCTATATATCCAAATGCGATAATCTTTTAAATAAATTGCTCATTTTTAATGTGTTCTTTTTGGTTTGAAATTCTTCAATTTTGTATAATATTTATAAAGAAGTCGACTAGTTTCAAAGAAATCTTACGAATAAATATTGTAGAATCTTCTTCTTTTCTTTTTATACCTTTTATAATCGTGTAACTTAAAACTGGGATCAGATAAAACGTTTTGTTCCGAAATGTTTTCACAAATAAAAACACATTTAAAATGCCGTCAAAGTAAATAAAAAATCACGGATAAAAATTTTGTTCTGGACTTAAAATATAAATTATATAAAATTATGATATTATTTATACTTTTTATGATAACTAACGATAATTGCAAAATATCTATAGTAATCTTTTCGAATTCATATTTATTTTGTTTGTATTTTTTCTTTTTTTAAGGATTATTTATAAATAACTCGTTATCATGATTACCTAAAGCTTGAAAAATTGATGATATTTCAATTCAGCTTTTTATATATATATATAAATTTATAAATTTACCAGTGGCGTAACCTGAGGATCAAGAATCAGTGCTCTATATTTCATAGATATCAGAAAAAATCAACTTCTATAGGAATATTAGGCATAAGAACCCGAGGCTTGCAATATCACACCAGAATTAGCAAGACCTTTTGGTGAAGGTTTCGCAGCACAAATTACACAAGTTCATCCATTGAAAAATTCTGAACTTCAATAAGATAATTATTAGCAAAGTATCAACTTGCGGATGTTAACAAAAAATTCAGGTTTACATCCTCCATTAAAATTGGCAATGGAATTGCGTTCCGCAAAAAAATCAATCGTTTACTATTTCTCACTTCTAGTAATGTGAAAAGAGAAGTATTGTTAGGAAGAGACGAAATAATCCAATTCACCGATGTCGTGGGAGTCGAAAATGATGAATGTTTAAGACAGCCTAATGCTGTTGTCGAAAAACTTTTGAATTCTAAGCCAATATGTAACAATGCCAACCGAAGGTTTAATAAACTTTTTATGGCTATATAAACTAAACGTATTGAAACTATTCAAACCTATTTATTTGTACATGATATGTAAGTTACGGTAAAAGTTCAAAATCACAAAATCAGCATGGTTGGTAAATGTGAGTTTAAGTCTGAAATACACCTTATATATCTACTTTTAGCTGGAAATGCATACATTTTCCAACATACATATATAGCTAAAAGTTAAAAATATGCCATATATTTGTGATAAGCCAGAAGCTTTTAAGTGCAGTTGGCTAGCGGAGAGTAGCGCAGCGAACATGCATTAAGTCACTAGTAATAATAAAAATAATAAATATGCAATATTATTGTAATTAAGTGTAGGAGGGCTTCATATAATCAGTTTCATATTTGTTTGTACACATTTAACAAACATCATTATTCACATTTACCAACCAGTAACATATGTACTATATATAACCCCTACAATCTAGTACTTAATTGTTGTTTGAAAGCTCAATGAAAGTTCTCCATTCACAAATTAATAAGGAATAAGTTTTTTAGTATCGTTTGGGAATGTTTTCACCCTTTCAATGGTTTATATCTGCTTTCAGGCATTCGATAAACTGCTCCAATTACAAAAAGGAGCCTACATAGTTTTTATAGTTAAATATTTTAAAATTATTTTAGGAATTATTTGCTCTTTCGGCACCCCCAAAACCTTCCGATTATACGCCACTGATGTAGAATTTTTATTGGAATATTTCTAATTATAAAATTTAACCCTTTGATTACTGCGAAATTAAATGCGAAATATCAGAACGTAATTTATGAAAAACCTTTTCTTTTTTTTGGATTTTCATAGAAAATATCAAAGATAATTAAACCATTTCCAATTTAAATTGTAAAATAAGCTTTTTTTATTTAAAAAAAAAAAATACAAAAATGCTTTCTTTTCTGTTTTTCTAGTATCTAAGAAATTGATTAAAATTTATTTTTATATTCCTTAGAAACTTGTTAAAAACATTTTTCTACGAAAGTTAGAAAATTTAATTGACAAAATGATCCCAAAATCTGAAAATAATTATTAATTAGAAATATAATAAATAAGAATAATACAAAAAAAAGCAGACTCATAATTTAGGAGAGTACAGAAAATCCTTAACAGTGTCCGAATTCTTATTAATAGAAAATATCAAACAAGCTTATCCTTATACCTTGTCGTCTTATGACATAAAGTATAGAATAAAATTCTACAAAAGCTTGTCTTTATTATAGACCTGTACCACATGGATTGTAGATTGTGTCTTTCTATAACAAATACACTAGGGCATGGTTAATTAATTACTTTTCGAGGTTAGTGAATAATCGAGTAATTGGTGGTCTCAAAGTAATTAATTCCTTCCTATATTAAAAGCCAGAAATCCAAATTTTTAAGGAAAAATGACTGATTACGAAGAGAAGTAAATTATTATATGAAAGAAAAAGAAAAATCGTAGTAAAAATAAAATAAGAAATATTCTCTTAAAAATGCATATGATTCTGTTTAGCTATCTATCATTTTTTTGAGATTACATTATGTTAGTGCAACAGAGATAAAAGTAAATCTAGTTTAAAAAAACAATTCTAATACTTATGTAAAAAATAAATTCATACAGGAAATATCACTTAAAATATTTTTAATATTCATAACAAAAAATCTGCTTATTATTCGTACATGCACGAGTACTTGAAAAAGTGTTGGGAAAATCATATTGGCGCATAAAAGTATAAGGAAATGCGTGGTTTTTGTTTACAAAAATTTTCGATTACTTTCTTTGTTTCATTTTTTCTTTAGTCCAAATTCCATAAGACTATTATAACGCTATTAATGCTCTCGCTTGCTACAATTATCTTATAGGAAACACGCTGTAAAATAGAATATATTTGATTTATAGGTTACTTTCATTGTTTCTAATGAAAACCTGAAATTTTCTTTCCTTATTTTGTGCGGAATTTTTTGTTTCTGTCATTTTCAACAAATGTATTGGGAAGATCGCGTCTAATTTCTTCTTTCCAAATTTATTCTGCTTTCTTTCTCTTAAATGAAATAATTATTCAGTTTTTGTTTGATTATTCAAAATATTAGAATAATTCTGTTTAATCAAGTAATCGATTATTCAAACCATGCCCTAAAATACACCTAACTCTCGATTTACATGGCATTTGAATTACATGAGTTAAGTTTAAGACGGTTAAAGAAATTAGGAAAACTTCCATTTACACAGCACTATTTCAGTTTAACACGATCAAAGAACACTTTTCTTAATTTTTTTAATTAAATCTAATAATTGCACATTTTCGATTTACACGGTTTTCTGAGGAACTTATATTCATTGTAAATCCGGGGATAAGTGTATATAGTAAGTATTGTGTATTTAAAATTTAAAAAATTTTCCAATTTCTCACTCGTCGTGAAAAAAGCTTGTCAAGGCTTTCCTACAGAATACTGTTTTTTTTTTTAAATCATTGTCGTTAAATAAAATTGGAAAAATTAAAATTTTAAACGACATCAGTACAGTTCAAGGATAGCGCCCAACTCCCTCCACAAACATTACTAATATTTCAAATACTTTTAAATATATTTTAAAATTTAAAAACTTGATTAATTTGCATGAAATTAATTCAATAAGAACATCTTTAAAAATGCAAAATGTACTAATGTCCTAAAAATGGTGATCAAAAATTTTTTCAATAATCTGAATAAATCCTTTCGAATAATTAATTCGGAGCAAGGATACTTTGCTACTAGTATATTCATGAAAAATATGTACAGCTTATATGGCTTAGAAAAGCATGACAAAATGCAACTTAACTAACTACACACACATTATTTCTTTTTTTTTTAGGTCAATTAAGGATTCTAGATTTTCAATACTTATATATGAATTTGTTTTCTCAACTATATATACAGGGGTGTTCAAAGAAATCCGGACACTTTGAATTCCTGGAAAACTGGCATGGTTCAGGTAAAAATTTAATCCTCTCCCATTTTTTTACAGGATATTAAGTTAATAGATTTATGAAAGAAGTGTATATTTCACAAAACAGTTTATTAACAATCGATAAGTCAAGTAATAAACATAAACATTAAATAAATAAATAAAATGTCGAAATTAGTTGATTCTGAAAAAAGTGTTAGGAAATTATATATAGAGTTTCACACGGGAAGTCCTCTGTTGCTGATTTAATAAAAAAAATTTAGAATACCGGGACCACAGAACGCTCCAAAGGATCTGGAAAGAAATCCTAGACAACCATAGTAGAAGACAAATTTCTGGTCCTTCGTTACAAATGAGACCGCTTTAAAACTGCCAGTAAATTGAAAGCGGAGCTTGCTTAAGCTAGGGGAACTAAAATGTCTGCGGTAACCATGCAGAGGAGGTTCCTGGAGGCAAATCTAAGTTTGAAAAATGGTATGTGTCCGGATTTCATTGAACACCACTGTATATGTAGTAGTACATTTGCTGCATCCGCACATATACGACAGATAATAGCGTATACTATTCTATATACATATATATACATATCTACAAAATTTTGATGCTATGATTAACGTTTTCATGACCGAAATTTTCTCTGTCATAAATTTTAGGTTAGTAATTTGTCAGAAACATATAACATTTGAGGATGGAAAAATCCCCTTTTTTTGATATAATAGAAAATATAGCACAATAACCATATAATAAGAAAAACACCAAAAAACGTTCTCTAATGGTCTCTACTATATAGTATAGTGCCTTACTAATAAGCTACATATATATATGTTGGCAACATAAAATATATCATATGATTAATAAGTACAGAAAATTGTGTGAACAAGATGGTAAACGTGAATGAAATTTGAACTCAGCTCTACCTCAATTAGGGGTTGTGTTTTGTTCATTTATATATTATATATACAAAAGGAAAAAATATAGGTTCAAAAAAACAGGTGAAAAAAGGTTTATATATACTTGAGTTGAGACCATAGTATATATATGAATTGTATATTATACAAAAACGACATTCAAAATGAGCAAAAATATATGAAAACCAAATTAATTCGTTTATCCTTGCAAAATACCTCTTAACCGGTGCGAAAACTTATTATACCTTTGCCTTAAAAAGGAAACAAAAAACAGCATAGGTATAGGCTTTTAAAGGGCGTGATAGTGTATAAATAAACCATCCGATTTTAAATCAACAGGAAAAAAAATTATTTGGATACATATATCATACAATATAATGTACCTAAAAATACGGTGTTTATATATGAATCCCTAATTTGAATATATTTAGTTCGGGTGTTCCTTGTAAAGTGATAATATTCTAATATGTCCAAAATGTGAATAGGTTCATGTAAAAGTAATCCGTTCTGATTAGATTTATGTTTTACGATATGTACAAACATAGTATATGTGCGGTTTTTCGAAATATTGTGTTTAATATGGATTAATTGATTCATGTTTTATAGAAATTTGCATGTTGCATAAAGTTAGGATATTTTGAAAACTATGTTTGCTTCATCAAATGTACCAATTAGTAGGTATAAATTCAAATTTGTAAATTTTTGATAGCAATATTTTCGTTCTTAGTTTGGTAAGATATAGTATTTACATTACTATATAGTTACAGAGTGTCTCAAGTTTCGTTTACTTCACCATATTTTGTATTTAATAAGATTTCAAATGGCAGAGAAAACTTATGACGAGTTGAACTCGTCATTAAACTTCAAAACTTACGTCCACAGTACTGCACAGATAAACACTTATTATGTCCCTAATTTATCGGTACACTAAGTTCTATATATAGGTTCTAAGTCTGAAATATTCCTGCTTCATAGGTTTAGTAATTTCGTTGACTCCTATCAGAGGACTTAATTGTATTTCACAGCCAAATTCACATTTAAGCCGTATTGTCATTATATATTTTGACAGCTGATATAGCAAGGCTTGTTTGTGAAAAGTTTGACTGATTCTGCGCGCAATAGTTTTTGTTTGGTACCCTATCAAATATGTAAAGTCCAAAGCACATTTTCGGCATGTCTCACTTTTTTACTATCAAAAGGTAAAAATTCTGTCCAAACAAGAAAAAAATTATTCGATTTTTGTATGGAGAAGATGTATTGAGAGAACACCAGTGCCAAAACTGGTTTGCAAAATTTTGTTCCGGCAACTTTGATGTTAAAGATGCCCCACGTTCTGGAAGGCCAGTTCAAGCTGATAAAACCAAAATAAAGGCATTGATTTTTGCAAACCCTTCTCAAAGGTCAAGACAATGATCAATTTTTGAAGCGAATCAACACTGGGGACGAGAAATGGGTTATCTACAACAATGTTAAACGCAAGAGATCATGGAGTAAAAAAGATGAACTGGCTGAAAGGACTTCGAAAGCGATATTCATCGAAAGAAGGCGATGCTGTCTGGTGGGATTTGAATGGAATCGTTCTTTTTTTTTAGTTTCTTCCGGATAATACTGTGATCAATTCTGAAATGTACTGTCATCAAGTGGACAAATTGAATGATTCACTCAAACAAAAAAGGCCTGAATTGATCAATAGCAAAAGTGTAGTGTTCCACTAAGATAATACGAGACCTCATAAAAGTTTGATAGCCCGCCAAAAGCTTTTGCAGCTTGGAAGGGATACACTACTACACCCATCATATTCTCTAGATCTGGCACCTTCGAATGATTACTTGTTCCGGTCTCTAGAAAATTTTTTAAACGACAAAACCTTTACTCCAAATGAGGACGTCAAAAATGACTTGGATCAATTTTTTGCCAGCTAAGATAAGAACTTGTATGAGCGTGGAATCATGCTAAGTAAATAGACTGATACATGTCGAGTTACCCTGTTATATGGTGATATGTTATTTTAAAATTATTAATTTTCATCTTGTATCCAATGTACGACATACAATCATATGAGAATTAGATCTAAAATTTTCCAAATCAATGTTTTACAAATCTTGTTTATGTAACGTAGAACACAAGATATTTAATAATTGAGCTATTTCAGAGAGATTCCGAACTACTAATAACGCAATTGGTTTAGTATGGATTTTTCCGAAAATGAAAACCAAATTTATAATTAATCAACATCCCACCTGCTGTTGTCTACTAAAAATATAAAATTAATTACAAAAAATTAACTTCCAATGAGATTATTTTGGAAATGTTTCACAAAGTCTCGAAATATTTAATATAATTTTGAAGCTTTTATCTAAACAATTTATTAATTTATTACATTATTAAAATTTTCGATTAAAAGCTTATTTAGAATTTCAACGAACCAAATCCTTTCAATTAAATTGAGTTAAAATTCTGTGTGCTTTCATAAACATATGAACAGAAAAGAATTCATGTTTTTTTTACGGGAAAATGAAAATATATGCTGAACTTTAAAAATCGAAAAAATTCTTTAAATAATAAAATTTTTAGGAAAAATTAAAAAGGAAAAATACAGTCAATATCAGGCATATTCGTATAACACTTATAAAAAATCAAAAACAAATTTTAAAAGCTTTGCTGATGTTCATTTCTTTCAAAATATTTCAGCAACTTTACAGCTTATCCAAAATTTATCCTTTTTGAGCAGAATTTATTGTCTAATTAAAAGACATAGGCCGATTGAAAAAAATTTTCTATTAATCTATCAATATTTGGGTTCAGTCACAATTTTCAGTTCAACTTCGATTTAAAATTAAACCTGATTTACGCACTCCGCACAATTGAGCTAAGCGGGCTAAACTACGTAAGCTAAGTTTCTCGCTGAAAGTAAAAAATTCTGCATTTGCATTGGTCGTTGCATACTTCAGCAAAGCTTTGAACCTACGTCGCCTGGTCATGAGCGACACGAACTAAGCTCGCTCACGCAGTCCAGACCTCGACTACGCTGGCATCGTTGACAATAATTTAAACGTACTTTCGATATTATAGAGTTTTTCGACTTTCTATGTCCTTTTTTATGAAGTCATGAACTTCCTCAAATTGTTCCCTTCTAACCGTAAGTATTTAAAGAACTCGGGATCGCTTAAATCGAGCAAAAGAGTATGAAATTCGCCATATTTCACACGTTTCATCGCAAATGGTGAACACCAAATGCTTCTTTTCCCCTTCCCTTTAACAAAACTCAATAAAATGTCTTGTTCAAACTCCTCTTCAGACAAACCTGATTCGCCGCCTAGCTTGATCCAAGTGTGCAACGGAGTAAGCGATGTAACTACAGCCAGGCTCGCCCGTATAGCTGCTTAGTTCAAGTCTATAGCGAGTCTTAATCCTGTTGCGAAACTTAAATTTTTGAATTTGCATTAATATTCTATGTACGCTGATCATAGACAGTGACTGTATAAAATATTCAAGCGAAAAAGCTCAAAAAAGCATAAAAAAACATACACACACATATTTTAATGATGTTATTATACCAAAAAATATGGACCATTTATATGGGTGGACATTAAAGGAAATTTATTATATTTAAAAATGTACCAATTTTCACATTATATGAAAGAATAAAAGTAATAACGACTGAATATGTTAAAAACATATAAAAAAAAAAAAAAAAACTTTGATCTATGCTTTTCCAGACTATCAAACTTATTCCTTTTCATTTAAAATAAAATAGATTTTACAAAAAAAATTAGGAGTTTTTAGGATGCTTGCAAATCTTCCTGTTCAAAAAGAATAATATATTAGAGCTGTTGGTGAACTGCTGGACGAGGCGACTAAATTTTAAAGTTTCATAGAAAACTTGTTATAAAATATATTTTAGTTTTTTCTATAGTTTTGCAAAAAAAAAGTCTTCCTACTTTGTTTGTATAAAGGTACAATAAAGTGTTATATTCGCACAAAATTAAGAGTTTGTTGATCCCAGTTGGAGAGAAAATTATAAGTAAATATTTGTACATATATAAGAAAGTCAAATTCTTTCTAAAATAAGTAAAACAAACTTTTACACTCAGAGAAAAATCATAATAAAATCCATCACTCAAAATTCGGAATTCCTAACACAACGAACTAGTTGTTTAATAGAGTCCGTCTACAAGGAGGTTTCCAAAGTAAACAGGACTTTAAAAAAAAACGGAACAAATGGTTTTTTCGGCAAAATCAATTGATTTTATTCAAAATAGTCTCCTTCTGCTTCAATACAGCTTTTTGCACGGTCCAAAAGCATGTCGAACGAGTGTTTTAGCTCGTTGGCCTGTATGGCCGCCAGTATGCCGGTGCAAGCCTTTTGAATGGCCTCTACGTCTGCATAACGCTTTCCTTTCATCGGCAAATGCATTTTTCCGAAAAGGCAGAAGTCGCACGGTGCCATATCCGGTGAATACGGGGAGTGGTTGATGGTTAAAATGTGATTTTTGGTGAGATAATCGGTCACAAGCGTCGATCGATGAGACGGCGCATTATCGTGCAACAAACGCCAACTTCCATCTTCGCGATATTCGGG
Organism: Xylophagus ater; assembly: GCA_963422695.1. Classification (NCBI taxonomy): domain Eukaryota; kingdom Metazoa; phylum Arthropoda; class Insecta; order Diptera; family Xylophagidae; genus Xylophagus; species Xylophagus ater. The sequence continues at coordinate 43,833,632 of OY730483.1, read as the reverse complement.
CCGAACACGTCGAATACGGCGCACCAAACGCTTCAAAACTCCTAGGTAGAATACCGCATTAACGTTTTGACCGGGTGGAACAAATTCTTTGTGGACAATACCCTTGGAATCATAAAAACAAATCAGCATTGTCTTCACTTTTGACTTCTCCAGGCGCGATTTTTGGGTTTCGGCACGTCCGGCGCCTTCCATTCAGCACTCTGGCGTTTCGTTTCGGGATCATATTGAAAACACCACGTTTCGTCACCAGTCACAATGTTATAAAGGAAGTTTTTGTCCTTTTTGACCTCTTTAATGATGTTGAATTCTGAGCAATTTTTGGTCGTCAGTCAATTTGTGCGGAACAAACCGTGCACACACCTTTTGTAAACCAAAATGTTGGGTCAAAATGCGATAAATCGATGTTTTGGAGATGTTCAATTCCATTTCCATGAATTTCAATGATGATTTCGGCTGATTTTTGATGAATTCACGCACAGTTTCGATGGAATTTTCGGTGATCACGGATTTTGGTTGGCCCACATGTTGATCGTCATTTATGTCCTCACGACCACTTTGAAAACGTTGAAACCACTCGTGCACTCTGCTACGGGATAGGCAATCATCGCCATAAACTTGTTTCATCAATTGAAACGTTTCGGTAAAAGTTTTACCAATTTTAAAACAAAATTTAATGTTGGCTCTTTGTTCGAAGCTCATTTTCGCACCGATGACACAAACATACTGACACTTAAAACGCAATAACTTCACTTTCAATAGATGAAATGTCATGAAATTCTCACAGGAAGTCGATAAAGGATAGCAGATTCTAACACACCAGTCGACATATAGATGGCGTCACTAGGGGCGCTAGATTCAAAAAGTCCTGTTTACTTTGGAAAACACCTTGTATTTCGGAGTACATTTACTAGTGTTTTAGTTATTATTAATTGGAAGACCCATCGATACTTAGCATAAGACTCTACCAACTCTCGAACCAAAGTCCGTGCTTACTCATGCAATTCAGTTTCATCGTTAAATTTTAATATTAAATCGTATCCCAGCTAACATTTTTGGTCGCTGGCACATTTTTTTACGAGCATCGACTCGCAAAAAAAAGCACACAATTTTGGTCGGTTTAGAAAATGATTTCATCTGTGAATGGAACCGTCTAAAAGCCAAGACATCGTGCGAGCACGGTGTGCATCGTATAAAAAGAGATTGAAGCTGGTGGTTAAGGCAAAAGGCGGTTATATACCACTCGAATAAATGTAAAATTAACTATGTATTATAAACTATCATTTCCATAAATTTTAATAATACTAACCAAAAACCCAAACAAAAATTCAGCATTTTTAAATGCGGACCCGGTATACTGTATATAAGAATAATACGATGCCTAACAAAACCCTAATCTTTTCTTCTAGAATTGATTAAAGGCTCAATTAAACCTCAAAATTAATAATGGGTTAAAAAGTTTTACTAATAACATTCTAATTTCAACAGTTTTTACTTTTGTGATTTCTACTATGAGGCTTTTTCTCTGAGTGTAATAAAATTCTAGTTAAGAAATCAATAGACTTAAGAAAATTAACAACAATATATATACGTAATCTATAGTACTAAATTTTTGAAAAGGGTTATCATTCAATTCAATTGAATTGAATGACAAGAGAGAGTATAAGTTTCCCATATAATTAATGCATTAAAATCTCGTAAAATTTATATCTTTTGAACATCATTTTAAAGGGTTTATAATTTTCTTCTTTTTTTTCTTTGGAGAAATGATCAATATCTTTTAAGTATATACATTAATTTCTATCAAGACAAATGATAATAAACCTTCTTATGGTCTTCCTTAAGTTTCATTCCTAAAAAAGGTAAGGCAAAAAAAAACTTTTGAAAAGGGTATTTATTTTAGTTTTATATTAAAGTATGTACAAATGTTTGTTTTTGTATTTTTATTATTAAAATTTAATAATGATTTAATTTATTTTCTAAGTGTTTCATAAATAAATAAATATTAAGATTTTAAGTAGAAATAAATCCGAATTGAACAGTTTTTGTTTTTTGTTTTTATTGAATCAAATTACATAGATATTTAATATTTGAAAATAAATCATAATTAATTTGACAATAAAAATATGTTATTATACTACTTAAAAAAAAAGGAAAACCTAACATCATAAATTTTCATATAATATACATTACCGAAATAAGATTTTCTTTTTTCCAATACAGAAAAAAAAAAGAAAATATATAACAAAATAAAACATATTATTCAATAATTAAATTTTATGTATAAGAATAAAAAAAAAGAAAAGAAAAACATATAATATCAATAATATAATAGCTCTTCTCCTATAGCTATTATCTTACTATCATAAAACGAAATTATTCACTAACCGAGAACACTGTGTTCTCAAGCCACCATCAATCAGGACCAACTTTGGTCTAACCTTCTTTATCATTCAACAACAAGGATTCTCAAATTATCTATCTTTACAAAACTATATATATATATTTCTAAAGCTTTATAATATTATAAGGACCTAAAAGGAGTTCTTATATTATTGCATATAGGATAACGTCTGTGTGATTGATCACTATAGCTAAAAAAAAAAACGAAATAAAGGATACATAGAAAGAAGAAGAAAGGATATGGATACTAACACACAATATTAGAAGAAATATTTTTTATATACTATATGTAGTCCTGTAATACAAAATATCGTCAACTTTTAGGTCATTTTGATATCATATTTTCTATCTATGGTTTTTATATACAGATACAATAGAGATCTACAGAAAATCGAATTATACTTGAGAAAGAGAGAGTTCCTTTATAATAAAATATCATATATATAGAGATATGTTTGTATAAGAATTTTAGTATTCTACAAGTACTCCAATGACACATTCTTCATTCAAGATTTGTCTTAACTGATTCCATACTATATATAACAGAGAAGAATAGGTAAGATATGATATAAGATGAACTCTATATATCGTTATTTTCTATATCATGCCAGTTTTCTACTTGGATAAATTCGATTTTTTTTTCCTTTCTTCCTTAGTCCATTCTTATATATACGTACTATTTTCTTCCTTATATATATATATATATAATATTGTTTACCTTAATGTAATTTTGATATCAAAGACAAAAGTGTTGGGAAACTTGAACGTATTAGAACAGACTAATGTTTTAGCTTTTGGTTTTCCCATAAGCTAAAAACGAAAAACTTTCTAAATAAAACAAGAAAAAGAAAAAAAAATGAAATAGAAAAATATAAGAAGAAACATTTCTAAGAAAAGTCGTCAGCATTTTCCTTAATTTCTTTTAAAGAACAGAAAGAAAAAAAAAATAAAAATAAATAAATAAATAAAACTATAGAAAAACTCTTGATATTTGATTCGATTACAAATAATTCGAAATAAGATGTGTTTTTTTTTTCGTTTTCCATGAAAATTTATAAGAAAATTAGGTTCGGAAAAATTTTTTGGAAAGAAAAATGTTTAAGATTATTTCCCAAAAAAAAACTCGACAGAAAAAATATTCAACTTTTGAATTAAAATTCTTTTTATTTAATAAATATTAAATTACTTAAGCACTTCTAGAATATCTTATTTTAAATCAACTTGGGTTAAATACTAGAATTTTTTATTCAAACTAATTACAACAATGGGTAATTAAACCAATTTGGATAATTGTAGTGAAATAGAGATTAAAAAAAAAGAAAAACCATTTTTATATTAAGTAATTTAGATTTAAAAAAAAGCATAGTGCAAAATGAAAAACAGAAGAAGGAGTTTTAAAAGCCTTTTAAGATGACATTTGAATAGTGTATACCGAAAGTGGTGCAATAAAATAAAGTTAATGCATTCTTTGACTATAATATAAATCCCTTTTTTTGCGGTAGTTGATATTTATTATGTTCAAATGTATTTAAATTGGAATAAAAATCTTGCGACTTTTAGTTTCGAATTCTTTTTTTTAAAGTACTTTAAATTTATGTAACCTTTGATTTGAATATAATCTATATAGGATGATACAAAAGCTACTAAATTAGCTTGAACCTGTTTTCCAATATTCATAAATGTTTTAACGAATAATATAGAGGACACTTCTTGCGGTCAATATTTTTCTAAAAATCAGATTAATATCTAATCTTGATAGTATAATAAAAACTTTTATAGTAATAGTAACAGTAACAGCTCAAATTAAGCCTAAAGGTAAAAATTAATACATAATAAAGTCATTGATTATTAGGAACTAGTTGACCCGACAGACGTTGTCCTGTCTAAGTTTCAATAAATTTGTTTGTGATCGTTTTGTTGATTTGTAAAAAGCTATTGAAAATGTGTAAACAAAGTAAAAATGAGAAAAAAACATATTTCTGCTACAAAAATCCCATTGAAGTAAAGCACTTTCAGTTTTTCCCGAATTTTCCAATTTTCAGGGCAAATTTTCCCATTTTCCTTTCCGTAAGAACCTTACTCGAACTACTACGAACATTTTAACAAAAAAATTAGCGAAATCGGTTCAGCCGTTCTCAAGTGATGCGCTTACCAACGAACAGCATTTAATTTTTATTTATATATGGTAGATTATATAAAAGTTTTCTTAGTTCATATTTACTGAGGCAAAAGGCACAAACTTGTGAATTGGCATTTACCACACACTCAGCATTCGAGAGCCCGGTTCATTATTTCAATAGTTCGTCCGGTGGAAACTGATTTTAAACAAGTCAACGGATCTCAACGGAATGGAATAGACTAATAATAAATATACGTATAAGAAAAAGAAACCAAGAAGGATGTTGGTTAACACTCCAAATCAAAAATGCACTTCATACAAAAAACTTTCGAGTAAATATTCATCAAGAAAGCATAAAATACCTATCTTCAGGCGCCCAAGAAAATGGCACAGATCTTAATACAAAAATAATTGTTTGAAAACAAATCTGTAATTGAGTATTGGAGCACCCTATATAAGGAACGAATACATATTCAAATATTTTCCTTAAACTTTTACTTATAAATCGAAGAAAAATAGTTATTTTTTTATTTGGAAATCTGGAATTTTCAATTTTCACTTGCAATAATGAACTGTGTACTTTTAGATTCAAGATTAAAATAGGTATATGCTACTTCCTTGGAAAAATATGTCGATAAGAATTTATGATACAAATCTTTAATCCTTAATCGAATCTTATGCAATTTTCATTGATTTTAATTTTACATAAAACGAATTTAAAATTCAATCCTATATATATTAGAATAAATCTTATTTAATAGTTTTTCAGTTATAGTTTCGATAAATCTTTCAATAAAACAAATTTACATTTACTTACTAATAAAAATCATAGATAAATTTCAATTTCAAAAGATTTTTCTTCTTCAGTGTTTTACTATTTTCATTATCTTATCACAAAATAATATATTTAAAAAAAAAGAAGAAAATCCCAAGAAAACGAACATAAATCGGTTGTAATCTTAAATTATGTTTCTATTCGTATACCATTTAATTTGTATATAAAAAAAGATACCTTTTAACCGAGAAAAAAGCGTATACAATATATATCGAAAATACGTTGACGGTAGTATAATTGAATATACACCCAAGAACTTCTTATATCCTTTTCTTTTTTTTAAGCTCGAAGATTTTCATGAAACTAAAACTCTAGTTAATCCAGTCGACACAAACAAGAAAAAAAAAGGATATAAGATGCAAAAAGTGATTACGATAATAAATTACAGCAAGAAAAAAAAACGAAACGAAAAGAAATTTTCCTTGGGCTGTTTGATCTATCGTATACATTTTCCACCTAACTAGATAGATATATTTATATATATATTTATATACATACCATATAAAGGATGTAGTGATCTTTTCTAGGAAATTTCATACTATGGTGTATAAAAGCTTAATGTTATAAGCTGTATTTTTCAATTTTTCTTCTATTACATAAATTCTATGTTACGTTTTTTTTTTTGGGACTCTGACAGGTAAAATTGTTCATTATGATGACATATATTCTATTTGATAGGATATTTTTGGTAATATTTGAGGATATATGATATATATGTCCAAGAATAATATAATCTCATAGAAAATATTGTATTTAAACTACTATTTTTAATGTTATATAACACGTTAAATTTTTATATTTAAGATTTTTATCGTATGACATTATCACACCTCAAATATATCTATTTTTAAGAAGAACATTTTCTTTTTTATTATATACTAGAAAAAAAAAATTGCTTGTTATATTCAATTACTATTTTATTATATTGAATTAAATTCTATATGCCAATGTAAGGAATAATATTTGCCCTGAAGATGTGAGACAAACGAGCTCTTCTATTCCGCATATATATATATATATATATCTTACATCCGTTCTTATATAACACATATATAATATTCTTTGATAAAATACCATAGAAACTTGAATAGATTAGGTTTATAGAAACGTTTCTTCTCGAAATGTCATTTGATAACCAAGAAATGCTATCATACAAATTATATAGTATATATGTAAATACAGTAAAATACACATTCAATTCGACTAATATATAAAAAATCAATTTTATGTAACGATAGAAGTTTGACCATCATACAATGTAATTGCATTGGTTTAAATTTCGGCTAATTTCTTATTTGCGCCTAAATATAGGCAATTTTGTAGTTTCTTGATGAAAATTTATATATTTCCCAATGTTTTGTTTTTTTTTTTATCAAAAGCAGAAGACGAGTAAAGAATTACCAAACTAACTAACATTATATGTCATCGCCACGTTTCTTGTTCTAGTGGCAATATAACTAATAAGTATGTAGTTACTAGCTAAATGTTCCAATTATCATGTATCGACTGTACATAGAAAAAGGTAATACAACATTTTATGATGCTTAAATTGTATATCATATAAAAGTTCAATATATTTATATATATGTATATATCTTTTTTTCTGCTGAAGTGATCAATAATATCTAAGGTCACATATTTTTATATTATTTCTTTAATACACATCTAAGTAAAATATATGAGATATATAAACATATATCTATACTTATGATATATTATTATTTCGACATCATGTTGATATAGATTTGGTCAATGAAAAAGTTATCCAGAGAAGATTATCCCTAGAGACAAAATGTATACCGCATAATGATAGTTATGACAAATTATAGTGTTTTTCTTGCTTCATAGAAATACAGGTGTGGACAATAGTATATGTACTATATATAGTACAAGTATATATATATAAGATACTATAAATATAATAGAAACACTTAGATTTGAAGAACAAGTCAAAAAAAAATACCATCAATATTTATATGACATGAAAATTTTCTATAGAATGATATAAAATGTTGTTGAAACAAAAAAATCATATACTAAATCTGTAATTAGAAATTTTGTACATACTTGAAATATATATAAATCAACAAAAAAAATATCTAATATCTAATTTATTTATTAATATTAATTTCAATATTTTGCAATCCAATTATTTAATAACTCTTTAATTAAATTGAAGTGATTTGTTAATTAAGTTTCTCGAGTAGTATAGAAATGCTTGGGAAAATTTTCAAATTGAAAAACAAAAATGTTGGCATTTCAATTCAGGTATATACTATATACTTAATAAATGTTTTTCAAAAAATGATTTTCATATTATCCCGCATAAAATCATATACAAGAGTTTCCTATCACTTTTATAAGAGGCCTCGCAGGAATCATGAGTTTGTACTATACATAAATATACAGGTATATATATGTATTAAGTCCTCGTTAATTTTCTCTGATTTTACTTCAATATCTTGAAATGAAAAATAGCTCTAATCTCAAGGGTTTATTCAGCCCTCTTGAACCTTTAAAACTCAATTATATACCAATATATATATGTATATGAATACAATATCTTCGTTAATAGGTTTACTTGACTCTTAAAAATTGGGTATGTTGTTATTATCATTATTATTAATAATATATTATTGAGAAGTTTTCGCGTGCGGTATTATAGTATTTATTAAGAAAATCTGGAAAATTGATATCTCAAGTGCATTTTATCGAGAGGCATGTACTCGTAGGTATTGGTACTATATTCATATGAACAACAAAAAAAGTATCTTAAAATTATGATTATAAATTTAATATATTGTATATCCGGAATTTATAACGAGAAAAGAAAAACATAAGAGTTTTCTTCTTATAGATTATATTTAAATGGGAATTTATGATACAGGGCAATTTGTTGTCTATTCTTTTTTATTTTTTAAATGCGCCTGAAAATAGATAATTTAAAATTTCTTGATGAAAATGTAAGTAATTCTTTATGTTTTCCCTGTCATTATTGATGAGCTATGATCATTTAAATATATATTGTAGGAGTAATGGTGCTTTGTTTTAGGTTAGGTTTTGAGCTGTAGTTCAAATCCAGAGCTCGGTTCTTCATAATTTGTTTTTCTTTACCTGCAATATCAGATGTTGGGTATTATTCACCAAGGCTTCCTCAAGTTTGAATATGTGCAATTATTAGTAGTTTAGATTTATATATTATTATGGCGGTTAACCGATGTGTATTAACTTTGTTGTGTGCTTATAGGCTTATGAGAGCCTTGTGTATATCTGTGAGGTCGGCCGTGGAAGGCTGAATTGTCAGGATGGTCGAGTTGTAGGAGTACAGGTGTTTCGTTTAGGTTTTGAATGAATAATTAATACAAATAATTGTGATAGAAAATTGAAAGGTTATAGAATAATTGGAGTATTTCGAATAACAGTTGTAATGTTTGAATAACGTTTAGAGAAGGATTTATAAATACAATGTTGAATGGTCAAGTTGGTTGAGACCTCCTTTCTAGAACCTGATGTGGCTTTGGTTCAAATCCAGAGCTCGGTTCTTCATAATTTATGATTCTTTGCCTACAATATTGTATTTAGTATTTACATATTCTTCGATTACTTAACATGGTACAGAGAACGTTGTTGTAATAAAATATTTTAAAAGCTTAAGATTACATAATTCTTGGCCACCCTGTGAATGGTTATCCAAAATTTCCTAATCCGAAATATATTATTTATGATTTCAGAATAACAAATTTTTTTTTTTTTTGAAAAGGGATAATGTTTTAATTATAGTACTTTATTGGATACATTTTTAATTAATTCAAATTAACTTCATTCAAGAATTTTGGGATGTTTTGTTTTCCCCTTTTTTTTTGTTGTTATTAAAATAAAACTTTTTAAAAGATCTCGTTTGGCTATGTGGGGAGAATAATCCATTTTTAATTCACATTAAAAAATTATATGAATATTTCTAAAAATAAAAGCTTTTACGCCCTTTTTATGATAAGCAAATATGATATCTTATTGGACATAAAATGTGGGAAGTAATTCATTGAAGTTCATGGACTTTAAAATGATATCTTAGAAAATTTCTATTTTTAAATATTCAAATATATTTCTTGTTTGATGAAAAAATTTGGCAGAGAACATAGCTTTTTGACATGTTACATTTTATACAAAGATGTTTGTGCAAAATATCATGAAAAAAATCCATGTTTTTAAAGCTTCAGTACTTGAAGTTGAATTGACAAATGATCGTGTAACCGTCTGTAGAATAATCATTGGGACAAGGATTTAACCACATATAGAGGAGCAGTAACATTTTATATTGCGCCAGTTATTATCACCTTGTGGGCTCAATCCTATTCATTATAAAAGTTAGTTGAAATATAGAACTGACCAGAGATAGATCGAAAAGAATATAATTTGTTTTAATTTGCTTCTCATTAATAAACCTTTGTCCCTACATATACAAACAAGCCTATGCTGATATTTATACACCAACGCACAAATACTAGAAAAAATAAGAGTTTTAAGAATTGGCGACGTTATGACATGTGCTTTTTTCTCTCTCTTACTGATACATTATGACTTTGAAAACTATCAGCGCTCTTTTGCAGTTATTGCAAAGTTTTTTTTTTTCTACTTTGTTCTGATTGGTGTAATTGTTTATTCGCTATCTTTGGGTAAAACCATAGTTACAACAGTAACATACAATATTGTTAGTATTCATATTTCGTTTAAATGTATATACCGGAAAACTGTTCTATCTCAGCAGATATTCTATAAAATGACACAAGTAAGTAGTAGTAGTGTATTAATTTATAGAAAATCTTTTCTATAAGTTCCCATTTTAATATTTCTACATTAAAGTCAGTCTTTTTAATAATTAAAAATTTTCCATGACTGAGGTGAAAATCTTGTTCTAAAATCTTAATTACTAATTCTAATTTTACCTTTCACCTGCCTTTGTCACATGAATTTCAATTTATTTATATTTTTTTACTCTATTCATATAAAAGAAAATGAAAAAAAAAAAACGCAAGAAAAACTTTTCTTTAATATTTTCTTTTATTTATGGTTCTGATGTCTAATTATGAGTTTTCCATGAAATGATTTTTCATGAAAATTCATATTTAATAAATTTTTTTTTTTTTTTTGTTTTTTGGAAAAATATAAAAACAAAAAAATGTTTTCTTTAATAAAAAGAAAAAAAAAACGTATACAAAACAACTTAAAGAGACAAAAAAAAAGAAAAACCGAAGGAAAATACGTTATAAATGAGAATATTTAATTTTCTTTCATATTTATAATAAAAAAAATTTTTTTTCTTGTTATTGCTGGAACATTTCAATCCTAGAAAAGAAAAGTCATAATCCAAAAGTTTTCTTTTCAAAAAAACGCTCGACAAAATGCGAAACTAAATAAATGATATAAAACATAGGAAACATTCAGACCTCCTAGTCTAATGATGTTCTCTATTTAACCAGAGAGATGTTAATTAATGATAAAAAATTTTAACAAAATAGCTCTAAAGATTTCTTCAAATCTGATAATTCACAGTCGTTTATATTTAGATCTATGAAAAAAAGGAAAATACCAGAAAAGCATATACATATTTGTATTCGGAAAAGTCAACCTATGGAGAATGATGGATAAAGCATCTATCTAACATTTTCCTTTTTAAAGAAAGTTGTATCTGTCATTATCATTTATGATATCTCAAAAAATAAAAATTATTTTATGGGCTCAAAGATTTTCTGACAGATATAAATCTTTTCTAGTTTTAATATAGTCTTTTTAGTTCAAAGGACTTTCTTTTTTTTACGATATTATAATTATAACGAAGACTTTGTTAAAGGACAGTATTTTTTTTGTGGTTCAGTTTATTTTGTCTTTCATTCATTACTACCTATTAATATCAAAGTAATAAACTACACTTATATAAAGATACATCTGATGATATACCGCCGTTTTAGATAAGAGATATCAATGCTAGAAATAGTACATTCCATAGAAACAATACACACAAAGATACTTTGTCTACAAAATCCTTTCAAGTTTATATTAGTTTCAATATTGTTCCAGACAATGGAATACCAAGCTCTGAAAATATCAAGAAATTCATATTTCTCGATTTTAAAGACTTCAAAGATCATTCTGAATGGAAAAATATAGTGAAACTACCTTGAATTTGCATCAAAATTCTCAGTTCAATTTTATCATCACTTTCAAGTGACAAATTGCCTCATGAAATGTCGTTTTGCATAATACAAATGAAAGAAAATACCAAAGATGAATTGACTTGAACTCGATATTTGGGCATTAAAATTATTGGATGAAGAAAAGTGTATAAAATTGAACAAGAGGCATAGATCCAATACGAACATAGAGCCAGAAAACATGGTGAGAGTATAACTTTAAAACATTGTCAACGGGAAAAACTTGCATAATTTTCTTCTAGACATAAAATTGTTTCTAGTATAACTAACGCAGGTGTCTCATCTACGTACATAAATATTAATTACTTCCAATATTTCGAATTGGAATTCGTTATATTACAATTGCTCAAGTAGTTAAAGATTTTATGAAGTCTACAAAAGAAAAAAAAACCAGATTACCTTCTTCATATAATAGAAAAATTATTTATTACACTATGTTAACTATTTTAATAGTTTTTCACAAGGTTTTCACAATTTTATAATTATACGACAATAAAAATATTAGTCATTTAGTCAAACAAGAAATACTAAAGATACAAAAAACAAAGCCAACTATATCTGATTGGTACTAACAATAATTAAACGGTTAATAATATAGTATCTTAGTAACTGACAATTTGTTTCTCCATATCCCCAAAAGTGATTATTGTTAACGCCTTAGAGAAAATTTGATTGCACTTCTCTACTTGTATACTATTTATATACGCGTTCATTTATAAACAAAACAGGGATAACAAGATATATAACAAATATACATACATCAAATTGAGAAATGCATTATAGTATATCCAACTTACAAGTATATAATCGGATAGAGAGTATCTAAAACTTTATACGATATATACGTATGGACATAGATCTTATATACACAAGTATCCTAGTTGAAAATATATAGTATTTTACTGTTAATGGAAACGAAGAACACAACCCAATTTTAATAAGTTCAATTTCCCGAATTGGTCCTTAGAGAACTTATGCTTAATATAATAAGGAAAAAGGAAACTGGTATACTGGAAAATAAATGAACAAAAACTGAATGTAGTACTGTGTACAACAAACGAACAAATGAATAGAAACTGCATGTTTTGCAGATATTTTAATTAATCCTCATCTCTAATGGTATAGAGTACAAGAAGGTGTACCATTTTCTATAGTTTATTTGCCCATTGTGTTTCATGGACCCGAAACAGAACATCAATAAATTTTATTTTAATTTTATTTTCTATTTCAGTGTGCTTTTTTTTTCTTATGTTGATTAGTTAGACTTATTTAGTCAAGCTTTTTTCTTGTTTATTTTAACTTATTTTGAGAATTTTTAATTTTTTTTTTAATTCAATTTATATGAATTTAATGTAATTTTATTATGTAACAAGAATTTACCATTACGCCATTTAGATGACATGTTGAATTTTATTAAAAATACGATAAATGTAATTATTTACACCTTTTATGGAGATTGCAAATAAATCATTAATTTAATGGTTGTATAGCGAAATAATGTTTTTTAATTAATTAATTACTAGTAATTGCATTTTGTTGTACTACCTACCTAGTTAATAAAAAAAAAATAATGTGAAATAAAATAGATTTTATATACGACAATAGTCACAGAGTCTAGATCAAAAGCAATCTCGTACTAAAGTCTATTGAAAATGAATCTAAACTCATATCTTATACTAGGTTCAGATATTCGTGGCTTATATGCTTATTCTTAGCCGAGTCATAATGGTCATAACATGAGGTCACAGTCATAACTTTTCTTTCAAGACTATTTGGTATTCTGACCCGGTCATAAAAAATTATCACAAGTTGTGACCGAAAATATTTTAACATCACAACAAAATTGTATGTGTTCTCTGAATTATTTAATTGATAAATATGGAATAATTTCCACTATTTTATTAAACAGACAAATAATTTTACACCTTGGAAAAAATGTTGGAACTATATTGGCATTTTCGAGAGAATTTCTCAAATAACCATGACAACTCGATCGAGCTATAACAGTTTAAACTGTTATAGATTCACTCGTCCGGTAGAATACGAATTTTCTAAGCTGTCATAATATTTGTAGTTACAAATTTGTTATGACTGACGCCAGAATAGGCCTCTTAATGTACATGTTCGACAAAAAATCAAATACCAGTTCACAAAATGTCACAAATATCAATGTTTTTTTGTCAGTATACATCTTAAGCCTGTTTAAAGTGCATAGATGTAATCCTAAAAAAAACTCAATCTTAAATTAGCCCGCTTATTCTGGCATTGTGATAATTTTGCTGTTATAAATATTTATGACAATTATATTCAGAATGAAATTATGACTGTTGCGATGTAAAATCATGTAAAAAAAATTTGGTCAGAGCTTATGATCTTTTATTATATGACAGTTATTAGTTATGACGGGTTCAGAATACCAAATAGTCATTAAAAAAAAGTTCTGAAAATGACGTCATGTTATGACAGTCAGAACTTGTGATGACTGTGCTCAGAATAGCCGGGTAAATCTATACTACTAATACACCTTACCTAAAGGTAGGACTGGATAATTGGTTGGATCAGATTAGATTCATACAGGAATAAAACCACCATTATATTGTATTTAGTTCTTGAATGCACCGTCAAAAATTCAACTGGTCAATCACCCACAACCATAGTCTACATGTAAAGCATATGATTTCACTGGTAGGATGGATCATGGTAATTTTCCATCAGACATTATGGAAATAATTACAAATTGTATATTTCAGTTAACGTCAATAGTTTATGAGACAAATAAAGGTATGATTAAAAAAGTGATTTTTTTTACTATAGTAATGTGGCGTCTCTATTTCATTACCCAACTTTCGGTAATTTTACATTCTATCTTTGCAAACACTAATTTAGTCAAGATCAGAATCAACAAAGTTTTCCAATTAAAAAATTACCTTAAATTTGATTGTTTCAATTAAGATAGTCCTCATTTCATTCGACGTCTAGCAATCTTTCTAGGTACGTCGTTAAAGCAAAACAATAGTGGTTTTTTAAACTACAAAAGGAAAGAAACGTTAAGATTTGAACCAATTCAATACCGAAACCAATTTCATATCCAAATTAATCTTCAATCAGAAATTTTAAAAAAATTTTAAAATTAAGATTAAATTAAAGGGTTTCCTCTTGTACCTTGGACCTTGAGATATCTATCGTACCCCCTATTCTTTAGTCCAGTAGTCTGGTCAAAACCGGCATCCTAAATTACCTCCTCTAGGCCTCTTTTTCTAACGAATTTTAGTATCTGAAGTGGGTGAAGTTATTGTATTTCTTTTGAGGAAAAGCAGAATGCCTCCAATTCTTCCCTCCTCCTACGAAGTAATGCCTTTGACATATCTTTTTTCAAACCCTATTCTGTAGTGCAGTAGTCTGGTCAAATACGGCTTTCTAGAGTAGCTCTTATAAGCCACTTTTTCTAACGAATTCTACTATCTGGAGCGGATCAAGAGATTGTATTTCTTTTTGGGAGAAGAAGTATGTCCCCTCAATCTCTTACGAAGTAATGCTTCGCAGGACTTATTAAAAACTTATTAAATCACCATAACATTTAAATAAATGTCCATTTTACTATCTAATATCACACACTATTAATTCGTATCAAAAAAAATAATCATAAATAAAAATAATTCATTTCTTTTAATGGAAAATTTTAAAAGACTTTACCATTTAAATTTTAAGTTTATAAAGTTTAAAGAAAATGAATTCGAGCAATTAACTAAATAGGACGATGGCAACTATTTTACATTATATCCATTTTTTTTTCTGTTGTTGCTCATTTTCCTATTACTTTTTTTCTCATTACATTTTTATGTGAAATATGTATACATTCAGTTTGTCCTTTCGATTTCAAGAATATATCGCGATACTCTCTTAAACTTAATTTTCCTATATATATACTTCTTATAAAAGTATCATTTTCCAAACGTTTTATAAAGTAGTATACACTTTCCCATATAGATCGTCACAAACATATTCGTTTTGTTCCTTCTTTTTTCCTTTTTTTTTTGGGTCATTTGGATAATGTTCTACTTCATTCTTTACGTATAGTACGCTATGTTATTTTCATCTTATGTTTTTCTTTCCATTTTCATTTTTTTTTTTTTTGTCTTTAGAGTAAATAGGTTGAGTATGCAAATCGCTTGGAAAAATGAAAAACTTTTTCTTCTTTTACTTCACTAACAAATAACAAAATTTACCGCGTATACATCTCACGAGTTCATATCATATCGTCCTATTATAGAATTGGTTTTCTTTTTTCTTCTGTCTTCTGATAATACATTTTGTTGTTGTTTTATTGGTATTCAAGTAGGCTGGTGTGGAGAAAGAAGTATCATCATCATAATCATCATCATCATCATCATCATCTTAAAGGAAAACGCATGAAAGACATCGATTCAATGGTAGAAAAAAAGGACATATCCAAATTTCTTCATGTTCACATTTTTGAATACCACCGCCTTTTCTATTTTCTGTGTTGTGTGTTCAATTTCAATTTATTTACCATACCGAATTGGATCGTTAAACTTGAAGGGCACCCATTGACATATTTAAAAGAGAAAAAATAACTTTGATTAGATAGCCTTTTTCTTTTTTAGTATATAGCTTTTCTTCTTATACAATATTTTTTCGACTATATATCCTTCTCAATGAATATTATCTAATTTTAGAGTGAAAAAGGATCCTTCCCCAAAAATGCAGACACAATATTCATAATTTTTACTAGAAATTCAATGATAGGAGACGACAAACGTTTGGGTCTTTTTTTTTTGTTGCCAGCATTTTGTGTACCAACGACATTTTTCTCTTGTTTCGTCTTTTTTTCTTTTGGTTTTGAAGAAGATCATTTTTATCCAATCTTATTGGATTTAGTGGTTAAGGGGATGACTAAATATAAAGCTTTTGTTAAGAACAGAAAAAAATATAAACGACGTCTATACGGCCACAGAAATAATGACAAAGAAAATGAAATGATTTTCTTATTTTCTGTGTTTTTAACATAGTAGTAACATCGCCTCATCATCTTAGCAGTTCATCGAATTATTATCTAGAGAAGAAGAAAAAGAAGGAAAAGCTTCATTGTATCTCTTATTTTTCTTTTTTTTGTTGATAAAATATTTTTTGGAGGAAAAATGGAAATGAGTTTTGAAAAACATTAACAAAGTTAGTTAATCGATTAGCTTTAATAACATTTCTTTTTGTAATAAATTAAACAAGGATATTTCGGTAAGCTTTAGATTTTTAAGCATTGTATATAGATAACATAAAATGAGAGTACGTGGTATAGAAGATATGAATTCGTGTATAAATATATAGGATTTTCATTTCCTCCTAAAGAAAATTATGGTTGGCGGCAAATAATTTCTGAAATTTCGAAATGTTTAAATATTTGTTATTTTCCTGGTATTTTTTAATAGATAGAAATAAAAATATTAAATTGGAAGACACTTTAGCAACCCCTAACGACAAATAAATAAAACAAGAAAATAAATTTTAAAGGAAACTAATTTCTTAGTTAAAATTTAAGAAGAATCGAACAAGATTTTAGGGCATTGAAATTGAAAATATATATTCTCTAGCTTTAACCCTTTTTTTATATTATTAAATAAACTGATTCCTTAGACCTATATACTCGTCCCTTCCTCGAAAGAAACAAAAAGAAAATGGAAAAAACATATATATTTGAGAAAATTTTCTTCTTATATACTTTTCCAGCACGAAATTCTACTTATTAAATTAGATTCGATTTAATAAAAGGACATGTAAGAAGGGATGACATTAATTTCTTGGCAAACAATTTTTCGATGTTTTTCGATGTTTTTGTATTTTTCTTTTTTTTTAGTTGTTGTGTTGTGAAAATAACTCGTGCAATATGTTTTATGTAATTCCAGTTATAAAAACAAAACATACAATAAACTCCATATCTCGTCCCAGAAATTTCGGTATGTCTGCCTTAATTAACAAGACACTACACCAAAAAGTATGTGTATTGCGTATTTATATGCTATTTTTGCTGAAAAGATGTCAGGAAAGGTCAGAGATCTTTTCCGAAGTCAAGTCATCTTTTATTTATCAAAATTCATTTGTTTGTTTATTTATTTTCCTTGTTTTTCTTTTTTTTTCTATCTTTAACTTTTCTTGCTTTTTTGCTATATATTTATTATTATTTTCTTGTTTATTTTCTTCTTTATATATATAGATGTTTTTTTTTCATGCAACTCCTTTTTTTTCTTGCTAGCTAGAGCATAATTTTCATGAAATTCTTGCAATCTAAATTGATGCGCAACAAAAAAAAGAACCATGGAAAAAACGTCCCAAGAAAAACTAAAGAAAATTAAGTTCTTGCTACAAAATCGCGTAATATGAAAGATTCAATGACCAAAAACAAAGCGACCAAGCCAATGTAAGATACATGAATTGTGAAGGAAGAAAAGTGTTATTCTTATTTGTCACCATTATGTTGAGCTTTATCATAGATCCTTATTACTTTACTGGTAGTGTACCACCTTGGCAAATTTTCCTTTTCCCAGTAAAATATTTCTACATATTTTGTGTGTATTGTGTTTCTCAACATGTCCTTCTAGTTCTTCTTGTCATCATCATCATCAACACCAATTGTAAAAGGATATATATATACAAAAATATATGTATTCTATGAATTAAATGGGTATGTATCTATGAAATTGCAAGATTGTTTTTCCAAGCATCCTTCATCTTAATAACGAACGAACAGAAAAAAAAAAAAAAAGATTTTCTTTTCTCTTCCATTGAAAAGAATATGGTTAGGTGAACAGTTGAGAATTTTTCCACAAAAAATAAATCAAGAAAAATATCTGCAAAAATACATTTATTTAATAAAATCCATTAAAGAATAACAACATAGAATAAAATATATATATATATATATATATAAATGAAGGAACAACCAGAAAAAAAAAACTTATCGTTTCTCAATTTTTCTGCACGGCTACCAACAATATTCTGGAAGGATTTTTATACAGAAACCGACACAAAAAGAATGGTATCAGGATAAAACTAACTCATCGAAGAAAATATTGCGCCTTTTTTTTCTTCCTGCGTTCAAACAAACAAAAAAAAAAAGATTACTCCCGAAATATCCAAAAGAACAGATGAATGAAAAGCAGGAACAACAAAAAAAACGACCAAGAAAAAATTATAGAAATAAGGATGTGAATCCTTGTGGCCTTTTCTCATTTATGTCCAGGGTCATATTTCATATAATACACAAGAAAGAAACAGAAACATGATATTTTTTCTTATGATGGTTTCCAAAGATTTTTCCCAACATATACGTCTATGTATGTATATATCGATATGTACCTATGTACATATTTTATGTTTACGTATATATCATCTTATTATGCTGCTGTTTTGTATCCATTCTACCAGAATAACCAATAAAGCCGAACTTAATTTGAAGATATTTCTTAGGGTTTCTTCTTTATTTTATTTTTTTTCTTTCGACGTTCTTATATATCGATAGAGAGAATGGAGACAAATTTTCATTTGTCTTTTATAGATTAACACTGTGACATATATTTATATGGAGTCATTGACGTAGATTGAAAGGTATTCCAAAGATATATTGAAGAAATTGAAATTAGCATGGATTTCAATTATATACGTGTAGAAACTATTAAATTATTTTGAATAGTTTAATAGAAAGGATATTTTTAGACAAGGTATACTTGCTCATATGCTTCTATTTATACTTGAACCTCCATTCTGATCGTATAAGTGATCCACTTCGTCCTAACCTTTCATTCATATCCATAACACGGAATTCCTTTTCATTAACACGTTGACACTGCCACGGCAATTTTCAGAAATTTTTATAATTATATTTTTTGTTCGTTCTTAAAAAATTTTCTGTTCATGCAAGCCAGCATTGATTTTTTGTTCTTTTCCCAGAAACCATCTATCGATATTAGCACTGATATATTCCGAGTTTAAGCGCAGACAAGGACGAGATAACTCGTAGTTGGCGTTGTAGAAAAGAACGCTATCTACGAGTTATCACGTAGTCGGCAGTCAACGTGTTAATATCCTTTCCATTTTCCTGATTCATTAATAATACACTTTTCTGGTTTGTTCTTTATATTCCTTCCCATTTTCTTAGTCCTTTATCATTTCTTCCTGACCAGACATTACTAGTATACTTTATTTTATCTTCGACTTATTAAATTTTGTAGTACTTTATTTTTGACTGGACCTAGTCATCCAGCTGGCATTATATGTCGCCGTTACACGTTTATTACTAGTGCCAATATACAAAGAATTAGAAGATTCATAATAGTGGCTAAAAGTGTTAGCTGGGAAGATGCCATTCATTTTTTGACATCTTTCTTTGATTCCGAATTGCTTCAACATATTTTGCAGTAAGTCAATGTCCAGCCCAGGTCATAGGACTAATTATGGAACTGCTTCAGCACTTTTCGAAATACCATAGTATTGAAACCAATTCATTTGTTATTTTTACTACGCCACTGCTACCTAATATTATCTCTACGTGATAGATTGTAAATATTCGCCAAAATGAAGCTTTATAACCTTGTGTAACAGCATGCCTTTCGAAGGTAATATGTAAATTAATATTTAAACCTTAAAGTTGGATACGTGAACCTGTTTTTTTTTCTTGTGTATGGTTTTGGATGCAACTTTAAGAAATTATTAAATAATATTTTTCCTTTAACCATCTTTATAATATTATAAAACTATATCAAATCTATATCTTGGAAATATATATACATGTATATATGGTAGTTGTCTTCATGTCGCCAAGAGATGATGTATAATATGTACATATTTGTTACTGTGTCCCCTTAGAAATAGATTGTGACATCAACCGAAAAAATAGGAAAAAACACAAACACCGCCAACAACATAGGACATACAATATCGAGAAAAAAAAGCTAAGAAATTTTCTTTTTTTTATTTTCCTTTTTTCCTTGGAATGAGATATAAATATGTAATCAATCAATTTGCCACAAATAACAAGCAAACAGGTTGAACAAATACATGTCCGCCCTAATCTAGGGGTCAAATTGACATTTGGGGTTCGATTGAGGATGCTCTTCTCTCTATGTCTCCCATCATCATCATCATGATATTTTTCGGGAGAATTTTTGTTGTTATATTTCGTTTTTGGGTGATAGAAGAGGTTTTTTTCTGGAGACTAGGACTTTCATCAGAATCATAGAAGACATATTTTTTTTTTTGGAGTAGACATATACTTGAACAGTATGTATATTTCACTGTACTATATATATACTCCTTTTCCCTTTTATGTATGACAGAAAAAAAAAACAGAAATCTTTCAATGTTTTGGTCCTCATCGTTGTCGAAATGATAAAATTATAGATGTTGGGTCGAGTTAATCAATAAAAAATTTGTATAGAGCAAGGTGCTTCTATATTAAAATACAAATTCCGATGAAATATAAGAAAATTCCGTCTTCTACTAATATAAATAAAAAAACCAATAGAAAATTTTCCTTTTTATTCAATTTATATATCTGAAATTCGATTTGTTTTCCTTTTACATATTTTCTTTTTGCTTTCATAATTATTGAAGATTATTGGAATTTTCATTATGCGTTTTACTTTTTCCTTCAAAAAAGACTGAGTCAATAGGGAAGAAAATAGGGAAGAAAATAGGGAAGAAAATAGGGAAGAAGAAAAAAAGGTATTACTATATTATTTGATAATGATTTGTGTTTTGAATAAAGAATCTTATTTCTTTTAGAAGAAGAATGTCTTTTTTTTTCTGTTAATTAACAAATTTTACACAAATTTAGTAAGAACAGAAAATTCTATTAAATTGAATAAATTTTATTAACTTTATTAAATAATAAAGAGCCTAATTTAGTTAAACAATATCAAAATATCAATATTTGAAACTATATTAAGTTTGAAGAATAAAATTTATTTTAAAATTGGAACAAATCTCAGAATTTCTTGAATATGTATTTCAAAACCTTTTCAATAAATTACTTGTAGGTGTTTTTCATAATTAATATTTGTATGATTTTAAAATACAAATGGTTAATTGTAGAGTTTAATCGGATTTTAATTAAGTTATGAGGCACTAAGACATCGTTTACATTTGACATTTATTCCATTTATTTCTGTCTGATAATAGGGTGTAAACGCCTTTGCAATTTTATATAAAATTAAAATGTTTATTAAAAGAATATAATTCGGTAAAAATAAATGTCAGATGTGAACAAAGGGTAAAGGTAATGTTTGAACAGGAGTTTCGTTACCTTCTTAGGTTTGGGCACAAGTTCGTGAATTTTCTTCTGCCTACACGCCTTATCCCAAATATCATAATATAAACATATTAACAACAATAATGTACATTATCTGACGATTCTCGATTCAAATAGAAGATATTATCGAATTTTAAGCGCGAATCGCAAGGTAATGTTCATATTATTGCTGCTAATATATCTTTAGTATTATCCAATATAGTTTATTCTTCTGATTCATTTTTTTCTGATTTCTAAACCACTCTTGTAGTCCACGCTGAATAGCTTAATATGAACCAAACATATCTTAAATATCCTGAATTATTATACACTTACAAGTTTTAGACGTATACTGTCCTAAATATACTAGTGCTTTAGTTTGAATATTATTCAAAATTTATGGTATATCAAAACGTTGAAAAAGCTGCTACTCGCATTGATCAGTTTTCCATCGGCTTTTGAGCAACTGGGAGAAAACTGATCAGTGTAAAAACTGCTCGTTTGTCAGTCAAACTCAGAAATTATTCAAAATTTTCGTTAGCAATCGAACAAGACTTAAAGTCATGACTGATCTATGTTATGTGAGACCTACTTAAGACTAGGGCATGATTGATTAATTACTTTAATTCCTTCCTTATTTTGTGCGGAATTTTTTGTTTCTGTCATTTTCAAAGAAGGTATTGGGAAGATCCGTCTAATTTCCTCTTTCCAAATTTATTCTGCTTTGTTTCTCTTAAATGAAATAATTAATCAGTTTGTGATTGAATACTCAAAAAATTGGACTAATTCTGTTTACTCAAGTAATCGATTATTCAAACCATGCCCTACTTAAAAACCGTTCATGTCGGGCTCTTTTTGGTACTTACCAATGTGACTCAGGTTCAATTTCTGTTATCGAAATTACTTATTTGCCTTACACAACTTATATTTTCTTTTTTTTTTATATATAAATCCCGAAAAATGTTAAATTTTCTAACACCAAAGAAAAAAGAAAAGCCTAATTAAAATTATATCAATTTCGACAAAATATTATGGAATTTCTTCAAATTAAATAAACATTAATTTAAAGATAGAAATCTTCATCAAATAAGAAAAAAAAAGATGGGGAATTTTAAATAATATTTCGAATTTTCAATAAAGAAAATAAATTTTCATGTGTCAATCATTATTAGGAAAAATTTTTGAAATATGAAAAAGAAATTGAATTTTCATTAAATGTTATTTGAAAATGTTTGGTTTGGGGAAATTATATTTCCTCAAAAAAAAAAAGAAAAAAGAAAATTTATTTGAAAATTACTTTAATTTGAATTTAATGAAAAACAAAATGTATTAATTTCAATTTAATTGATAGTCAAATAAAAACACAAACAATAATTGATTGAAATCGATTTCGGTGTCATTTCTTAATAAATTAACAAACAAAATTGATTATAAAACAATGAAATTTTAGTGGATTTTCTTTTGAGGAAGAATAATTAAATTTTAAATGAAAATCAAATTCAATTAAAAGTGTTTTCTATTTTTTTTTATTGAGTTTAAAAATGATAGAAAAAGATGAGTACATAAATCGATATACCGCGAACCAAATACAGATTAGTTATGAAGAATTATAAACGTTTATGTGGACAAAAAGTTGGGAGCGCTAACGCCCGAGGCACGAGCTAAACTACGTAAGCTAAGTTTCTCGCTGAAAGTGAAAAATTCAGCATTTACATTGGTCGTCGCACACTTCAGCTTTAAAACTACGTCGCCTAGTCATGAGCGACACGAACTTAGCTCTTTCACGTAGTTGAGGCGAATGAGCTTCGCTGGGATCGCTGACACTAACTTATACGTACTTTCGGTATTATACAATGCAGATTCGATGCTTGCAAAAGTGTAGTATGTCTTGTTTCTTTTGTGGTACAATCTTGTCGACATAAATGTGTAAGAGTCAAGTGCAATAGGTCTAGTAATAATTCATGGATACTGTACTCGCATATTAGGTCTCTCTGATGGCTCAAATAAAACTGATGGCATGAATTCATCAAAAATATTCCCGCATAGCTTAGTTCAAGTGTACAGCGAGGTTACCGAGCCCAGCTAAGCTATTTAACTACAGCAAGGCTCGCCCACATCGCTTAGCTCAAGTGTGGGTCTGATTCTCGTAAAGCTGAAGCTAAAACTAATAAAAACAATGGGCGCAACTAGCAGGCCTAAACGCTTTAAGCGCTCAAATAAAATTCATTTGACGTTTAGCATAGATAACTACCATTCGCTTGATTCAAAAAAATAGATTAAGAATTTTTGACTTAGCGCTTAGGACTGCTGAATGCAGCCATTATCATTGTATAGTTCCAATTTTTTAACTAACGGATGGGCGAAAGCAAGTGCGAGGGCTGACTCTTTCTACGAAACGTCATACAAAATTTGACATATCAATTTATTCTTTACACAAACCATTTTTAGTGGAAGCAGTAACCAAAAATGGGGTTCTTTGAGTTAGAATAAAAAATTAATTCTAAAATTTTAGTAGGTATTTAGATTGATTTAGATTGATAATATAGGGAGTAATGCCTATTGGCACTCACGGTACTTAGACCACGAATTGGGTCCATTGTGCACACTTTAGTAGTTGAGTCCTTAGATTATGGGATTGGCCAGCCAATAGGTGTTTAGTCAGCTGTTATACTCGAGGCTAACTATCAATCCTGATAATACTGGCTCCAATATTTCTTGACACAATTTGTCTTTATATACAAATCGTAAATAGTTTTCGCCATCACTGACATAAATACTATATAATAACCTATATTATTGATTTATTTATTTTTTTCCAAATTTCAAAATTGAATTTATTTTCATGGTGAGTTAAATTTAAATGGCATTCATTTCCTTCGGATATATTGTGCAATTGAATGTGAATGCGACATCTGCCTTATTTTACAGAAAAAAAGAAAATATCAATGATACCAGTTTGCACTAAACTGAATATCAGTTGAACTAAAAATAAATGAAAAACTTTTATAGAGAAACTATTTTCATTATTATATATTTTTAGTATATACTATATATTTGCAAAATTTCCATTTTACCAAATTGAAGTTGGTAGAGATTGAGTGAAAACTAAATATAAATACGATATAGAGTTAGTAACAAAAATATGCATACAACAAAATTAATACAAAGTTTCATTTTAAGAGATGTATCTTGAATTATTTGTTCAATAATAGCCATTGAAAATGTATATCCATTGAAGAGGCTCGTTAAATATCCAAGAGTAGTAGTCTCTCTATTAGAATATTACATACTATATATACTATTTTATGTTACGAATTTATTTGAAAGCTTTTTTAAGAACTTATGTGTTAGAAGTAATCGAATTTCAACTATTTTATTTCTATACATCGGAAAATAGATAAAAGTTCCTTAGAGCCCGAAAAATGTTGATACTATATAAATCTATGTCTTTTGTTTATGTACAAAAACAACTGTACAAGATTGAAATGGAACTAACCAGCTTTACTATATGGTATGGAAACAACCAGCTTTATATGGTTTAAAATACAAATTAGGCCTTTATAGAGTTTATTTCAAATCAATAATAATGAAAGAAGAGCCTTCGTTGGCATAGTTAGTAAAAAACGTTGATATCCAGAAATCTAAATGATAAAGATGACATTATAAATTAGAAGCAGTTTTAAAAATTACTTCAATTTCCCAAGAACACAAATGAAAAAGATATTTTTCAAAACTCATTTTACTACTGTACATTCAGCTACTGGATAAATTGTCCAGTAGCCTTGTCTATGAATATTATTTCATCTTCAACTTCTGTAGATAATTTCATTATTTCCAGAATAGATAATAAATATAACAGAATACCTTCTAGATTTCAATGAGACCATTACAAGACAGTAGTGTAATCTTAAATCTCAGGGTGTTAAACAAAACAGAAATAGAGATAATTGGAAACGTGCTTCTCTAGTTTAGTATAGTTATTTCTTTTTTTACGCTGATATTTAGGACGTCACTACCATCAACAACAACATGTTGACCTGAGTGAAATCTAGAAGACATAAAAATCACTAGCAGATTCTTTTAAAAGATAAACACTTATGAAGATTGGAAGTTTAGTAGTGGACTGAGAGATTTTCAAGGCAATTTTAGAACATAATATCCAATTACATAAAGAATGATTGTATGAATAGTCTAAGTGAAAGGATAATATATGAATTATAAGAAAAATCAATTAATTTTAAAAACACGATCAGTTAAGATCGTTTAAATAATATTTTACTTAGACCTTTACTCAGACCTTTACATCGATTACATACGATTAACCAATGTAAAAACGTCCCAAAGACCCATCTTCTTTATGTTTTTAATAATTTCATATTTAATTATATATCTTTTTAACACATTGGCTTTTTAAAATTATCTGACATCAATTAATTTCGGCTTGTTATTTAAACATGATTATAAATAAAAGACTAAAAAATTACATGTAAATACGTATTTTTTTTATATCTAAAATTTATGTTTTGCTAGTTTATATATTAAATATAGCTAACATGTCATATTCTGACAAGAGACACTCCTCTAAATGGAGGTCGGGTTAACTTCTTTTTGCTGTTTTTTTACTTTCTTTAGTTTTTTTCTTGGTATGGCTAGAAGAAGATAAGAAAGGAATTGGACACAAAACTTATGTGAAAAGATGTTTTATGCTCGAATATTGTTTGTGTTCCATTTGGACACTATAACCAAACCTCTTCTTGTAATACATTATTAATATTAGTTTTATTTATATTTTATTATGGTGTGGTATTACATTATGATGAATTATATTTGATATGAAATTTGATTGAACGAAATCTTTCCCAGCTATTTTATGTTTACAAGTGGGTTGAAACTTAAAGATTTTTATCAAAATATGTGGTAATTGCCCGGTTTAAGTACATTGATAAAAGACTTCTGATAAAAATCATGAATAATTTTAGATTAGGAAAAATATATTAAAAGAATATTATTAATTTGCTTATCGATATTTATTTTGGACATGTTCAATCGAACAGGTGCGTTTGGTATGCAGAATATGATAAAAGTTCGTTCTTTTTTTGGGGAACAAGTAAACTGGTTTAGATATATGATATTTATTTATGAGAATGTGGTTAACCTTAAATAAGCATAGGCACAGTAAGTGAAATAGTAGGACGATACTATGATTGGAATTCCAAATATGACAAAATTAAAGATCATTTAAATAGTGTAAATGGTACACAGCAAATTTATTTCTACACCCAGAAAAATCATAAAGGCTTTTGGGAACATTTTTTGTTGTCGGAACAGATAGAACAGTTGTAAACTGAATTTTAGTTGTGATAATCCAAAACTCAGTTCTAAGAATTAAAATTCAGTTGTCACAACTAGCTAAAAGCTTTATGATTTTTCTACGTGTAGTTTAAATCAATCAAAACGTTGTCTAGACATTTAGTTAACATTTTTTTTATATTTCCATGTATTACTAATTTTAAGGTTTTTATGTAAAGTTTATTAACTAGAAATCTATTAACTTGACTGGTTTTCTAGTCATCAAGGCATAAAAATTTCGCGCAAAATATGGAAATACATTCAACACAGCATTCTTATAACGTGGTTTTCCTATAACTCCGAGAGAAAATTGCCGACATCCCTCCTTGTGTTACTCTTATAACGCAATTTTCCTACAAGAAGATTCCAACAATACCCAAATGGCTTAAAAAGTCTGTCTATGACATTACTTTTTCTTTTTTCGATTGAAATTAGTAGGGCATTCCCTTATTATAAGGACTGTGCGCCACATTTATTCTGCGTTTTTATAAACCAGGTTTCCGTATAATACGCTACGAGTCAACTGCATTACAGGAGAGTTCCGTCCACTAAGCTGTGTGGATTAAAAAATTCCATTTCATTTCCAATTTTAGCAAATTGATGAAAATTTGATAAAATATTATGTAATTTGGGTGAGAGTAATGAATTAAACGACCTTTCCGACCTTACACTATGTCCTGCCTTACTTTAACTAGTTTCTCATAATTTTTGTTGCTAGATATCTAGTACAATATCTATTCGAATAGTAGATAATTAATATGCACATCCAATTACAAGAAACGCTAGAATCTCGGGAATATTTCACTAGAAGAATAATACTTTCAACTAAAATACCATATCGTCGATTTAGCATTTTATATCTAGATTATCTAGTGATACTTTTTTAAACTATATTGCTTAGTAAAAATTCTAGCAATTCCTATTGTAGAACGAAAAGATTCTGTTCGGTTATAAGACATAAAATAAAATCCCTTCTCATACATATACCCAGGATCGCAGGTGGTTTCTGCCTCTAAAAGAAGAGGGTGCAGCTAGCTCTGGTGATAACGGGAATATGTAGTGGAGAGCGGTTTCATTTGAGCATTCGAAGATGACGTTCGAACTTTATCGTTTGACAGGGCGCCAGGCTAGTTAGTCCAATTTATTAACAATTCAACCAGTGTTTAATGTAAAACTGCGATACACATATAAAGTGTACCGGACGTAGTTCTACACTATCTTGTTAAATTTAGCCCGACCTTTTACAGTGTGAAAAAAACCTGGAAATGATTTAAAAAGAAAAACACAATCTTTCTTAAGTTGACATCATTTCTGCCAAAAAAAAAAATCCTTTTTTCACTTTCTTTTATGAAAATTCATAAAGAAGAATTTACTCAATTTCTTGGAAATTCTTGACAATTTTCTATTAATTTTTTTTTTTCTTCTCTTATTTATAATTTCACATTTACTTCAGATTTTCACTCTATTATTTCTTGATTTTTTTTTTTTATATAACATAATACTATATTTTAATATTTACTTTTCTAAGAGTACTGAAAAGTGTATTCGAGCAAGTAAAAGTTTTTCTTTAAATTCAATAGTATTTTCTTTCGACGAAACTTTTAAAGAAAAATCTTTTTATTTTCTTCAATTTTCTTGATTCCAGATTCCAGAAAAAATGAAGAAAACAAGTTTCTAATTCACCAGAACGAAAGAAAACTTCAAGATTTTCATCCTTTCGATATGGTGTTTTATTTCTTAACGAAAAAAAAAAAACGGAAAAATGGAAAATCTTTGTGGTAATGTTTCGAATAAGATAACCAATATTTTTTTTCGCAATTTTTCAATCGTAAAAAAATAGTACAAAATGTAAATATTTTATTTCAATTTTCAAAACTAATGGAAATGATTTTCCTTCAGAATTTTTCTTCTAGTCTTTAAAAAAAAGATGTAAAATGAAATGTATTTTTTCTTCTATGATGAAAATGAAAATTGCATATAATATTTTAAACCTTATATCACAAAATACTTAGATAAAAGTAATTTTCGAAAACAATTGATTACTTCATAAATTATTCAGTAATTTCGAATTTATGAGTGCAACCTTATAGCCTCTGTGGTATTATAACAATACACTATAAAAATTCATCATAAATCAAAATGTAGTGGTTTGATTTTAATGAAATTCAGAATATAGAATAATCATTCCACATCCTGATACAATTATTATGCCCTATGGTAGGTACTACCACAGTTCTGTCACTCCATTTGTAACACATCAAAATAATCGTCGTAGAAAGGTTTTAAAAGTATGGTTGTGTCGGCATTCAAAAATTATATCGATTTATGCCTGTCCACCGTATACAAGATAACTCAAAAACGCATTATTCGATTTTGATGAAATTTACAATGCAAGTTGCTTCTTCTTTAGCTTGATTTAGTATTGCATTTGAGCAAAATCGATCTAGGGGGAGTAAAGTTATAAAGGGAAAACCACGCTGACCAGAAAGTTTTGTCGTTTTTTTGTTTATGGTTTTTCAGATTTCATTGGAAAATTTGTGAATCAATTTTGTTTAAATGAATTATATTGGTTAGTTATACAAATAGACGATATCATGTTAAATTTTAGTCAAATCGGTCCAAGGATAGTGGAGAAAGAAATAATCTTAGGAGAAAATAATCCTCTGGGAATAAGAATAGAAACAAAATATCGGCTATATACCGATTTTATAGTTTCTATGTGTTTTGTGTTCCTTTAATATTGTTTTTGTTAAACAAAAATAACCCATTTTAATGTTTTTGTGGTTTAAGTAATTACTTTTTCGTAATACTCTTTTCTTCTACTTGATAGAAGAAAATACAATTACATCAGAATAATGAAAATTCTAAGTTTGGTGTTAGCTTTTGTTTCAAATACAATAATACTTATAAGAAAACTTTTAAGAGATTAAAAAAAAAAAAAAAAAAACAAAAACACGAGGAAAAATGCATTTTCATAAAAATATGAAAATTAAAATATGATTTTTCATCTTTAGTTCATATATTATATAAGAGTCATTAATTATTTTACTCTACTTTTTTGTTCAATTTATTTAATACCAAATATAAGCAATTCTGTTCTGGAACTGACTACGATATTCTGACCTTAAATACGTAGTACTGACAACACAAAATTATTATTACAACACTAAAAGTTCTGAGAGAGTTGGGCAGATGAAAAGCATTGTACTAAATTTTAGTAATATGTGGAAACTCAATTTTGCCTAAAGATACTATTTATTCAAAGTTATATAGCAAAATATGTAAGTAATTATAAAGTTTGAAAATTGAAAGACTAAAAAAAAATCTACCAATTAGAGCAAAGCAACAACAATTGTATTGAGCGAAATACGTGGAACTACGTTATAGGGCTCTTACTCCTTTCTGATGTTATCGTATATATGAATATATTTATGGATGACTATTCATTTTTACAAATATATGTATATTGAAATTGCAACACTCCAAAAGGATAGGAAGTTTCGGAACTTTATATGTACTATGCTTATTGTTACCTTCTATAAACATTGCTAACAGATCAGATCCATTTCGGAATTTCATAATTTGTCTATTATATCCTATTGTCTATTATATATATATATAAATGAGATATAATATTGTATTTTCTTCTTTTTTTTAGTTTATTCAATCACAACTTATCCGGATATTTATATGAAAGTTCCAAATAGCCGACAGTTTTAGATTATGTATGAAATTATGGTATTTTGATAGAAGTTTTTAATATTTCAATTAAACTCTATACAGTATACTATTTTTGTTTTTCTGTTCATTACATCTATATGAATTTGGAGTGAAATCCAGTCCATTTTCCTCACATATGATAGAATAGAACAGTATACTTTAAAAAGTTTAATCGAAATTTTCAGAGATCAGAATTTTTCCATAAAAAAAGAATATTAAAAATAAATGAATGCCCTAATAGTAATTAACAATTCTCTGTTTCATTTTATAAAATATAATTAGTAATCTAAAAATTTTACATGAAAACCTAGCGATCATAACTCTTAGAAATGAACTACCAACTTGAGTTTTTGTATACATTAAACTGAAAATGCGGAATTTACAAGTCAGTCAGGAAAATTAAGAATGTTATGGATTATTCTCATTTCGAAAATTTGAAAGAGTCCCTAGTTTTGTATAAAAGAATAAGTTTTACTGTGGATTTCTAGAAAGAAATAAAACTTAATGGAATTCAAATTGTGTCAAATTTTTAAACATGTACATCGTTATTGGTATCTGAAGATGCTTCCGACTGTACGACCTATCAGGTTTTGCTTGATGAGTTTTGTGCTTCACTCGACCATCAATACGCCGCATACTTATTTATTTTATTAAAAATAGAAAGTAATTAAAATCACTTTTAACTATTAAGAATGATACCGTCGTATTTCTATTGGAACCATTTCATAGCATCTTCTTTGGTAAGACGATGTGGGAATCCAACTTGACCAGTTTTTCGTTGTCTGTGGGCAACGTTAAATCCCGGCCGTTCTAAGGCAACGTAAAAATCAAGACCATAAATAACAATTGACGAATCATATTTGATACTTAAATCAATATGTTCTTGAATACCGAAACCGAAATTTGCAGTTGATAAGAAATTGTCACGTCTCAACTCGTATTCACGGACCTTAAAACCACGCTCCAAGATCTGCTCAGTTTTAGCAACATGAACTGTTCAATGTATGGCAATTTTTTCATTATGTCTAATACCGAATAAATGAGCTGGATAACGAGCCTTCAAAAAACAGGTTGCTGTCCAGTTAATTGTTCCAAAACTTTCACTGCGCGTGTAAGTCTATCATCAGATTCACCAACGCAAATATTTAAACATAATTTTCTAATATGTAATTCTCGCATAGGATTTTTCGTAGGATTCCTTTTTATCTTCTTCTGGGGATTAGTCTCCGCTGCTGGTTGCTTTTCTACGGCTGGCGATATAGCGGATCGCTGGAATATGCAGAAAACAAGCCAACCTACTTTCTGACACTAAACTTCTACTATTTTTCAATTAGAAAAACATCAGTTCGTTGCAAAATGATTTCTAATCTAAGCTTTGTCCCTATTATGGACAGATACTAGATGCGAAACAACTTGGTAGGACGGAGTTTTGTGCTATTTCCTTAAGCAAATTTTTTAAATTTCAATTTAAATTTAACATTATTTTCATTACTCTAAATACATAAATTATTTAAGGTTCCATGCGACCAAAACGTGTTCCTGATAAGGTTTTGCAACCCTAATATAAAATATCAAAACAATTCAAATTATATTTAAATTAAGTTTCTAATAAGAAGAGAAAAAAAAAACTGGAAAATAATGACTAAATAATTAATAAAACAAAAAAAATGTCTCATTTCAAATAAAATATTCAAATATTTTTCTTCATATAGGTATATATTTTCCACCAAAAAAAAAAAATAGAAAAATCATTTTCCTTTATGCTTAAGGATATGAAAAAGTCATTAATAATGAAAAAATCGTTTTTCATTTTTGTTTTCTTTTTTTTGCTTTGTTTTTACTAAATCGAAAATAAATTAAGAAATATAATACTTTATCTTCGTATGTAAATCTTTTTGAAATATGGAATTTCCTTTTACATATGAAAAAAAAGAAAATTTTGATTTTTTCGGTTAAATAAAAATTAAGAAAATGAAGGGAAAAAGCAAGAAAATGTAGAAGGAAAACAAATTCTGTAAAATTTTTTTAAAATTAAAACCTAAAATAGCATACAGAAAATTAAAATCGAACAACATCTAAATTTTTTGATATCCTTAGCGTCTTTTGCCTCTGCTCGTCAAAGTCAATATCAAAGAAGACAAATCGTTTAACAATGTTTTTTGTCCTAAGTTATCGTTTTAGACTAACGCTGAGACATAAGGGACTTGGGACTGTTGTTCCATAAAATGGTTTGCATGTATTGCAAAGAAGTGTAGGCGACTGCAGAAGGCCACAAGTCTCTGAAGCAGTAGAAAAAGCCAAAGAGAAGTGACTGATGTGTCTTTTCTTTATCAACTTTTTAATGCTACCATTGATGCTTCCTCTATCTTGAACAAAATACGTATTCCACGGTGATCCATGGAATTGTTCAACATCAATATTCATTGAACTGACGATGGAATATATATCCGAAGTTTTAAATAGGATATTTTAAGTGCCAATAACATCATAAACGATATAAAACATAAAATGTTCTAGTTAAATCTCAATATATCAAGCAATACACTTTACCAACGAAGACACAAATTGATACTTATCAGTTGTGACTTTACTATTTTCACAAAATAATACAATATTTTGCTGTATTTTTAACATATTAGCTGCATTTTTTTCACAAGCGTTGCTAAAGACAGGAGCAGAATTTTACATTTCATACAACAGCAACTCCTACTCTGGCTTTTATTTAGACTTGAACTCCATTTCATGTTTTCAATATTGAACATATAGATTGCTCTGTTTTGTCAGGTTTATATTAAGTTTTATTCCGGTAGGTGGCGGTGCGGTCAAGAAATTTCAATTTCCTTATTTTTGTTAATAGAGAAAATGTCAAGATCGGTAGAAATACTCGACATGACCGAATTATCAGAGAGGCTTATGCAAATTTAACGCCGCAGCTACGTTCGCAACGTAATCAAGAAGTGGTGAATTACGCAACTGCAACGCATGCTCAACAAACTCCTGAAGAACGAGCACAACAACTTGAGATGCGAAGAATTATTCAAAGACAACCAGTTACTGATGCGAATAGATCAGTTAGTGCGGAAAGAATTCGTTCATTATGCGTTGCAACGATGTCATCATTCAACGGTATAGCTTTTGCTTACGAACCAAACATAAATTATAGTGCTCGTAATAAAATTGCTATTGGTGAAATGTCTGTTGAATGTATTCATTATCACCCGCTCAAGTTTAAAAATGAGACAGCCGGAATGTGTTGCTGTTCTGGCAAAATTGTGCTTCCACTATTAAATTCACCATCAGAACCATTGAAAATATTGCTAATGGGTAAAGGCACGCTGTCTACAATTTTTCTAAAATAAATTAGAAAATTTAATTCGTCCTTACAAATGACATCATTTGGAGTGAAGATTATCGAAATTATCATTCAACATTTAATATCCAAGGACAGGTGCATCATAAAATTGGTTCTCCATATCCATTCCCAAATGAAGAACATACATTTTTGCAAATATATTTTATGAAGAAGAACAACATATTTTGTTGCTCTTACTACTTGTCGTTACTTTTTCATGTGCTGCTTTGATCCGAAGCAGAACAAACTGAAATAAACGCACCTATTAAAAACATAAAATTTTCTACAAACATCTACAACTACTATAATAATATTTAAACGGATATGTTTTTTTAGCATTCTATACTACAGGAATTACAAATGTAATCATGAAAACATAAACCAAGCATGATTAATAAACAAACATAGAACATAGAGAAATATGTTTCTTTACATGATATTTCTCTCGTTTTGCACGTTGCACAATCAGAGTAATTAGCTGATGTTGCGGTAGAATAATCATAAATCTTCTGGTTTCTTTTTTTTTCTTCATTTTTTGGTGTTTTTCTACCAAAATGATATAAAACATAATTTATGATTAGAACAGATGATTTTCTTCGGGTAAAAAATTATATGTTTTCTCTAAATTCAGAACATATAAATAAAACAAAAATTGCTCAAAGCAAAAAATTATTGATCAATATAAAATGTAATTAAAAAGCATATAGTAACTGAAAATCGGCCTAGAGTCGATTTTTTGATGACCTTTGGTAGAAATCGGATAGAAAAGCTGCCAAAACTAACATTGTTTTAACGTTTTTTCTTCATAACTTTGTTTCTTTTCAAAATTTCTTCTAAGACCCTGGCAGCATAAGTCTAATCTGAAAATTTTATTCAAATCGGTGCATTAGATTTTAAAGTACATGAAAAAAACTGTGTGATTATTTCTTTCTCCACTATCCTTAGACCGATTTGATTGAAATTTAACACGTTATCGTCTATTTGTGTTATAAACCAATATAATTAATTTGGACAAAATCGGTTCACAAATTTTCCCATTAAATCCTAAAAACCATAAATGAAAAAAAGAAAAAACTTTCCGGTCACTCTGCTTTACATTTATAACTTTGCTCCCCTTGGATCGATTTTGCTGAAATGCAATACCACACTAAGTTAAGGAATAAGCAACTGATATTGTAAATTTCATCCAAATCGGATAACGGGTTTTTGAGTTATCTTATATAGGGACGGACATGCATAAATTGAACTTTAGATTCCTGACACAACCATACCCTTAAAACCTTTCTACGACGATTATTTCGATGTGTTACAAATGGAATGACAAAACTAATATACCCTAGTGCCTACCATAGGGCATTTAAAATAGAAGTATTTATATAGTTTTTATTGAATTTTTTTGATTTGAATTATTTAAAATTAAACTAAAAATAGATATAGTTTATTTCTCACTTAGCGAATTGAAATATATTTTCTTTTAAAAGAAAAATGTAATTAAATTTTTGAATTTTAAACAAATTTCCAAACAAAATAAATATATATGTTATTAACGACTGAAAAGTACATTAAAAAAAAGCGAAGGATTCATTTGTGGCCTTCCGAGAAAACCTCAAATTACTGATTCACATCACAAATGGAAAGTGTATCTGAGATAATTTTAATTAATATAAAATTGTTTATAAAAATTTTCCAGACCTTTTTATAATTCAATATTTTAAAAATTAAATCAAAAATTTTAATATAATAAGCAAAAGGATTTACATGTTGTGCATTAATAATTTAAGTAATAAATTGTGAATCAGATTTAAAACTTCAGAAAGGTTTTTCACCTGATTCCTTGTGAAGGTTTTTATCAAGATTTATTGGTTTAGAGAGTTCCCAAATGGGTTGTCCAAACAAATAAAATAAACTGATTTCAAAATTAGTGTTAATTTGTTTTTAATTGTACGAAATGGGAAAAACTATATAAATCCTAGAATTCCCATCCTGGAAAATCCTGGGATGAATTTCCCCGGGAAATTGATGAATTTTCTAAGCAAAGTATGTCCAGTTTTGTATTGAAAAAATTCCCGGGAAACTACCATCGAAATTTCCCGTTTCCCGGGATGCTGAATATGGGCGGGAAATGGAAACTTTAATAACTCTTAAACGAGTTGAGCTAACGAGATGATGACCCCTTAATTCATTGCACTTAAAGCAAAGGATTGTATTGCATTCCAATGTGGGTTTGTAATATACCCAAGTCCAACACATAATCCAAATGCATTTTACATCCTTCTTATTGAGATATATAAATTAACTACATTTTTAAAACCGTTTGGTTTTTCTAATAAAGGATGTCACAGGCTGGTTAGGTTCAGATGAACGAATCTCTCATTGTTTAGAGTGCACTCAGTCAGTGTAGCAAGTCTGGTTCTAGAAACAATGATTTGACTAATTAATTAAATTTTAAACCATACATACCACATGCATACCATGCTAATTATTCACACAACGCCTAAAATTACTACATAATAATTTTGATCAGAGGTTGCCAAACTTTTTTGTCTCGTGGACCACTTGTCATGTTTTTCGCTTTTGGGTAGACTCCCTGCTTACCTAACATTCATTTTTTGCAAACTCATCAACTTTAAATGTATTTTTGACAATTGGTACAGTGCTACTCACTTTGACCGGGGTAAAAGTGAGTATACCACCCCAAATATAATGTAATATACTGTGATGCGAGTCGTCGTCGACTCTTGGAGGTCGATGTAGACCACTTTGGGAATCACTGGTTTAGATTTAACATCTTAACCAACTTGATTGTTGATAAGTACACCAACAACTTGGTAATCTGACTAGATGGACTGTATACTAAAAAATGATATGGTTCTTGTGTGCACTTGAGAAATTTTTGATGGCGTTTAAAGTGTTAAACCACAAACTTAAACTTTATACTGTACAAATAATATTCCATGTTGAAATACTTGATGGAATTCATTCGTTTATCTTTCTTTTAAATACGTTTTTTTTTACTGTCAAAACCAAAGATTTAATTATAATTTAGTTTTCTGCAAATGTCCTTATTTAAGGAATAATATAATAATTTTATAATATGTTTACAAATTCAAAAGGAAATTAATTAAAAAATAAAAATCTTGTTAGACAAATATGTATACAAAAAACAAGCTTTTTTATATGGTTTTCTTTCTTATTACATATTATTTTTGTAAAGAAAACTTTTCTTTTTTTTTTAAAGAAAATACTACTTCCTATAAAAGATCATGAAAAACATATTATTATTATTATATTTCTTGTTTTTCCTCCCGCACAACTGTGTGTGATATGAAAATAATCATATATAATAAAAAAAAAACCATCACAGCAGTATATCGTCACAATTTTCTTATTGTATACATGCTTTAGAAAAGCTTTCCATTTCTTCCTGTTTAGTTTTTTTTTGTTTTTCTTTTTTTTGAAGGAATTTTCCTGTTTTCCTATTTTCTTTTCTGTATGCACACAGCATAAAACGGAAGTTTTTATGTCATTGTATCCTTTATGTATAGTATATGAAAATTTTCAGGTTTTCTGTAACGGAAGTCATTCAATTCAGCCTCACCATGTTCAATAGATATGAGACAACAAATTTACGTGTAACCCTTTTTCCTTATTTCTGCTTTTTTTAGTTTATATACAAGTATATTTGATAATATATTTTTAGTTTGTATATAATTACATATTTGTTAGCACAGAATATTTCCTCTTCTTTGTAGAACCGCAAAATTTCTAAACCACATTAATAATGTATAAGTTTTATATGTAATTTTATATATATGCTCTTAATTTGAATTCCTGACGATCATGTTGTCAATCTATTCACTTAAATCCTTCATAAATAAATATCCTTTGGTGTGGATACAATTAAAAAAAAAATGATGGTGGATTAGAAATTTTTGTGTTAGAGTATTTGCTTATGTTTGAAACTTAATTTATAATTTATGAATCTCTTTTAGATTTTACTTTATATTAGTCAAAATTAAAACAAGAAAAAAAAATGACAAATAATATACCACACCTTATCATAAAACTGGGTGTTCAATTTGTATTAAAAATGAAAGATAACCAAGAAAAAATGGTATCAACAAAGTTGAAAAGACATAGGTCTTAAGTGATTTGTGATTTGTCATGAAATTGAGCTTAGTACGAAAGATGTTGTCATAAAGATTTAAAGATTAAATAGTCAGTGAAGGTGATTATTACTCTATACTATGGAAACGTAAATGGTGTTCTTAGATATTATCCAAAACAGCAGTCGATTTCGAATTAAAGAACTATTAATATCTTGAAAACCGTTTGTGTTAGTAATTCTTCTATTCTAACTAATAAGTTTTCACTATATGGTTTCTAGATTTCATAACTTTACTACTGTTTACATTAAAAAATTAACCAAATAAATATATTCGAATTTGAACAACCAGTCTTGGTGCTCGCATCAACTATCAGGTTCGAATTTTCTACATGACTTACCCAACGACTCCATTGGACTTATTTCAAGACATATTATCAGTCGGACTGACAAAAAAGTCCAATTTTCAGAGTCTTCACAAGACTTTTTCTCAGTCCGACTCAAAATATGTCTTGAAAGAAGTCCAATGGAGACGTGTGGTAACTTAACTGAAACTTATCTATTCATTCACTCTCCGTTATCACGAGAACTAGCTACTCCTCTTCTTCAGAGATAGATAGGCTTTTACTCATGAAATACAATATAAACGACATTATTATTTTATGATTCTACATGATTAGGATTATCTATGAAAATTTTCGAGATTATTATGTCAGGCATTGACATGATGATAATAAATGGCATAAATGATGAGACTTTGTAGTACTTTTATTTATCTAGACAGATCTCCGATTTTAATGATCATTATTTCCCAATCGGTCATTAAAACTCGTTAATGACCTTTATTTCCGTAATAATGATCAATTTTTAAGTATCTATTTCCAGCATAATTATTTTTTTAATCTTCAAATGAAATTCTGAAGATATCCTAAATTTTTTCCTCACATTGCTTACAGGGCCATCTATATTTGAATATTTTAAAAATTTCATCTGGTTTTGACATGTTTTCTTCTTTCACCTAAACTCAAAAGTAGGAAGAATGGTTATTATAAAAAATTCCTTAAAATTTAGTAAAATACAATATTAAAAAAATAATTTTATTGAATAAAAATGAATAAATATTCTATTCTGAAAATTATAAACAAAATAGTAATTTAATGTAACTTTTGGAATGACAAGAATAATGATCACTGCGGAAGAAAGAAGATGTGCCATGGGTCATCCAGAAGTGACAATAAAAAATAATTATTGTAATTAAAATCGGAGATCTGTCTAGAGAGCATTAGTTCTAATAGTTTAGGAATGAATTCGTTTGTACACCCTGTATAAATAGTATATATTAAATGCAAATTCATCATCAAACAAATAAAAAGAAAACTTAAATATTAGTTAAAGTGTTAACTAACATCAATTTAAGAAACATTCATCTTTTTTAACATAATATAAAATATGATATATTATATATTTTGTCATTTGTTTTTCACGATGCGTGTTTGAATTTATAGGATTTTCCCATTTGAATTATTATATATTTTGTCTACTACAGCTTTGACTAATCTATATACATTTTTTTCGAATATAAACTACCCTTCTACAATAATATATTATGCATAATATAATATTTATGTTTATTTTTTTTCTACTATAAGAAAAATCGAAAAACATATGCAAACCAACAGTTTTATCATTCATAATCGTGACACTCTCTGTATTATATAGTATTAGGATAGTATATGAAAAAAAAACCATGTTTTATATATTATTTGTTTAGTCAATTAATTAGATACAAACAAATCTGTCAGTGATTAGCAGATAGAAGACATTAAACTTTGGATTTATGAATATTAGATCATCAAAAAGGAAGGTACTAGGGTGTACAATAATTTGTCAGCCTCGACAAGAAAGACACTGTTTATGTAAATGAAATATATTGTATTTTGTTATTCAATATAATTTCCCTCAACTTCAATACACTTGTTCCAACGATTCTCCAATTTAAGGATTCCATCCCTGAAATCAAAATCCGGGAGGTCTCCAAAATACGTCTCTAAAGCTGCTATGACCTCTTTTAGCTTCTTGTTTCAATTCAAGATCATGGTGGTTGACCGAAGAATTATTTATAGTGATGAATTGACGTACCAAATTCCTTTTATCTTTCCTAAAACAGTACAAATGTTGTTGAGAAAGACGAATTCGAAGGTGTTTTTGTTCCATTGTTAGCGAATACGGCACCCATTTTGCACAAAGCTTTTTGAAACCTAAAAAGCTAAGATGTGATGTACTGATCTATGTGAGATGTCTATGGTGTGAGCTATCTGATCTACAGTCACTCGTTGATCTTCCAAAACAATATCCTGTATTTTTGTATGTTTTCTGTTGTTGATACATTTTTGGGAAGACCTTCGCGTGGATCATCTCCGAGGATTGTACGACCAGCTTTAAAAAGGGCAGCCCATTTTTTCACAGTGGAAAGTGAAGGTGATACATCCTTATATACTTCTAACAATTTTGGATGAATTTCTGTAGGTGGTAAACCATCTAAAACAACGAATTTAATCACTGCACGATATTGAATTTTTTCCATGTTAGAAAAATTCAATGACACGTCAACTTCAAATAGCTTCTAAACAAAGACTGAATTGACTTATCGACGTGAAACTTGACACGTGTTCATATAAGGGTTGTACCAACATAAGACAAAAAAATTGACCTGTTAGCGGCACATTCTCTTATCGGGACTGAGAAATTATTGTACACCCTAGTAAATCAATAGTACTATGGGAGAAGGGTATATAACTTTTTTCTAGGTACTATATTTTATCAATTCTCAACGTGTTAGATACCGATGACGTCTTAAATCTTAGGTCCTGAAAAGGAACAATTAAACAAGAAGATTAAAAGAGAGAAGCACGTCTCTAATGCATCTTTTATTTTTCCTCGTTTAGTAGTTATTAAAGATTAAAGACATCATCACTGTTAACATATTGGCCTGATAAAATGTTTAGAAGGGATTATTACCCGTACGCATAATGCACGTATACAGTTTATATAGTAATTAATATAGTTTCAATAACAGTTTAAGAATCTCACGTAAACTTTAGTATATAATAAGTAGGTAAATCGATAGATCGAATAACGAAAAATATGGGTTAAGTCTTTATGTATATACAATAATAAAAACCCAATCTAAATGTTAAGTTATAATAAATCGATAAATACATAAATCCGCTTAAACAAAAATATATAATCTAAATATTTTCAAGTATAGTAGAATTCATTTGCAAACAGAAAAATTGCAGAAAATATCCTTTATGGATTTAACCCTGAACCGGATATTCATATAACTGGGACACATTCAATATAAGATTATTTATCGGGATCTATTAAATTGTGTGTACATACGATAATACAAGGATAATAGCGACCACTTTAAAAATCAAATATATAAAATCTTATGTAAAGCGATTTATTAAGAATATGTTTTTTTATTGAATCTTTAAAATACGTTTATTTATATACAATACTATATATGCTATATGTGCTATATATGCTATATACACCCAACTCTTTTTTTACACAGTAGATACCTTCCTTAGAAATCCGTGCAAAAGAAAATCGTGTAAAAAAATACATGCCACATATGGTAAAATTTGGGACAGATTCCACAACTTTAAAAAATCGTGTAAAATGAAAAAACTATAAATATTTTCCCAAAAAACCGTGCAAAAAAGTAATAATGAAATCCATATAAAATCCATAATAAAAATCAATTTTGAAACTAGTCATAGCTACTTGATGACAAGCGTGCATGTTTATTACAGACTGGACCAAAAAAGCTCTCATTAGTAGAAATGTGTCAGATATGTATAGCACAACTGTCCTTCCTTACCTTTCTAAACAATTCAAAATTAATATGGGTAATTTAACAAAGTTATAGACATTTTGCATTTTAAGAAGGTTTCAAGCAAAACCTCAGCAGAAGCTAACCGTCAGGTGAAGGCAAAGACTGAGTGGTGTATTGCAGAATTCACTTTTTGCACGTACCCTACTTTAAAGATCTTATCTCATTAATTTGAGGTAATAGATAGGTAACAAAATTTCGCCTAATCTATTTGGAGTTAATTTTTAGTAGGA
This sequence comes from Xylophagus ater, assembly GCA_963422695.1. NCBI lineage: Eukaryota > Metazoa > Arthropoda > Insecta > Diptera > Xylophagidae > Xylophagus > Xylophagus ater. Next base: position 43,791,112 of record OY730483.1, on the reverse strand, counting down.
ATTATAATTTAGGAGCGAGGGTGCGGCTTGTTTACTTATGTATATCGTGTGTTACGGTATTTCCCCAATCATATTTTGTTGCTGTATACATAAGTTTATGTAAGATACTGTCAAAATTAGAATTCAAAAAAAAGAAATTTTATTGGGATTCGTGCTAGAACAAAAAATGTGTGTAAAAAAGTGTATTTTTTCTTATTGGAGAACCGCGTTATTTCAAAATCGTGTAAAAAAAACAGTGTAAAGAAAGAGTTGGGTGTATGTGTATATATAGTCAAAGTTACAATATGTGTTAAACATAAAGAAATATAGAGTATTTAGCAAGTAGTATAGAAGTAATATGAAAAAACACCTAGTGTAAGTTTTCCATTTTACATAACAGTTTTACACGTTTTACTATTTCCAATATTAAATTAAAATCTTTAATACTTAATATTACTATCAGCGCATTTTTTATTCAAATCAGTGTAAACGTTTTTAACATATATTTCCAAAGAAGAAGAAATAAGCAGTCTTCTCAAGTTTAATACGAAACCGTAATTTTCTATAGTATATTATAATTTCTATAAAATTAGATAAAGCAACAATATGTAATGACACTGAAAGAAAATATTTTGAAACTAACAAATTTTCACTACAAGAATTCAAATATTTTACCCTTACTTTGGCAAATATAATTAACATAACATACTTGTATACTCTTTTTTGACCTATTAAGATTAAGTTTAAGAGCGTTCTTATACTGTAACCTTTGAGATCCATTGTATCCCCTATTTTTTAGTGCCTAAATTCCCATTTTAGAGCACCTCCTACAGGCCTATTTTCCTAAGAAATTTTAGTATCTGGAATGAGTCAAAAGATTGTATCATTTTTGGGAAGAACTAGTATGCCCCCCGATGTTCCTATTAATCTCCTCCTAATATAAATATTCGAAATAATGCTTCCTAAAAAATGTGCATATTCGTCCCACCCGCAGAATTTGCAGATACTATCTAGTGCCAGTCCTAGTTTTTTAATGTGTTCTTTGAGTCTACAATATCCTGTTACTATTCCTGTCAGTATTCTTATATTCAAAGGCTTTTAATCTCTTTCAAATTATACTTCCCAAAGAGATCCTTAGCTTCAGATGACCTAAAATTTTATGTAACTTATCTTTAAAGTTACGAATTTAAATATAGTAACTTTTAATTCAGACAAAGATGAATAAATGCAAGGACATAAAATGTTATCCAATAATTTCTTTGATATGATATACAAAGAAATATTATAAAGAATGGACGATTGCGGTCATAGTCAATAAAGTTATAAAGTTTTACTGTCCAATATACCAAATTTCAAAGAAAATCTTCTTAAAAAATTGCGAAATTTTTAACATTTTATTTTTTTCTTTGAAAATTATTAATTTAAAAAAGAAAAACCTTCCAAATAAAAAAAAGAAAAGATCTTCAAGATTATAATTCTAAGAAATGAGAAGGACCAAAAAAAAAGCCAACCTTCAAAATCGTTTTAAGTCTAGAATATTTGCCATAAAATTTACTCTTTAGTTCGTATTGGGGTCTTTTGCATAAAGATCCTTTAACATATTTCCCAAAACAAGTAAAAGAATGAGTTTTAAAAGGACTTCCTTTAATTTTGTTTTTTTTTGCTGCCTTTTTGGTATGACATTTTGATTGTAAACTTTTGTCCGATAACAGGAAAAGGCCTTTTGCTCCACTTTAGGATACTTTGACTGTTCAACTCTTTTTTTCTCACATTTTCTTTTTTTTTTGTTAAAGTATTATTTTGGTTTGGGAATTTCTATGTATATACTTTAGTATAGTAGAGGTATATAGAATATAAAGGTGAAGAGGTTGAGGGTCATCATTTATTCTATGTTGTTGCGATCTTTTTCTCATGCTCCCAAGAGCATACTTGAACCCTTGCTTTTATTCTTTTTTTTTTCTTCCTATAGGTTCCTGAAAAAAATCTTTTTTCCATTCAACGATGATTTGACAGTCATGAATCGACATATGTGAAACACTTTAACATTATGTTAATGCCAAAAACAGCAACATAACCATATTGTCCTTTTTTTTGTGCTTTCCATTTCTTACAAGCTAGATTCATTTTTCTTATTTTTGATTTTCTTTTCTTTTTTCTTGTATTTTATTCCTTTCCTGCCTATATATTGCCTGATATAGAAGATTTTGTGCTTGTTTGGTTATCCAAAAAACTCGATGTTTATGATATAAAAAGGATATATAAGAAATCTTAATATCGTTTTGTATAAAACGAAAAAATTGTATATAGAAGAGAAATTATATATGTAAGCTTTTCAACTATTTTCGCTCTATACGATTTGAACGTCCTATGAACGTCTTATGCGAACGTCCTATTCTAGAGCTAGGCCGAAGAAAAAAAAAAGAAAACATGTATATTTATGTGGAAATAAAAAAAAGAAAAGGATTCTAGACTATGTTATACATATTTATAATAAAAAAATCAAGAAAAAAAGGGTAAAAGGGTTGCAGTAGAAACAACAAGCCAACAATCATATATCGTGAAAATTTTCTATTTTTTTTCTTATATGGTTTTTGTCCTTGCTGATATTGCTTGTCTACTATTATAAAAATAATAATATACGCTTTTCATATTATATTATATAATATATTAAAAGATGTGTTCCTTTCGAAAAAGAAATCCCAGCAACAAGTAGTATGTCATATATTGTGTTGAGAGAAAAAAACCGAAGGAGTGTTGTGTACTTCAAACGAATGTAAATGCAGATACTATTGCCATATAATATAATCCCATTTAAATCTGATTTATTTTCTTCTAAAAAAGAAACATGTTTCTAAAATGATTTGAAATGGTGAAAACGTATTGCCTGCAGTTTTATTTCCCTTTTTTCGTAGTCGTTAGGGTTGTTTCCCTTCTTTTTTTTGAATTTCAATTTTTGGTCTTATTATAGCATATAACAAAATCAGATATTATAGCAAATGTTCTTTTAAAAACGAAAATTACATACTAAGTCATATGAATATTGTAAGTCTAGAGAAGGATAAGCTATCTGATCTCTGAAAACTGCTCGGGAAAGGTTTTATGCTATATTTTTCATCGCGATAAAGTAAAATAATTTTTACTTTTTATATTCTTTATGCTTTCACCTATAATCTCAATATATAGTATAAGAATGCCAAATTTTTGAAATTAAATATTCAGGCAAATTTACTAATTAAAACAAAGGTGTCCAACCTTTTTGTTTCCCTGGGCCGCATTGGAAGAAGACATGGTGTTTTGAACTACAACTATACTAGTATTACTATGTATAAATCCATATCATAAAATGAATGTGACACTTAGCATTGAAGTTGAGAAACTAAATCGTCAATATCTGGTTCGATTGAAGCGTGGTTGCAATACTCAGGAAGTTCTCAAGGTGTTCATCCAACATGTTGGGTCTAATTTTAGACTTAGCATGTTTCATTCTTCACTTAAGCCACCAGGTGACAAGCAACAGAACGGTGTAGCTGAGCGAGCAACGCAAACAGAAAGAATTTACTACATAACGAAAGAGGTTTCTGTGCTGGTCCTGTTTCTGTTGTCACTTGGCAGCTTTAGCACGAGGGCGCAAACACACAAAAAATTCCTCAGAAAAATGGACATGCTTCAGTAACTATGAATATTTTCGAGCGCATTGATACTTGCCCTGGGCCGCGGGTTGAACAGCCTTGAATTAAAAACCAAAAGTGATTTGATTTTGGTAAATAAATAATAAATATTCCAATTGTCTAAACTAAAGAAATAAAAATAGTGTAGAAGTCCTGAAATCATGGAATCTTAAACCGATACCGCACATAGTTCTTCTAAATCCAATCGAATTTACTGATATACGAAAATATCCTAAATCGATTAGAGTTTTACAAAATCTATATTCTGGTCATCCGTATTCGATTGGATTCGTATCACTACAATATAAAAACAACTCAACTGCGTTTAACCAGGCGAAAAATTAATTATTTGCTACAGAAATGTGGTTTTCAAAATATTTTTGATCGCACAAACCAAACATTTTATATTTTTACGGAATTTTTGTACTTTTCCTGAATGATTGTACTAATTAATTTTCCGAAAATAATTGATTACATAACTTATTTTCTTTAGGATTACGTGAAGTCTAAAGTCTATGCGGATAAGCCAGTTTCGATTGATGCCTTGGAAGCAAACATTACTCGCGCTATTAGCCAGATACGAGTCGTAATCTTCGAACAAGTGTTTTAAAATTGGACCTATAACATAGAATGGACCACCTAAAGCATAGTTGCGTCCAACATTTGAATGACATGATTTTCAAAAAATAAATGGTATCGATTGCTTTTTCGGTTCTTGATAACGTTTTCACCATCACTTTCAGTTTTATGTATTTTATTAAGAAATAGGTATTTTCCTGCAACTCACAATGAATAACCTGAATAAAAACTCTAATACAAAAATATACAGTAAAAAATTCACCATAGGTGAGTTTCATGATTTCATACTTACCTTTGTCATAAACGAAACTCTCGGTACAAGAATACGCAATACTAAACCGGTACGAATAGAGAAGATATGATACGACTGGTATACTAGTAAACTCGATTAAGTACGAGAATATGCCTCATGTTCTAATCCAGTGTTTCCCAACCTTTTTTGTGCCATGCCCCACCTTAGCCTTTCTAAAATTCTTATGCCCCCCCTATATAACATATATAATTTTTAATATTAAAAAATTGAATTGTTCACTTAAGAAACTAAATTTGGCACCGAAATCTAGCATTGCATTTAAATGGCCCGAAGCGAAAGGGTTAAACTCGTGTCATGTCCATTTTCGAATTGCCCCCCTTAACCATCAAATTGCCCTCATGTGGGGCGTGGGCCCCACGTTGGAAAACACTGATCTAATCAATCGCAATTTAAACTAAATTTTTTATTATTTTATTTCAATGATATCACAGTCGATTGCGCCTTTACCTACTAACATGTTAATCTTCGACAAAACAAAACATACATCTTCCAGCTTCTCATTCGCAAGAAGGCAAAAATCCTCGTGCTTCCTGTGTATGGGAACTAAAAATCTGATTCAGAAAATATCCCTTTCAGATATGACATATGCGTGCACGTTTTTCCACCCCATTTTTCCTTTTTTTTTATCATTAAAAGGGGTGGTGAAATCCATGCAAACAAAATAAAAAAGAAAATTAGGACATTTTATTTATGGTATTTGTTTTAAATTTAAATGTTTTTGAAACGCAAGCAAAAAAAAGCAGAACTTAAAAGAAAAAGTTTTATTCAATTTTAATTGGAAAGCTCACGTTTCCTTTTATTTTTTCATGTTTTTGAATTTATCCCTTTTTTGTTTTTTCCTTGGAATGGGATCAATGGACAATATTCAAAAGGAAAATTTTTCATTATATAATTTATTTTTTCGTATTTTCTAAACAACAAAATTTTCACGCCCCGTTTTATTTCTATAATATTTATATTATAATTTTATTTATTTTTCCATTCTTATAGTATGTTTATTTGTGTGATTTCATTTGTTTTCCAGTAAATAAGAAACGTCAACTGAGAAAAGGTTATACCAAATTAAATAGCAACACCAAAAAAAAAAACAAGGAACCAACAATTTACTAAAAGAAAAAAATTTCTAGAACTTCTACAATATCTTTTATTTGGTCCTTTCCGATGCTTATATCATCATCATATTCTAGATCCAGGTCTAACAAAGGCCTCCACATATATATAGATATATATTTTAAAGGGTTTTCAATCCTTTTGAGAATTGAGCGAACATATTTTTTTTTGTTTTTGTTTTATTTAGCTTATAGGATTCGAGTATTTCAAGAAGGACCATCTATCCTATGGTACATGGTATGAGAATTTCTTTAACAAGAAATAAAATTTTTCTATTATATTTTTTTATTTTAGTAGGATATGTTTTTTCTTGGTGCTTTCTTTTGGTTCGATCTCAGAAGAAAAAAAAAAGGGTCAAACGAAAAAGGATTGAATGTAATTTAATCATTTAAACAATTGATTGCTTAGATCTATTGGAAAAACCTAGCTTACACCTTTTTATTTATATTTGGAATACATATTTGATTTTCTTGTCTTTGTTTTTATTATATAAATGTTTCTTCTTTTATTTTTACAGAGTCCTTCGACAAGTTATTTGTTCCACTAAAAAAAGTTACAATAATTTCCGACAAGTTATGAACGACTATACTCTTTTAATTGGACTTTAATTATCTGAATTTTTTTGTTTTTTTACTATTAAAATATAATAATAACTTTTTCTATATAAAAAGTTATTAAAAATGTTTAATAGTCATTCAAATTTTTTTGTATTTTTTTAAGCATTTCAATAACACTTATATCCGAAAGCTTCATTTGAATATGATTGCTACTTTTTTGGGGAATCTCATTAAGTTGAAGAATATACTTGAAAATTTATAAAATAATCATTATATCAAAAATAACTGAACAACAAGTAATTGAATATGAATTTTCAAAGATTTTATTTCCTAGAATTGGATTTAAATATAATAAAATGAAATTTATTTTTAATTTTTGTTGATTGAAAAAAGATACAGAACCAACTTATAATGGTTTTTTTTGATACGCTGTGATAAAATTTGGATCAATAATTAACAAATTCATAGTCCAATGAATTAACTTGTAATTCTGAACATATTTCATATCTTGAGAACCTTCTCCAATACGAATTTATATATGTTAAAGTAGTCGCGAAATGAACAACAATGCTCCAGCTAAAATGAACTTCGAATCCACACCTGAAGGGACACGTCGCAAAGGTAGACCAAACCTCTGTTGGAGAGACAAAACTCTAGAAAACTTAAAAAGACTGCGGATCCCCAACTGGAGAGAATCTGCCCGGAACCGGGCAGATTGGACGAATATACTACATCAGACCCAGGACCTCCAAGGTCTGTAGCGCCATCGAAGTAAGTAAGTAAATAAAGTAGTCACAAAACTAATATACTCTCTACTGATATCTGTTGAAGTCAAGTTCTTTAATTCTGCATAAAATAGATGAAATACATAAAAGAAATATTTCTTTCTTAGGATTAATTTTATGAACACAGAAAATCCTTTAAAATACCTTCCTTGTAAAGAAGAATCCTTCTTAAAATTGTATATATTTTATATATTTCTAAATGTTTTACAAAATAGTATAAACTATAATACCCAAGCTAGTGTAGAAATCATGTTCCTAGAACTTAAAACAATTTATAGCTGACCACATATATGAATTTATGTTAGCGGTAATAGTGTGGCACTCGGAATTATCTAATATACCAAACAATACCATAAAGAAAATACTTTAAACCGGAACATGGTTAAACGGGATATTACTTTAATTTTAAAATCACGTCAAAATTTTATATTTCTTATATAAAAATCCAATTAGTTAAACAATGGATTTTCTTTTATGTACCAAAACTCAATTCATTTTGTGTTCATCATAAAAAATTTTACTTTAGTATTTAAAGTAAATACGTTTTTAACACCATCTTCTATATAAAAATAAAAAAATCTATAAAAAGAAAATGATAAAGAAAATCCACACCATACGATATACGACGGTACCAACCACCAGGAATGGAAAATTCACCATCAACTAAAGAAAACAAAACTCTTTTGATTATAATTCCCAGTTCACATTCATTTCATTTCAAACATTCATACCTCATATACACATTTCATTTTTATATATATTAGAAGAAGTATATGTCATTTTCAAAACCACAAAATCCTTTCAGACAAAGTGGTTTTTGATTCAAGGGTAACACACAAAAATACAACCAAACCAACGACTAAAAACAATACCTAAACTCCTAAAGTCATAGTAAAAAGCAAGTACTTTTTATTATATGACCTTTATTATATACAAATAACCGTACTTGAAGAATGAAGACGATGACGAAAAAAAAACAAGGACCCGAAACTTTATATTTCATATAAATATGCACCAATTTTAAAATATCCTTAAGCATAATATGTCTGTATCCTTAATGCCCATAAGAATTTCTATGTTTGGTACAAAAAAAGGAAAAGAAATCAGGAAGTTCCATAAACCAAAAGAAAATATGTATAAGAAGAAAACGTGACTTTCTGTTTTGTTGAGAGAGAAAGACTTGATTATTTTACCTGTCGAATCAAGAGTACGCCATCATCAGTCACGATTTTCCAACACAGGAAAAAAAAGAAAAACCCAAAAGGTTTATGTCAAAAGGAAAACCCCTTTTATGTAAAAAAAAAAAAAAACAGAAAAAAATTTACTTCTTCTCAACACATTTCCGTCAAAAAGAAAATACTTTTTGAAAATTATAATGATAGGAAAGAAGGAAATCTTTTTTTTTTTAAGGACTTTTGTATGGATTTATTAATTTTGACATTTGAACGACAGCAGGAAAATTTTCTATGCGGTGTAATAAAATCCGAAATGAAAAACTAGATAATATATTTTGTAGAAAAAGAAAAGCAAATGTCTCTAGTATGGAAAACCATTCAACTTTCTTATACCTAATATTCCGGTCAACATCAATAAATAAAATTAAACCAGTCTGCAATTATAAAAATGTACAACACGAGCATAAAATAATCCATTTATGATTTGGCTTTTCCGTTTGGTTCGAAATTGACTACTTCCAGTTTCTCGATTCCCATGAAACTCAGATCAATTCTTCCTTTAAGTCCAGGTCGAATTTTTGCGCAATCACAATACTCTCTTATATATTAAAAAGGTTTAAAAAAGCACAAATAGAATGGAAAATAAATCGGAAAATCGATATTAAAATTAATACTATTTTAGTCATACAGGTCAGGTTACATATTACATATGAACTCGGTGATTCATCGTGCAAATTCAACCCTAGGCTTTATCAAACGCTGGTCCAAAGAATTTACCGACCCATACGTGACTAAAGCTCTTTACACTACGTTTGTTAGACCACTATTGGAATACGCCTGTAAGGCGTGGTCAGCCTATCATACGACTAATATTAATACGGTTGAATCCATTCGAAGTAAATTTGTACGCTTCATGCTACGAAATTTATCCTGGAATGACCCACTACAATTACCACCTTACCAGGATAGGTAGAGCTTAATTGGCCTGACCTCCTTGGAGAAGCGTCGCATGGTTGCTGATGTAATTTTTGTTCATCAAATTTTTGTCGGAAATATTCATGCTCCCCGTCACGCCCCTACACGTCGGCTTTAAATTAATTTTCATCGTACCAACTATGGTTGTAATGAGGCGGTTTTTAGTATGCTGTGTGAAGTTAATGCCAACGATCCTATTTTTCATTATTGCACTAGCAAAGTTGAATTAAAAAAGGCATTATTTGGTATCAGTTCCATTATTAATTCATCCTAACTCCGATGTGTGCACTATTTGTGCACTAATTGGCTTCTGTGAAACTCTAACTTTGTACCACACCCACATGCATTTTTTCCGCTTGTATTAAGCAGTAAGTGAAATAAAATAAAAATAAATTATTATCAAAATAGTTAAAACTCCTTTTCAAAGACATGAAATGTCCTGGGACTCGTCAATCGCGTAGTTTACCCTATATCTTTTTTTTAAACATATAAACTTTTAATAATTGACTGAAATTTGATATAGGCTTTGTTTTCGGTTTTTCCTCAGATTGAAATTTCAGATTTTAAAACTTTCATTAAAAACAGGAAAACTATGGCTTTCCCAAAATAAATCAATTTCTAGAATATTACAAAAAAGCTCAAATACCGCATAGTAACCGCTAAATAAATATTTGGAAAAACTAATTGAAATTTAATTTTGAATAATATTTCATTCATTCAGGATTTTGTTTCTATTAATTTATGGTGAATAGTTTGAGTGATTTTGGTAACATTTTAATTTGATATTGATTTATTTAATAAAGAATTAATCATTTTATGGTTTTATAAGTACTTGAATGAATATGATGAGACTTTAAGTACGATGAAAATCACCAATGAAATGATAAATATTGAAATAAAATACACTCGGATATGTTTAAGTTTGTCCTCCAATATAATTAGTATATCAGTTCATATTATGAAGTATTATTATACGTCCAATTAACAATGAACAAAACTTCCTATATGAACAAATAACGTTCCCCAAACTGAACTGATACTTTTATAAAATACAAATATTTGCATTCAAATTTGGCATATTAGCATATGTACCCTGATGAGATTTGATTTAATGAAAAATATTAATTGTTTCTAGGGAAAACGGGGAAGAAAACCATTTTTTTCAGCCCTTATCATAAGATATAATTCCTGTATTTTATTGGGAATTCTATCGGCGCTTACAATACATTTTATAGGTTCTTATTTAGCGACGTATAATATAGTGCTCGATAGAAAACATGCACTAAGCGACATCTGCCAGATGGTAGATGGCGCAAATCAAAACTTTGATCTCTTTTGCTCTTTTGTTGTTTTGTTCTGTCAAAAAATATCAGTAGTACCAACATCCGAAATTAAATGTTATAAGAACATTGATTTGAAAAAATCGTTCTTTTGAGAAAGTAAATTAGCGCCCGATAGAATTCGCAATGAAATACAGCAAATCTTAAACAAAAATTAGAAAGTACCGTATCTCATTTGGAAGAAACCCTAACTTCTCAGAAGAAGGATTTTTGATTTTTGAAATAAATAAACATACTTCTAGGCGAGATAGAATGATGGAACTTATCTCAAAATCTATATAAAGATTCCTAGGTTTATTTTTAGCTGGTAAATGAACTTGTTTCGTAACAAATTCCCTTAGGACGTTATTTCGATAAGACATTTTATCTAAATAAAATATATTTTATTTGTTTTTTGTCTTCTACAACAACAAAAACCAATCATTAACAACCATATGCCAGAAAAAAAAGCAATATTTTTTTTTTTATGAGAAAAATCATCATGAACATTAATTTTATCGAAAGAAAATTAGTTTCCCACAATTAATGAGTTTTCACCGCAGAATACTAGCACTTATGTTCGCCCTATGAACTTATAAGATCTCTTCGTAATTTTGTTTGTTTTTTTTCCATACTTGACCTTTTTATCAAATAAATGGACCTATATCTCCTTCATCATAAAAATTTATATGATTTTCCAACAGAACACATAGTTCTCACCTTAAAACATATTATTCTTTCTGCGTGAACAAACAGTTTTTCTTTTTGGTGTGTCCAAAAAGCATAAAATGATGACGTTCATTCGGTTATTATTAAAAGGAATTGAAGAAGTGTTTTTTTTTTTTGTTTGTTCTCCACCATAAATCAGTCAGTTGCACGTCTCAAGTGATCCTTTTGAAAACATATATTCGTTCATATATGAAGAGAAACATACAACAGCAAAAAAAAATCTTCCTCGCGGGCCTATAATTTACCAAATTGGTTCATCATTAAACATGATTATATTTTATTGGTTAATTTTTCTCCCGGTTGTATAGATAGAAGATTTTTATGTATAGTGTTTAACACTACGCCCTTTTTGGTCATGTTTTTCATCCTTATTGTTCCAGTTTTTTACTTTTTTCTGCCTTGTAATAATCAACCATCACTCAAATAAGGTGCCTAATAGGAAAGGTGAAAATAATATCATCAATTTTGAACATGATTTTATGTTGATATTTCAGAAATTTTTGAAATTATAAAATCCTCGTGTTTTTTTTTTTTGAATAGGTGCTAAAAATATTTCATGCCCTAAAGGGACACTTATTTTAAAATTCGATATAAACGATATTAAATAGTAATGTATACAAAATAAGGCATTTAAAGTAGAAACTATTATTTCAAGATGAGTTCTTTTAAATTCTTACCCATTTCTTTCTCATAATTGGTCCTATTCTGGTATGCTCATTTCATGTTATGTTATGTTATGTTAAACTTAAAATAGAATTTTTATGATATTAGTTTTCTTTGTGGAAATTAAATCATTTTATTCATAGTGATAAAAAAAGGTAAGATAAAATGGTTAGTTTAAATAATTTTAGGAATAAATTTAAGTCAACTTTTGTAGGAGTTGGAACACATTTCGATTGATATCCATACAAATTTTATTATGACCTATGGTAAGGACTAGTTTTGTCACTCCATTTGTAACACATCGAAATAATCATCGTAGAAAGGTCCGATTTTGATGAAATTTACCATATGAGTTGCTTATTCCTTAGCTTGGTTTGGTACTGCGTTTCAGCAAAATCGATCTAGGGTGAGCAAACTTATAAAAGAAAAACCATGGTGATCAAAAAGTTCTGTCGTTTTTTGTTTTTGGTTTTTAGGATATAATTGGAAAATTTGTCAACCAATTTAGTTTAAATTAATTGTATAGGTTAACTACATAAATAGGCGATACCATGTTAAATGTCAGTCAAATCGGTCTAAGGATAGTAGGGAAAAAAATAATCCTAGGAGAAAATAACCCTCTTCATATTGTGCCGTGCTATTCTTTCGGTTCGATGTTATTAGAATGATAACACTTTTTATTTATGTGAATTTAGTGTATAAAGTTTATTTATAATTATTTCTGCGTTACAATTAGTCTTAAAAATATTTGTCTTTCAATAATTTAATTATTACAATTAATTTATCACAGTTTATAAAAATACACCACAGTCGCTATCTTTAATAATGATCACAAATCGCCGTTGTAATCGCTTCCACAAAAATAATCACGTTTCCAATCTTTGTCTTGTATGATCTCTGACGAAGCTTTTGACTTCAACTGAACGTCGTTTCGACGGCGTTCTTGCCTTATATACCTATCGGTCTAAGTTCCAGAAATTTAATCGAAACGTGTTAGAAAGCTTTTCCTTGGCCTTTCTAGAAAGCTCTTGTATGATGAATCATTGTTTTGATTTACTTATTATTTTGTGGTATGGTTGTTTTTTTGTTCTTGATTTGATGATTTTAATGAATCACCCAATATTCCAACTGAAATATAGTGCAATATAGTTTTTTTTATGTACTTTAAAAACTAATACACCGATTTGAATAAAATTTGCAGATTAAACTTATGCCATTAGGGTCTGGGTTATCTACAAATCAAAAGAAATTTTGAAAGGAGGAAACAAAGTCATGAAGAAAAATCCTTGAAATAATGTTAAGTTTTGACAGTTTTTCTGTCCCATTTGTACCATAGTCATCAACAAATCGGCTAAAGGACTGTTTTTAATTTAAAAGTAGTATTATATAGTTTAGCTCAAATTAGTGAAATTAAGGTAAAATGGGAAACAAAAGTGAACAAGTTGGTTCAAGACATTTAGAGGAAGTTTAGTAAAAAGAACATTTAAATCAAATTCCTAACTGAATTTGTTTAGAGTTGCCTACACTTTAAAAAGATTAAATTTTGTATGATATTGAAATTCAGCAAAAAAGTACCCCAACTTCTCAAACTCTTCAAATTATGAATTTTCAATACTTTAAATATTATAACTTTCAAATTCATAATTTTAAATCACTTGTAAACAATAAGAAATTTGAAAATTTTTAGAATTTCTTTTTTTAAAAAATCCGATAAACGCAAAATAATATAATTTAAATCAGAAAATACCCGAATACAGCCAATTATCTTAGCTTCTTAAATTATTTTCTTGAAAATAATCTACAAAAAGAAGATTTACATATACCTGTATAAATTAAATTTCTTACATAACATATGAATAAGATCCTTTACTTCCTTTTACATCGTAATTACATATCAAAAGTATAGTCAAAAGATTTGAAAGGATTAAATTCCCTTTCATATATTGGGATTTAATAGTATTTCAGGAGCTTAAAATTTTATGTTATTGAAAATTTAATTATTTATTCGAAATCTATGACCATTAATTTTTAATAAAAACTACATAAATCGGGCATAGTTATTCGGATTCCTAAAGAAAACTAAACTTATGTATGTATTTAATAAATAATTGTTATTAAAAAAATCGATATTATTATTCCTATACAAAGGATCTAGATAATATAAAACAAGTTGTACTAGTATGGAAATTTTTAATTTTGATGTAAAATAATTACCTTTCGAAAGTAATTTAGGAAAATGTAGTAAGCCTAATTTTAATTATTACTAAAATTTAAAAACCCCACCCTGTAATATATTGGGTGAAGGAAAAAGTTCGTGGATTTTCTCTAATAGGTGGCTTTAGAGTCGCATAACTTTAGTAGTTGTAACCCTATGAAGCTATGTAATAACGCGCTTGAAAGGTAACATTTCATAGAAAATTCAAAAATTGTGAAATTCAGTCAGAAGTAATTGTGGTATTTGGGTTTTGAAAATGAGCCAAAATTCAGAAAAATTCGCCGTATTTTACAACATCGCTTCCACCCAGGCGATAAAACTTCGCAAAAAACTTGTGGTGTTTATGGTGAAGATGCTCTATTAAAATCAGCAACAAGTAAATGGTTTGCTCGTTTTAGCTCTGAAAATTTTGTTGTTCAAAATGCGCCGCGCTTTGGTAAACCAATCATTGCAAAAGTCGATGAAATTCTCCTAAAAATTGAGAAAAAGAGACACATTTCATCTTAGGTCATTACTGAGGAACTAAACATTGACCAAAAAACAGTTTTGAACCATTTGCGTAGGGCTGGAAACAAAAAGAAGCTCGATATTTGGGTTCCACATGAATTAACAGTGAAAAATTTAATGAATCGAATTTCCATCTGCGAATTGCTGCTGAAACGAAATGAAATTGACCAATTTTTGAAAACATTGATAACAGATAATGAAAAGTGGATCACATACTACTATAATGTGCGAAAAAGATCGTGGTGCAAGAAGAATGAAGCCGCACAAACGGTGTCAAAGCCAGAACTAACGCCACGTAAGGTAATGCTTTGTGTTTGGTGGGATTGGAAGGAAATCGTGCATCATGAAGTGCTCCAACTTGGCCGGACGATTAACTCCATTCTCTACTGTCAACAACTAATGCGATTAAAGCACTCAATTGAGTTCAAGCGGCCACAATCCATCAATAGGAAAGGCGTCATCTACCATCACGACCATTCACATCTTTAATGACTAGGCAAGAATTGAGAGAGCTTGCTCCGTCCCACTATCATTTGTTTCGGTCTCTGCAGAATTCCTTTAATGCTATTAAGCTGACTTCAAAAGAGGCCTGTGAAAATCACTTGGTTCAATTTTTCGCTCAGAAATTCCAGAAATCCTACAGTGATGGTTTTACTAGCAAAATGGCAAAAGATTATCGATCAAAAGGGCACATATTTGTTTTAATAAAATTAATTTGAATTTTGGTGAGAAAAATCTACGAAATTTCTCCCTCCTCCACTATATTAGATTTTTAGTAAAACCAGTTGAATACAAAAATTACGGATTATATAATTCTGTATTTTTAGAAAAAGCTTTACTTCATAATTTTAAATCCTTTTTTTCGAACATCGCAAAAACATATTAATTGGAATTTAAACCCTTTAAAAAAAAAGCTAATTAAAAATACAAATTTTACTTTAATTATAAAAATATAGCTTATAGAATTTTTTTTTTTTTTATTAGAAAATAATCAAAAGAAAATTAACTCTTGAAAATTTCTTAGAAATTAAACAGAAAAAAAAAACATTATTTTCCCACTTATTAAAACATCAATTTTCCTAATCTCAAAATGTCATATACAGTGTCAGTATTACTGAACAAAATCCGATAAGGAACTGGAAAAACTTTTCTTTATAAAAAACCAAAACAAGAAGAAATTCGATTTAAGAAATACCAAAAAAATACCCATGACATTTTGTGGTGTGATCTAGAAATAAATTGAAACGTTTTTCCTATATATTCACGGTCAGGACCTTATTATAATCTTAGCGAAAAATTTTGCCTGATAAGAAAACTTCTCAGATTGCCTAAGGACTTGAAAAATAAATCCTCTTCATTTTCATTTTTCTTTCATAAAGAAAACCAAAAAAAAGAAAATTTTTGATTTTCTATTGTTTTCATGTTTTCCTCCCCCACTTTCCCCGCCTATGATAATTGTATAATTTCTTAATTTATTAATATCAGAGAGGTTAACATTTAAAATCCAAAAAAAAAAAGTTTTCAACAAATTTCCTATGAAAGAAAATTTCATCTCTGATGATTTTCTTTGATCTTTCATTAAGAAGAAAAAAAGAAAATTTTATTGATTGGAAATACAATTTTTTCTGCTCTTAACTTATTCCGGTTTTTCTTTTTTTTTTTCTTTTTAATTTATATTCTAACTAAACTATTGGTAAGAAAATGTAAAGATTGTACTCATTGGGTGGGTGGGTGGTTGGTGATTGATTCGAGTTTTCTTTTTTTATAATACGAAATCGAATACCATTTAAAATTGAATGATTTTTCTACACTCAAGAAAAAATATTAGTTATAAAAAACCGAAATCAGGGAAAATTCAAACTATTTTTCAGGAAAGTTTTCAGTAGAATTTCTTTCAAAGATGAATGAAAACGATTCTATAAAGTCTTATTAAATAAAAATGATTAAAATATATAAGAAATTACTTGCGAATATCTTAAATTAAGTTATGATGAAAAAAATTTTATTGAAATAAAATTGTTAGTGATTCAAAGCTCTTTCATATCGAGTCCTATATAAAATCATTCGTTATCTAAAAACTAAAAGATAAAAAAATTCATCTGATAGAATTGATAAGAAATATTGAAAAAGTTTTTCAAGAATACTGGAAAAATGAAAATTTTTCTAGAAGATGAAAACTTTCTATAGACTAAAAAAATCTAATTTAATTATAAAATATATTATTAAATAATTGAATTTATTTTTTTTAGTATATTTTCTTTTAATAGTATAAAATTTAATAACCATTTAAGTTTGAAAAGAATTGACATAGTGCCTCCTCTATCCGATAATAAATCACAAATCAAGGATAAAATTCTCAAGGAAGCAAGCACACGCTTGTGTATATATAGATAGCAAAAGCATAATCGACTGAAACAGGAATAAGTTTGGCATACAAATTAGGATACAAATTGGGATATTAATGGGTTATCGTCTTCTAATGAAACACGCAAAAAGACTAGGATTGATGCATAACGATCTCTGCCGGTACTGTAGAGACATAGGTGCGGCTGAAGACAACACAAACTCCTTATTTAAATGATCAGCCTTCTCTCAAACTCGCTACAATATTGCACTGTATTTCACTTAGAATACTTGGTGATTCATAAAATCATCAAACAATAACAATAAAACATTGTCACAATACAAGTATTCTAAGTAAAACAACTAACACAAAAACACCACACGAACAAAAAAACAATTCTTGGAAATATTTAAAATTTGTAGAGCTTTCGAGAAGAACTCTTTGTGTGTTGAATATAAGAGCTTTCTAGAAAGGCCAAGAAAAAGCTTTCTGACACGTTTCGATGAAAGTTCTGGAACTTAGACGGATAGGTATATAAGGCAAAAACTCCATCGAAACATGATTCAGTTGAAGTCAAAAGCTTCGTCAGAGATTATACAAAACAGAGATTGGAAACGTGATTATTTTTGTGAAAGCGATTACAAGGGCAATTTGTGATCAATTATTAAGATAGCGATTGTGGTGCATTTTTATAAACTGTGATAAATTAATTGTAATAATTAAATTATTGAAAGACAAATATTTTTAAGACTAATTGTAACGCAGAAATAATTATAAATAAACTTTATACACTAAATTCACATAAATAAAAAGTGTTATCATTCTAATAACATCGAACCGAAAGAATAACACGTCACAATATTCTTGGCAGCTACTTCTTTAAAACTTTAGGGTTGCTACAATCTATCGATATGGTCAGTATAATAAAATTTTGTGGGAAAATCAAATTCTTCGAAGATGATGCCAGATAATTCTTGGTTTTGCAGAGATCACCTAGAATTTGTATCCTATTGAATTCCCCAAGCTTTTGCCTCAATACAAATACAATATTGATTGTATATTAATCACAAGAATTTGCAATATTGTTTCAATTATAAGAATTCATGGTTAACTAAACTGAATATGATCGACTTATGTATCATTCCAATATATCAACACAACGAAATTTGTATTCTAAAAGTTTACTTAGAAATCCAATGAAATCATCGTTTTGCTAGAGAAGTTTTCATATCATTGTTATCATGTTCATTTCATTTACCAAAAAAATTTACATATATGCAAAAATTTATTTCATTGATATTGATTCATTCGTAAAGTATGCACATAAATTATAAGTAAAAGAAATATTATAGTACATATAGTACGAGTACAATATAAGTGGATACTTTTTCTTATATAACGTACAAAAAAATAGAAGAAAAATTGCTAAGAAAAGATTATAATACTTGCAGTTTTCCATTTTCAATAAAAAAATATAAAACTTGATTTAATATATTCAATTTTCTTTGATTTAAATTTAAAAAAGTATGAAAAAAATCTTTATCTAAGAATCAGGTCATATAAAATCTCAATCAACTTTCTACTGTAAATTTTTCATTAAAAATACCTTTGAGAGATATTCAAATATTTAAGGATTAAAATCCACATCTTTTAAAAATTTGATATTTTCTTTATTGCTCGGAATTATAGAAATTATTTATTAATTCGATACCCATCGATACATTTAGTTCTAATGGATTTTATTGATACTACTAAATAGTAGTGCCAAAGAATTCTTTGTGAAAATCCAAACGTTTGATATCGTATCTTACTATTTGCACTATCAAACAACAAAATTTCATTGCTGTGAACGCCTAAAAATTGGCAATTTGAAACTTCTTGCTGAAAATTTATATATTTTTCAAAATTTTTTTATGCGAAGTTCAGCTTTGAATAAAACCTTATATTTTCCAATATACTTTCTACTTTATGTTTCTTTGTTATTAAGCAATAGTTTTCCTTAGTTAACAGTTTTCCAAACAGCCATTCTTTGCTTTTTTTGGTTATAAGAAAAAGTCTTTGTAACACCTATAATAATATCTTCGAACTTCGAAAATGTCCGAGACAGTTTTCCGAACTTCAAATAGAAAATGAGCTCAAAATAGAAGAAATGGAATCGAATAAAATGTCCAATCGAATCCAACTTCTCACAAACAGTTTTAATATATTTCCTTTAAATTTGTAATTAATAAATTATTTCTCCTTTCATTTTTTATCACCAAAATTAAAATAGCAAAAAAAGAAATTTTACAATATTTTTAAAATAAATGGAGTGAATTTCCCAAAAGAATTCCAATTTTCTAGAAACGATCATTGTTTTAATGGTTAGCAATTTTTCGATATAAAAATTTGAAAAAAAAAATTTCCTTCTATTTTTATACGATATCGAAAATATAAAAAAGAAAATCTCGATTCTATCGAAAAACTAAAAAAAAAAAAAGAAAAAAACCATTGGAAAATTTTTTGGCATTTTCAAATTAACGTTCTGGAACAAATAGACGTATTTTTTTGCGTAGGCTCCATTTAGTATTGAGTTTTCTTATCCTGTTATTTTTATTTTAACCCTTCAATTTTTCTATCGACTAATGGCATCCAATAAGTTTAAACCTTTTTCTATGAATACCAAAACAAACAATCGGAAAAACTTTCAAACAAAAATACTTTCACTTTCTTTTTTTTTCTTAATGTTTTTCTTTTTCTATTTTGTTTCTTTTTTTTTCTTCTGATAACTTAAAAATGATTTTCCAATATACTCGGATTTTTCTAAAAAATTGTTTTTCCTGAATAAATTCCATTAATAGGATATACTTTCTCCTAATCAATTTTTGTTAATATTTTTTTGTAAGAAAAGAACAGATTAGTTTCTTTAAAAGAAAATGATTTTAACACCTTGGATATAGAAAACTAAAACTTGGAAAAGGACTAAAAAGAATCTTACTAATTCTATTGACTTAACTTTTCACAAGATAAAAACAAAATAGCTGATTTCATAATGAATGACAAAATCTAAAAAAAATAGACTATTTGCAACTAAAAGCATTTTACGCGCACGTCAACGAGTCTTCATGCCCCTTGGTAATCTAGACGTTCGAATTCTCTAACTGACTAACTAGTTATATCCCTACATAATTGCATATAATATGCTTTTCTCATTTATTCCTCTGTCGGCAATATTTCTCATAAATGAGATATCCACATATTCTAACTATTACATACTACTATCAGCCACGAAGACGGAAGAGTTTTTCACACCATTTGTGCGTATATAAATCCCAAAAGGGATTTCTTTGGCGGGTCCTAACCAAATACCTTATTATGAAATGGCTCACATATTTCTTTTAACGATTGGCCGAATCCTAAATACATACTACAATTTTTCGCTTAACCCTGCTAAAAGGCTATCGTTCCAACTATTTACACAAGTGTTCTTTCTATTGTTCCTATGCTCGCTAAAAGGCTCTAACTAATTACTACACAAGTGTTCGTTGAGTCATTGATTTAGACTCATTAAAGAAATTATTACGCGACGTCAGAATTATTTACCTAGTCGTCGTCTCCTGCCGGACCCATGAAAAAGAAAAAAACAAAAAAATTGTATACTAGAATTTGACTAAGTGCAAAGTTAGAAATACATCCAGTCATATTCCTAGATTTAAGGTCTGTAAAGCGCTTCAAACGCTTAGGACTGCTGGTTGGGCATATTATCTCTTAATGAATATCAAACTCGTCATGTAGTATCAACAGTAACACTGTCCATTTTCCAATTTAATGAATTAATGTTTACCAGAGCTGCAGAACACCTCGGTTTTTTATTTTAAAGACCCTCAATTGAATCTAACCCGAATCAGTACTAAGCCCGGATTGAAATCAACACAAATTGGACAGGAATTTTATTAATTTAAAAACACCGAAACAAAATCAAAATATCATGTTACGCATATTTTTATTTAAATAAAATTTTTTATTGAAAATGCTATAAAGGTAGAGCCAACAATATTCTACCTGATTTGCTACCAATTTAATACAATTGAATAAATGAAGAGAACAACAAAAAAAAGGATACTAAAAATCAAATCTATGAATACAATGATGGACGAGAACTTCCTCCTACTATATATCCAAAAAAATGGAAAAAAATCTACACTGATTGGAAATTCCAAATAGCAACATGTTGGGGTTTCATATCAAATATACGCAATATACATGATGATGGACAACTCTCTGTTTTCATTTTTTACTATAGATCCCTTTTTCCTCAATTTATATACAAAATATCTATGAGAACACAAGTTTTGTCCTCAGGCCTAACCAGAAACTCAATGATGTATGAATAAATCGATGTATATGGGATATATATTTTCCAATAATAACAACAAAATATATTGTAGAGATTTTTCTGATATTTATATGAAATAGAATCACAAAGGCGAAATGTATCAATTACATTGAAATATTGGTGAAATCTATAACAATTTGTCAAACTGTCAAACCGCTAGAAAATATCCCTAATATATTATTATTATGTTATATATGAGTTTGATATTAGGAATTTCCAGGAAGAAGAGGCAAAAAAGTATAGTAGCATAACAAGATCTGTATATGGATATATGAAAGAAAAGAAATCAACGTTAAGTAGGGTTAAATGAAGTGTAACATACCGGAACTATATTAAATGTCTATTATATACTATATATAGAGAGAGTACTTTTGATTATTCGTAATTTGTTCATTTTTTCCTTTTATTTTCCTTAATTAGTAGATATTTATTATTACTAATTATTATTAATAATGTAAAAAAAAAGAAAATAATCTTACCTGGTCGATCCAGTTCATTAATAAGATCATCAGCTTCAGAATAGGCTCCATTAATAAAATTATCATTTATCAAAAGTAATAAGCATGTACCAAATAGCCACCATAAATATATTGTTGTTAAAAATTGAACTACTAAATTAAATGGACTAATAATTAATTTTAATTTTAACATTTTCACTATTTTATATATTTTTTTAATAAACTAGAATAAAACTATTTCTTTTTTTTAATATCCTTTTTCTTCGCGTCACAAACTATGCGTTTTCTTTTCAAAATAAATTTAAATTCTTCATTTTTTTTCTTAGTTGTTATAATTTTCTTATCCTTTTTTCAGATAAATAACATTGTCACTTGGGTATATACCATATATATATACACACTTGTTGGTTTTTCAATAATAACAAAAAAGAAAACAACAACCACCCCCGTTCGTACTAGCGATTTTCTTCTACTATATACAACCCCAGTTTATCCTTAACATATCCAAGGGTTTATCGAAATTGTTCGTTCATCTTTATAAGCATATAATCCACTTCAAATAACAAGACTAGACTATATGTGCACTAGATAGTAGTATATGTATCCTAAAATATACTTTTTATACTACCTTGATTCAGGTCCAAAATTGTAGATCTTATTTTGTATTTTAACTTTATTGATAGAATACATTCTTTAAGCATTGTATATTGTCCTCTCTTCAAGAAATGGTAGAGTTTGTAGTATATGGTGAAGATTTTATTGTCAAAATATAGTGAACTGTTTTTTTCCTTGGACATAGAAATAATATAATCCCAATGTATATGATATTTTCAGTTCTTCAATATAATAATACGTAAAATAAGTGAACTAATACAACATAGATTGGTAGTCCTTTGGGTATGATGTTAGATTCTTAAAGAATATTCCTCTTTTTCGTATTTTTTGGATTTTGTAAATGTCTTGAATAACGTTCATATCTTATTATTATCATGTTTGTCACACACTAAAAATATATTTTCTTTTTTACGTTTTTTTTTCGGTTCTTAAGCTTTTCTTATTATCTTCATAAGGATATATGAGGACATATATATATAGATATACTAAAAGCACTTCACAAATTCGATTTATATTTTCACGTAATATTTTCCATCAATTTATTAATAAACAAACAAATATATAAATAAAAATGTAAAAATGTTAACTCTTCTATATAACCGGGTGACAATCTTATATCATCTCGTGCCACAGAACATACCGACAATTGTTTTAGATAGAATTGATTATTAAATCCTTCCATTTATTTCTTTGATTATTAATTAATCATACATTTTTACTTTTGATTGGTGAAAAATGATATACTAACAACCAAGATATGTTGAATTTCTATTGATAAGTTAAGATTCTAGTCTTTCTATCCATCCATTATAAGATCTGGAAAAATATAAGAAAAAAAAATGATTAGAAAAAAGTTTGTTTAAATATAAATTAATTAAATTTTAATCCATTTAAAGTTTTAAATTGTAAAGGAATTGATTTTTCACAATAGGCTAAACTTAATTTCAATCCTTTAGGGATGCCATATGTTCCACTTTATAGAATGTCGATTTCTTTAAGGACCAGGAGTTCTTTACCCATTATGGTCCTAGAATCTATATCATTTACATGTCTACTATTTTATTGTTTTATATGTATTACATTTAAAATGGGAAAATGATTAACATTTAACAATAATTAATACTAGTCAAAAATTCATGAAAATTTATGATCAGAAAATTTTATTATTTCAATTAAAGCTAACATAATTCTAAATTAAATCTATTTAAGTAGTATAAAATGCGACTATCCCCAGAAGACACACCATCCATCCAGTCTTCAGTTCAACTAAAATTCATCGCTACGTGCAAGCACCCAACAGGATCGATCGCATCAAATCCCATCAGAACCCAGATTAAGAGCCAAAAAAGGGGTCTTCCCATAAACCATGAATTGTAAGGAACTCTTTAATGAGATTTGCGTTTTCTTCTGTAGGGGACAACAAAGACTCATTCGATACATTTTTTGATTCCGCCCAATTCATGGACAGTGGACAAACGAGAAAAATGTGCCTTATATTAAGCACGACATTACAGGTCATGCACAATGGAGAAGGTGTTTGATTAAATAAGTAACTAATCGTGCTGGACGTGTGTCCAACTCCCAACCTTGTAAATCGAATCGACCAAAATCTAGACATATTCGCAGGGTGCATAGAATGTCGATTTATATCAATATTAAATTTCTCTAATAAAACTTACGTATATGTTCAAAAGTACAAGCACAGATAGAACCTTAAGTCCTGGAGTTCCAACATGGAAAAGAGAAGAAACAATTGCAATTCCTAACTTATAGTTCAATTCGTGTAGTGTAAAAGAAAAATCCTATATAATTCCATTACTTAACATATAGGATGGAAAATCGAATTATACAAGGAGTTTTCCAAAGTAAACAGGACTTTTTGAATCTAGTGCCCCTAGTGGCGCCGTCTATATGTCGACTGGTGCGTTAGAATCTGCTATCCTTTATCGACTTCCTGTGAGAATTTCATGACATTTCATCTGTTGAAAGTGAAGTTATTGCGTTTTAAGTGTCAGTATGTTTGTGTCATCGGTGCGAAAATGAGCTTCGAACGACCAAAAATTGCTCAGAATTCAACATTTGAAGGACATCATTAAAGAGGTCAAAAAGGACAAAAACTTCCTTTATAACATTGTGACTGATGACGAAACGTGGTGTTTTCAATATGATTCCGAAACGAAACGCCAGAGTGCTGAATGGAAGGCGCCGGACGAGCCGAAACCCAAAAAATCGCGCCTGGAGAAGTCAAAAGTGCAGACAATGCTGATTTGTTTTTATGATTCCAAGGGTATTGTCCACAAAGAATTTGTTCCACCCGGTCAAAACGTTAATGCGGTATTCTACCTAGGAGTTTTGAAGCGTTTGGTGCGCCGTATTCGACGTGTTCGGCACGAATATCGCGAAGATTCGCGTTTGTTGCACGATAATGCGCCGTCTCATCGATCGACGCTTGTGACCGATTATCTCACCAAAAATCACATTTTAACCATCAACCACTCCCCGTATTCACCGGATATGGCACCGTGCGACTTCTACCTTTTCGGAAAAATGCATTTGCCGATGAAAGGAAAGCGTTATGCAGACGTAGAGGCCATTCAAAAGGCTTGCACCGGCATACTGGCGGCAATACAGGCCAACGAGCTAAAACACTCGTTCGACATGCTTTTGGACCGTGCAAAAAGCTGTATTGAAGCAGAAGGAGACTATTTTGAATAAAATCAATTGATTTTGCCGAAAAAACCATTTGTTCTGTTTTTTTTTAAAGTCCTGTTTACTTTGGAACCGTCCTTGTATACAATAATAGATCATATCCATGCACTATCCATTTCTCTATAGAATCGTGAGCTTTTGAAGAATTCAGAATTCAATTGATGGAACTAATTTGATATATCAATAAAGTATCATTGAATTAATTCAATTTAATGAAATATACATACTTATATATGTAATTATCAATTTATACGATTATTAAAAATCACTTATCATTTAACAAAATACTGAATTAATCTTTCTTTTAAAAAGAAATAATAGAATGAAAATGGTTCTGAATTGAAATGATTTGTGTAAATTGTGTAATTACGTAGTATATTTTCCAAGAAATAAGAAAATATTCTTGTGATTAATATTTTCTACTATAGAAGTAAAAATGAAAAAACAACAACTCAAAATATTAATTAATTTTAAATCTTTCACATAAATACGTATATTAGAATATATTCCCCCAAAAACCGGAAGTTTAAAAGTTTGTATCCATATAAATACATATGTCAGTGATGTACAACCGAATTTTGGAGCTTCAAATTGCCTCAATTGCCTTAAATACTTTCTCATGACGATCCAAAGAAATATTTTATTATTCTTGTAAATTTCTTAATGTTTTGAATATCTCAAAGTGTCGGACATTTCCTAAAACGTTTTCAATTTTGAGTGTCATCGAACGTCATTTAGAATAAAATTTACGAACTATGAAAATGAACACATAAAAATCACTGTTCTTTTCAAGGAACAATCACAATTTGTTCTTTCTTGTGCTTTTGAAATTCATTTATAATTTAGAACGTTGATTATCTCTACTTCATTCTGACAACAATAAGATAATTTAACAAAATGACTTACTAAGTGGTTCAATAAGTCTGGGGGCTGATGCATAGATGGCACCATTATCCTCAAATCGGTATTATTTTTAATATCTGCCAATTTTCAAACAATAAATTAAAATCATTTTTACTCAGTACTTTGTGAGTTAGAGTGATTTAAAGTAAACAACTTTGGATTTTTTTTAACGTTTAATGTTTTGATAAAACATAGTTTTTTGATGAGAAAAAAACCTTCCAAGCCAAAGAATAGCTTGATAAAGGTTACGGAAAATCTTCTCCATTGAGACGAATGGTTGTGAAGTGGATTGGTGAATTTAAACGTTCTGATGAACAACGTTCAGATCACCCAAAAGGGTGCAACAACTGAAGAAATACCCAATAAAATTAATGATATCGCAGAGGACACAAATACATCAAATGGATAAAATGAATTTTCCAGAAATAAGAAGCATGTTATAATTATCATTGTATCTTGAAAGCCTGTATTAAAATCATATTTTAGTATAGTATAACGTCCTTAAAAAACTAGGACTCGAAAAAGATAGCACCTGCAGATTCTGCGAGTGGGACGAAGAAACCCCAATGCATATTCTCTCCCATTGTGAGGCATTTCTCCGTAGGAGAAGGAAACATCTTGGGGCGTATTGCTTCTCTCCAAGTGTGATACAATCTCTTAATCCACTCCGAATACTAAAATTCCTAAGAGAAATAGGCTTGGAGGAGGTTTTGTAGAATGGGAAGTTAACCTAACTATTAACGTGTAATTTTCTTAAGCATAAGATATATGTATATTGATTAATTGAAAGATTTTCTTTTCGCTCGTCCACCATCGGTTGGAAATCACTATTTTATATATACTTTAGATTTTGATATAACAATATTCTTATAAAATGTATAATTTAATTTTTCCTTTTTCTCATTTCTCGAGTATATTTTCATGAATTTCTGAATTTTTTTTAACAAAAATTGCATTTTAATAGCTCAACAACAAAAATTATTTCATTTTAACTCCCCATGGCGCTTCCGTTCACCCATTGTTTGTTCCGTTTCGTTTATATATGTATATAGTATATGGGGAGAACTACCACAAAATGAACGTATAGACTTTGTAAATGAGAAATTATTTTTTTTTTTCGTTTTTTGTAGAAAAAGCAACGAAAAAAAGCTATATGAAATTTGAAAATATAAAACAAAAAAAACGGTCCTTCGTCCTTCTTTTATTTCGCCCAACCACCCACTCTTAATTATGTCCTTGGAAAAAATGATAAACGAAAAAATGTATATATTTTTATGAGTATGTTGAGTGCTTTTATTAAAAAATATTTAAAACACAAAAAAATATATGAATATGACTAAATAAAAGTTCAATTTAATTGTATTACTCGACAGACAGGACAACGACCAAATTTCAATAAATTTCTTTGTGATCGTTTTGTGGATTTCTAAAAGTCAAACAAAGTAAAAATCAAAAAAAAACATATTAAACTTTTTCGGGACCATAACGAACAAAACAAAAAAGAATTGTACAAATCCATGCATATGGTTTCGAGTTAATACAAAAATCCCTTTCAAGAAAAGGACTTTCAGTTTTTCCCGAATTTTCCAATTTTCCCGGCAAATTTTCCCACTTTTCTTTCCGTAAGGACCTTATTCGGACTACTAGGAAGGTTTGAACAAAAAAATGATCGAAATCGGTTCAGCCGTTTTCAAGTGATGCGCTTACCAACAACATTTAATTGTTACGATAAAATTTGTTAAGATTTTCCTTTTGAAATGCTATTATTGGTTATCTGACGATTTTAATATTTCCGAAAGATACTTTAATTGAATTTTTATAATAAAGCTTCTTTTCATTGAAAATTGTCATTTTTTTAAAGTACTAAACAATTTATATCGTAATAATATTTCCGTAAACATCGTAGCTAAAATTTTCCTTCTCTTGACAATTGTTAAAAGGAAATACAGTATTGGAAATCACCCAACTTTCTTATACAGAATAATGGAAGGCAATATTTTTCTAGTCAGAAAAGCCTAAAAAAATTTAAAGTGAAGTACGGGTGTTCTAATAATAGCGCAATTTTCATTTCATTAAGTTGATAGTACTATAATTATGACATCTTTTATCTGCCATTGTTGCTATTAATAGTAATGGAAGTCTGTGCACGAAGGAACAACATATTATTGACAGTTTCGTCAAGTTTCGATCGCCTACTCTGGTCAAAAAGACAATTCCACAAAATTCAAATCGTGTTTTTTTTCGAAACATTCTTTATTTCATTAATAATTAAATTCCCCCTCGAACGAGGTATGGATCATACCTGTGGGGTCTAGAATACCTGAGATATACGTACATATACCTTAATACTAGAGAATTTTTATATTTCCTGTCCTAAAAAGGAATATTTTGGAAAACGCCCAATGGCATTTAATTCGTTATTAAATTGATCGTCGAATGAGGTATGGGTTGTAACTATAGGATGCAGAATACCCGAGATATATACACATACTTCAAACTACGCAAATTTGCACTCTTATATAAAAAGTAAATATAAACAAAAAATTGAAAGTTCAATTTTATCCTAAAACCCGGAATTTCCGGTTACATGATTTTCACCAGAAAACTTACTTTTCTTTTGATTTTTCTCAAGTTAACAGTTCAAACGTTCTCCAGTGACGGTGTCACAAAGAAGTGACTACATAAACATCATGATAACAAAACTATCAATTCGAATTCTGCGAATTTCAAAACTAATGATAATAATTTCTCTTCTTTCATCACAAATTCAATATAAGAAAATAATATCAAGAGTTTTTCCTTCGTTTGTTCGTCGCCTATTTTTTTTTGTTCCTTTTCATTTCTTGTAGGTTTCTTAAGAAAACTTTTTATTGAAAGTTTTCTTTTGAATTGTAGAACCTTTTTCATCGTCATTACCATTATCAAAAGTTAGAGAAAAATAAAAAGAACAGAAAAAAAAGACAATCTATAAAATTTTCCATCCGGGTCAGTACTATGTCCTTTTTATTTAAATGAATTGACTTCTTTTGTCTGGGTTCATATTTTTAATTCATTTTATGGACAATATCAATGAATAAATTCGAGTTTATTTTTTCCTTTGCCTAAATGATAGCAATTGAAATAAATTCATATAAGAAAAATTGTTAAGGGTGTGATTCAAAACTGTGTTCTAGCTGCAAAAAAAGAACTTTGATAAACATATAAATGTTCATCAAGAAATTTTAAATTGCATATTTTGGGGCGCTCAGTAAAAAGGAAAATATGTTCAAATCAAGATGAATTTTATTGTTTGATATGAAAATAAATTTCGGACCATTTCTGAAGTTCATAAAAATTGCATATCCATTTAATGAAAGGAGATATATTTACAATGAAATAAATAATGTATGACTTCAAATAGAAATTGATTAGACCAGAAATTTTGCAAATATATTACTACCAAAAAAAAAGAGCCTAGACAATTCCATACAATATTATTTGATATGTTCAATAAAAACTGCTTCAACTTAATTTATACAAAAACCATCTCGTCCTTTTTTTGTTCGTTATAAATTGCCAACAATATAAAACCATATTTCTAAATTTGTCAATTAAAATTCAATAAAAAGACATTAATTATGAATAAACAAAAACCGACATAAAAAAAAAAGAAAAATGTTATATCCAACGTTTTTGTACTAGAAAGTTTTCCTATTTTTCCGGGTTTTTTGTCTTTTGTTATACCTTTCGAGAACTGTAATTACATACATGAATTGGTAAAAACACACAAAAAAAAAGAAAAACAGAACAAAACTTTCTGCAATATATGCGCAACAAGAAAATGCAGTATGGAATTTTCCAAAAAAACAAGAACTATTACAAGAAAATATCTCAAACAACAAGTACAAAAAAAAGTTACACTACACAATTTTCTAACTACGTGTGTTGTAACATTGCTATCGGGTAAAGTTTTTCCGAAACAGACTTTTCATTTATAATACCATTTGATATTTATATGGTTATAGGGTATATACCCATTTTACAAACTCTTATTTGTTTTTTGTGGTGTTATGTTTTTTCTTTTTTTTCCTCCCATTGAGAAATACTATGAAAATTGTAGAAAATTTACTGCCTTCAGGTCTTAGAATGAAATATCCTGCCTAACTACATACCCTAGGAAAATGGGAAAACAAGATATTTAGATGAAAAAAAAATTTTTTTTTTGGTATTTCATTGCTGCAGTTGTACAAATTATCACCACAAAATTTTTGACAAATTTTTCTCGAAAATTTGTAGTTTTTCCTAAAAGGACATTTCGTTTTTTTTTTTTTGTATACTATATTGTAAGTTATATGAAACTACTATTTCTAGTTGTCGTATTTCGTCCAAAGTAATTGCTTTCAAAAAGGAAAACTCTTAAAAAACAAGTATCCAAAAGTATCACGAAAATATTTTTATTCATACCCACCCAAAAAAAAAAAAAGGAAAACAATGAAAATAGCTATTGGAATAGACATACATGAATATTATAGAGGATCTATGTCCACACACATACTATATGTAGTTTGGTTAACTAGAATAAAAGGAAAATAAAAGGAATTTCAATTAAAAATGGACATGGATGAAAATGCGTTTGAAAATAGAATAAATATTGCTTTTTAAAATGAGAACGAAAAATTGTGTTTGATAGTCTAACATCATAACGTTGTGTTGTTGTTCCAGGATAACATTTCCCGTATGATGATACTGTTTCTAAAAAGATACTTTCTTGAGATTATGTCCTGTTAAGAATGAGAAAATGTTTCATGTTTAAATAGTGAGAAAATATTAGAAAATTTAGAATTATTTAAATATGTAAATTGTATTCTTTTAGCATATTTTGTTCAACTTATTTAAATAGTTATTTCAACAAGTTCAAAATTTGTATAACACTAATTGTGAATCGTTAAAAATTCCTAAAATAATATTCTTCAGATATATGACTAAACAGATAAATGAAAAGGAAGGAAAATGAGATATTAATAAAGAAAGAAAAGCAGTTAGAAATACCTTCATTTCTTTACAAACATCAAAAATGATTTTAAAATCTCTTGTATTTAATCACACAAGATCTGAAAATGTTCCTATCGTAATGCCACTATGCCTATATCGATTTCATATATTCGAAAGTAGAATCCACCAGAAGAAAAATGCAGCTTGGTTTACGTCGCAATTTCCAAAATAGGTGATTTTGCAGCTGAAAAGATAATTTAGACGTTTTCGTCATTTTCCCACTGTTTGGGTATAAATCCCGCATTCGATCGGGTATTATGGAATATTTGAAATTCCAGCTCACATTTTCAGTAACAGCTTTGTACATACAGCATTGGTCAAATGTATTAGGCACCCTTTAAAATTGTATTGTATCTTTAAAAAACAAAAGGTTAAATGAATTAAAAGGAAGCAGAAAAATTAACCAATTTCACTATTATGAACATTAGAAATAGTCTCTTGATTTCGAGCAATGACCGCACACTGATCGTACACCGGGAAAAATGCATAAACCGCTATTACAGCATAACAGTGCTGGTGTTGGTGACCTTTCTTAAAAAATAAAAGTCGTTTACAACTTCATTTAATGATGCCATAAAACATAAAATTCAAACTAATTACTTCCGAGAAATGATTTAGCAGAAAGGAGAAAAAGGAAGGGTACCTAATACATTTGGCCAAGGATGTATGTATGTTATCGGTAGAAACAGAAACATGACCCAATTTCATAGAAAAGTATCTTGAAAATATGACATATGGAGGTAAGTACGTAATTTCGTTACATTTGATAAGCTCTAAACATAGAATTAAACATTTCTAGAACTTTAATTTAAATTCAAATTTTCCAATATGATATTTTGGCACCATTTTAAAATTAAAAAAAAGAAAAATTAAAACTACAAACCTTTTATTAAGCACAGGTCTGTTTTATTTGCCACTTGCTGTGGGGTAGAGCAAATTTTTACATTGAAAACAAAAACAACAAAAGTACAAATCCTACACTACTTTCAGACCAGGTGTAATTATTACACCCGAATTAGTTCAGTTTTCTACCATAAAAAGTGTATTAGGTAAAATTTTCTCATTTCATTACAATATGGTTGCTAAGCAGCGCTACAAGCATTTGAATTAAACCTTTCTCCTACTCCTGCTCGTTTCATTTGCCACTTACCCTGCTCCAGGGTATGTCAAATAAAACAGACCTAATGTTGGAAAGAACTCATTTATTACTTTTATTTAATTCGAAAACGTATATTTGAATCTATTCGTTTGAAAATTTCAAATTTACTTTTTTCAAAATCAATTTTTTGAAGATATCTCCATATTTAACTGGCCCAGGAATCTAATGCCAACTGAGATATACTATAAGAACCGAACATCAACAGAAATATAAATTTTCATTCTCAAATTTTTAAAGGAGATAAATAGATAAAGACAAGACATATTTAGTACATATATTTTAATAATTCAATTCATCTTAATTAATTCCCGTGAACATCCTTAATCTTAACAAATTTCTTCACCAAAAAAGAACATCCACAACAAATCATTCTAATCAAATTCCTATTACGTTTGCTATTACGACTAAGAAAAAAAAAAGTAGAGATACATTTGTTTTTCTTATCAAATAATATGTAAATTCATATAAAACACATTTATTTTATTTTCTTTCGTTTTTTTTTTTTTGAAGAAAAACCAGCCACCTTATGATGTTGTCTCAATCAGATAAGAAAATTGCAAATAATAATAATAATGGAGTTGTAAACTAAATCTATACTAAATCACATAAAAAGGCATATATTGTAGTATAAAGTCTATAAGATAAGAAAAAGAAGCAGAAAAAAAGCTGATTTTCTTCTGTGCGTTATAAAATAAATATCGTACAATAAATATTATACGATTTTAAGAAAAGAAAAGAAGAATAAAAAAAAACTGCCAAACTCTTTAGGAATAATAAAAAGTTTCTTCCCACGTTTCGAAAACATTTGAACATTGACATTCAAACAACGAACTAAATAATAGTGTTACTATACACACCAACAATTGATTGGATTCTATAATACTATGTATATCGATTCTATAGTATATAAATTTTACACCTTTATCACATATCAGAATCAAATGAATGAATCAATATGTGATTGATAGATATTTCGTACACTGTGACAGGTGAAGTAATCTTTTAAAATCACATATATTCTTGGCTTTCTGAAATATAGAAAAGGAATAGAACTTATTTATATTCGAAGAACTATATATTTAAATACAAAAAGCAAGATTTTCTCATATTATACTTTAGTAGCTATTAATCTGCTGTGATTTAGCAATTATTTATCAATAATACTTATAAGCATTTCAACTTTATAAAATTACTATTACTAGATACTTGAAATACAAATTATATTGTTACTATTTTCGAATTTAATACATACTTCATTACACTGAACGAAATATTGTTCAAAAAATTATTATAACATTGATATAACAATAAAGAAAATACTGCGCTATTTCTAGGAAAAGGTACCAAGATTTTTCTTATAAAACAAAATCTAGAACTTTTCTGAAAACAGAGAACACAAACACACGTACTTAGCTAATATTAATTGCGAAATAGTTCATGATTTCTTTAGGAAAAGAAAAATCATGAAATATTACATACAAAAAGCACAATAACAAATAATCATTAACAATTCGATATGACATTCATGACATTTCTAGAAATATGTTCCCGCTTTGAATACAAGCAAGTTCTAGAACGTTTCCATGATATACATATATAAAGTAGAAGCATCCCAACGCGACTGTACTTCAAGTTCAACTTAATAAGTGATTGTGTCAAAATGACTATCAAAGAGATTTTGAAAGTAATTGTTTGAAGTGTGTTTATACTGCGGAGCATCTAAGCGAGTTAATAGAAATAAGTAAATTTTTTTAATTAAGTATTTTCCTGTAATTAAAATGTGATTTAAATTAATTTTGTAGAATTTATAGACTAATTGTTATTGCAGAAATATTGTTAATAAAGTTTATGCATCTAATTCACTATAAAAAAACGTTCGAACCGGGGGAGTAAGTAATAATACTATGACAAATAGACCATAAAAGGTCTGTTTTATTTTCCACTTGTTCTGGGGTAGAGCAAATTTTTACATTGAAAACAAAAACAACAAAAGAGCAAATCCTACACTACTTTCAGAGCAGGTGTAACTGATACCCCCGAAATAGTTCAGTTTTCTATCAAACAAGTGCATTAGCTAAAAGCTTCTCATTTCTTTACAATATGGATGCTACATAACGCTACAAACATTTAATTTAAAGCTTTCTCCTACTCCTGCTCTTTTTATTTGCCACTTACCCCGCACCGGGGTAGGGTATGGAAAATAAAACAGACCTATTGTGTTAAAAGCTGATATGGTTTCACTATATTATCAGTTACATTGACCACCCATAATCTTATTCAAATTATTGTCTAAAAACATAGTCAACTTGCTATGCAAGACCTATCTCTGTATACCAATGGTTTGACTATGAACACCAGTGATTTTATCACGGAAATAGTAATTTTCTATTTTGAATTTTTAAAGGTAACTTTTTTAAAGTTTTCAATTCCCATTTAACCATTGTATCGAATGTATTTTAATAAAAGATGGACATTTAAGTTAAAGTTATTTTTATACATAGATGTTATTAAAGCATATTTGGCAGCTCTTGAAATTTCTATAAGCACCTATTGATTTGAATGAAAATTTACTAATGCCGCGACCATTGTATTAACTATTTCTTTATAGAAAGAAAATCATTGGCAAAAAATAGTTGCTCCAAACATAAAAATATTTCGAACATACACTTAACCTAAATTTTACCAACAATTAACTAAAAAATAAGCTTATTTGTATATGCCTAGTCTCAACTTAAAGGGAGACTGAACCAGAAAAATCAGTAAAAAAAAATTGGAAAAAAATAAAGCACTTTTTGGCATTGTGGAAATTTCTGGAGCTTTAAAACTCTTGAAACTTTTTGGAAAGATTTTTTACACAAAAATTTTGGAAAACAGCTTTTACAAAAAAAAACATTGATTTTCAATTGCTAATAAATATTTTTGGAACATATTTCATGAAAACTACTACTAATTGATATCGACAGAAAAGTTTTAATTTAGTATTCTTTGTGAAGACTTGGCTCCTGCAGATTACCATTTGTTTTCATCGATGGGACACGCACTTAAGGAGCAACACTTCAAGACATCTGAAGAACTGGAAAACTGGGTCTCTGAATGGTTTTCATCAAAAGAAGATAAATTTTTTTAGAGTAGTATCCACAAATTGCCTGAAAGGTCGTCAAAATATGTAGAAAGCGATGGACAGTACTTTGAATTAAATATTTTTACTGTCCTATTAAAAAAAGCCGTTTTATTTTCGTATTAAAAAGGCTCATTTCATATACATAGGCCTGGTATTAAAACGTCTCTTTAACCTTTCGGAGGGAAGAGTAGATGTAGTCTATTTGAATTTCAACCTAAATAAGGATGGTAAAGTCAAACATAAGCAAAAAATGATTCTTTTTCTATCCAGATCCAAGCTGACAGACCATAAATACAAAATCCCAAAAAACATATGTAAATCATTTAATTTTTTAATTCTTATTTGACATAAACATTTTTCAAAAAAAATAATGTATTCTGTCATGAAATCTTGTTATTAAATACTTGGACTATATTTCAACATATCCACATATGTACAAGACTTACAAAATCCATAAATAAATAAATAACCGAAAAGGCGATTGATTCATTTTGTGCTAATTTTTAATGTAAATAATTATGCAAACATCTTAATAAAACATTATTTCCAGATTTTTCTTACAAACAAACGAAAAAACTCCAAAAATATATTTATATGAAAAGCTTTTTGTAAAACTCTGAAATTTTACAAAATCATGTAAAACCTAAATTCAAGATTTCTTACAAAAGACCTAAAGACAAAACCATGTGATTAATATTAAATGATTTCATAAAAAAATAAATAATGACAATTAAGATATATAAATGATAGAACTTTAAATTTCCCAGCATGATGTATTCTCAAAAATTTCAAAATTTCAAAATGCTATTAATCGATAATAAAGTCACCAAAAAAGCTTAAAATTACAATTACACACCTATCCTCCGATTTACACTGAAGATAAGTTTCACAGAAAATCGTGTAAATCGAAAACATTCAAAAACAAAGATTGGAAAATCATTCTTCTGACCATGTTAAACTCTAAAAGGTTACAATGTAAGAATGGAAGTTTTTCCTCATTTCTTCAACCGTGTTAAAGCGAAATCATTGCAATTCGAATGCCGTGTAAATCGAGGATTAGATGTTTTGTCATAATTCAATTCGTTTGTTTTTTGGAATTAATGATTTATAATCGAAAGATTTCGTCGTGACTAAGATAAATCCATTTGACCATATGTTAACCGATTATAGTTTAATTATAAATATTAATCGGAAATATTAATATGAACCTTTTAAATACGAATATTAACAGTGCCTTAGAAAAGTATTCGTACACTGAGTTATAAATGTGTAATGGGTATCAAAATGGTATATTAGGATTATCACCATGTTTATAACCCATAGAAATATTCACAAGTAATTAGGATTTTTACATGTCCACTAGTTGGACTAGTTTACACAAGACCTCATTAACTCTCATTTCAATAAAACTTAGAGAAAATGTTGGTCATATAACTTAAGCAACAGATTTGAACCAAATCGTATCCAAAAAGTATAGGGATAGCAATGCCTTTCGATACGATTTATTTGCAAACGAATTACACGATCCCACTTCTGATTTTGTTATAAATTTGTATAAAATTTACTAGGGCAGTACGAAGTTATAAAAAAACCAGCATAATTGTATTTTGGTTAGTTTTCACGTCACTGTTTTTTAATTCCCAGAATATTTCAATTGAATTCAAATCTCATTTATAATCTTCAGATTTAAAAATATTTTTCCTTTTGTTGATTTCTAAAAAATGTTGACGGAAAATGCAGAATTTTCTGCATCTTTTATCTTTACGATAGAAGAAATACTGCCCTTAAAATCTTAATTATGCCGCTAAATATTAATGTACGTTCTTTCAGGTCAGTGGACTTATTTAAAATTTTGTAGCAAAGAATGGATTACGGGAAAAACGAACCAGTTTCTCGAATGCTACGTGCAGTTAACATAAATGCTTGTAGCTTGTCTTAGTAAAATCAATTTAAATAATTCTAATGCTTGAAATAGGCAATTTAAAAAATTAACCTTAAATGGTAGTAAATGAATGAATTAGAAACATAACTAAGAAAAAAATGTTTGAATTTTTTCATCTAAAAAATGTTGAATTTTCAAGGTCAGAATTTTCGAAACAAAAACGCCAATGGAATAATTAGGGTAGATTTGGATGTTGGGAGTAATGCATATTGGCACTTCCAACACCTAGACCACGAATTAGGTCCATTGTAAACACTGTGGATTGAGTCCTTAGATTGTGAAACTTGGCCAGCCTCTCAGAGCCTACAATGAAGCTGGATATCTGACTGGCGTGGATCTCATTGATGATATTTGATTCGACAAACCGGTCGCAGAAAGTTTTGAGTCTGCGGTTTTAAGAAATTGGACAGTGACAGAAAAAATTTGAATATAGATTTGTTAATATTCTGATAGCAGGGTTTTATCTTAAAAATAAAACAAAAGACGTAACTTATTAAAGCTGGTAGTGTACGAATACTGTATTCATTGACTGTTTATATAATACCTAGAATTTCCAATCACGAATCGATATAAAATTTGGACAAAAATAAATCCGGAATTTGTAATGCCGCATCGCATATGAGATAATCTAACAAGCTACCACGCATATTAGAGGAAAAGAAATTCATTAACACAGAGCGCAAAAAAACAAACAGAAAAAAAACAACAGAATCCTACTATGACGACGCTATGACGATGTTATGACCATATAAATTGGTTTGTGTTTATTTAACGTTGTTTTTTGGACGATGATGGTTTCATGAACTGTTGAAAATA
Source organism: Xylophagus ater (assembly GCA_963422695.1). NCBI lineage: Eukaryota > Metazoa > Arthropoda > Insecta > Diptera > Xylophagidae > Xylophagus > Xylophagus ater. The sequence continues at coordinate 43,753,065 of OY730483.1, read as the reverse complement.
TTTTCGATAAATTTAATAAGAAAAAAAATGGAGAAAAAAACGAATCATCATTCTTTTAACAGAATTGTATTTTTTATTTTTAATTTAAATTAATTGGCAATTATTATTCTAGAAAAAAAAATAAACACAATTGCCCCTATTTAATTGCTAATTAAAAATAATTTTGATTTTTTTTAATAAAAATGACCGACCACCTTTTTATGTTCTTTGAAAAATAAGGTGATCTATTAAAATGGTGAAAGAATTCTATTTATTTGCTTTAGAATTTTTCAGAAGCTCCAAATTTTCATCTCCACCCACTCGGTACCCAATAAAAACCATAGAAAATCATTAACTTCAGCAGTTTTTCCTTTTCTTTTTGTTTATATATTGCTGGAATTAATTTATTTATGATACGCATTTTTTCTCTTCCACATATGTAGTATATTTTCCTTCTTTTTTTTGTTATTAAAAACAAATGAATATTTTATGTATTTCACTGAATATTGAATTATTTATATTTTAAAAAGAAATTTACAGCATACCCTTTTATAATGCGGTATTTATATAACAGCGACAAACCTTCTTCAACATGGTACTCCTATTTATTTCTATTTGATGGTAGAAGAATGTGTGGTCAAATTAAACAAATTAGGCACAAACAACAAAGTTACTCTGTACTGGATATCAGTGATACTGGATCGAGGGCAACGAAGAAGCTGACAAACTGATGAAACAAGGGGCAGGAACACCTTTTATAGGTCCCGAAAATTTCTGTAGAATCGGACCACACATAATCCGGGCAGGCCAAGGGGAATACAATCCCCAGAGATTCAAAGGCTTTATCAGCATGAATAAGAAGAATATAAGAGTACTGACAGGAATACTAACAGGATACTGCAGGATACTAGGCCTTGAAAGATATAGCACCTGAAGATTCTGCGAGGAGGACAAAGAAACCTCAATGCATATTTTTTCCGATTGTGAGGCACTACTCCGTAGGAGAAGAAACACCTGGGAGAATACTGCTTCTCTCCAAGAGTGATACAATCTCTTCACCCATTCCGGATACAAAAATTGCTAACAGAAATAGGCCTGGAGGAGGTGCTGTAGAATGGGAAGTAAACCTTCCTATTGCACCCAAGAAAATGGGGTACGAAAGATCTTAAAGGTCGCAGTACAGGAATACCCTAAAACCTAATCTAATCTTATCTAATCTACTTCTATTTTTCTTTAAAACTACCAAACTATGATAGGTAAAATGTTGAAAGCTTTTGTTATGAACAATAATCTCCCATATATATATTTGACAAATTTAAGAAACAGCTGCAATTTCTCTAGCATCATAGCAATGGTACAACAAAAAAAAATAAATTAAAATAGAGGAGATCTTAGGACAAAAGTTCTATGCTCATAGTAAGTCTTTCTATAAGGATTAGTACTACTCATATTAAATAAAACCTTTTTAGAGTTTTACACATCTTCTCTCATTTATCAGGTCCGGTAATTGAAGTGTCCGGATTTAAAAATGTTAAAAATGTTATTAAAATTCATGGAAATGATAGTTTATAATACATAGTTAATTTTACAATTATTCGAATGGTATGTAACGGCCTTTTGACTTAACACACCAGCTCCAATATCTTTTAAAACGAAGCTCACGATGTTCGCACAATGTATTGGCTTAAACAGTTTCATTCATGAGTCAAATCTTTTTCTAAACCGGCCAAAGTTTTGTGTGTATTTTTTGCAAGCCACTGCTTGCAAAATTCCGCAAATGGAATAATCCAAACGGATTCAAATCTAGTGAATACGGTGAATTTCGATGTTTGACTTTCCAATCAAAAGAAGCGCAACAATCGAATTTCGTTTATGGTCCATTGTACAAAAAATGAGAACACGTCTTCTCACCAAAAAATAATTTTTACTACTGACAAACAATATGTCAAGCAACATTCATGTCAAATTTTAGTATTGCAAGATGTGCGGTTCACATTTGACAGCGATTTTAATTAGAGGCATACTGTATGCTTTTCGCCACCTTTCGTCGAACAGGTAAAATGACTAGAACTTTCATTTCGAGCACGCCTAATCTACATCTAATGTCGCATATACAGCTTAGAATGTTTTATTTTTTGTTGAACAATTAAAAGAGTCAAGATTGCCAGGAAATGAAATCTTTTGGTATGACAAAGAATGAGGTAAAGTAACACAACCTTCATAGTTCGATATTCGCGTTATGTGAGAGTTACCTGTATATTTAGAAAGTATAGTATTTTTTTTCCATTATGTATGGGAATTTAATTTGAATCGTTAAAAGGTTACTAAACATTTATATTTCTTTTTCTTCTTTTTTTTGGGATGGAATTTTTATGATGAAAAACCACACACATAGGTGAAATCTAAAAATTATTTAATTAACCAAATCAAAAAAAAAAGATCATTAATTATTATCAAATATTATCATCGAAAAATGTATATCACATCGAAATTTTGATATATGATAAGTTTTAGTAGGATTCCTTAAGAAAATTTAATACCAATAAATTATACTATGCCAAACGAATGCTGTTAACACCAGAAAAAGACCAAAAAAACTTGTTTCTTCTTTGATTTAATTAAGAAAAATGGAAGAAAAAAGCATGATATACTTGTATTATGTTTATTGGCTTCTTTTTAGCAAAAACTATTTGGGACAAAAGTGTAGTATTGTTAAAAAGTCGTTTTTTTAACTTCCGGGTTTAACTCTTATGAATTCAATGAAACATATAAATAACTGTCTTAGAATTTGGTCAAGAAAATAAAGTGGATCCTTTTCAAAGACAACAAATTTGTAAAAAAATTGTATATACATGTCTTCTTGAATTTGATTTATTTCACAAATTTTATAGAATATACATACTAGAGTGTCCAATAATTTCTCAGCCTCGACAAAAGAAGGCGCTGCTAACATATTAATTTTTTATCTTATGTTGGTACAACCTTCATATGAACACGTGTCAAGTTTCCCGTCAATAAGTCAATTCAGTCTTTGTTTAGAAGCTATTTGAAGTTGACGTGTCATTGAATTTTTTTAAAATGGAAAAATTGAATATCGTGCAGTGATTAAATTCATTGTTTTGGAAGGTTTACAACCTACAGAAATTTGGCCAAAGTTGTTAGAACTATATAAGGATGCATCACCTTCACTTTCGCCTGTGAAAAAATGAGCTGCCGTTTTGAAATCTGGTCGTACAAGCCTCGAAGATGATCCACTCGAAGGTCGTCCCAATAAAAAATACAAAAATACAGAATATTGTTTTGGAAGATCGACGAGTAACTCTAGATGATTTAGCTGACACCATAAGGAATTCACATAGATAAGTACATCACATCTTAGCTGAAGTTTTAGGTTTCAAAAAGCTTTTTACAAAATGGGTGCCACATTCGCTAACAATGGAACAAAAACACTTTCGAATTCGACTTTCTCAACAACATTAGGACCATTTTAAGAAGGATAAAATGGATTTCGTATGTCGACTCATCACTATGGATGAGACTTGGGTCCACCACCATAATGCTGAATTGAAACAAGAAGCTAAAAGAGATCATAGCAACTGTAGAGATGTATTTTGTAGGCTTACCGTATTTTTATTTCAGGGATGAAATCCTTAAATTGGAGAATCATTGGAACAAGTGTATTGAAGTTCAGGGAAATTATACGCAAATTGCAGTGTTTTTTTTTGTCCGGGCTGAAAAATTATTGTACACTCTAATATGTAATTTCCTAACAGTTTCCTGGTTATTAAATATTAACCACAAAACATTTAAATTCTAGAAAACATAAATGATGTCGCATTTAAAAATTTTCGTGGGAAAAATATGATTTTGCTTTTTGAAACTACCACAAAAATAGCTAAAAATTATGTTCAATTATTTCATGGTACTTGACACTTTCAACTTTTCTAATGAATACAGTTTTGAATTTTTGACAGTATCTACTCTCTAACTGAAAACTTGTACAAGTTTTTATATGAACTAAATTTAGTCTAGTTTCGAAAACTACAAAAATATTTGACATATTTGACCGAAAAAGTCATAATTAAAATTAGGAAACTTTTAAAATTATTATACCGTGCTCTTATATGTACTAGTTTAACACTTTTATCAGGATGTACTACGAAATTATGATGTCCTCGTTTAATATGACTTCAAACTTATAGTATGAGAATTTAATTTTCATTGCAATTAATTTCCAAGTTTTCTGGTACTTCAAATTTTGCCTGTGGATTTGTTTCGGCTAAAAATCTTAAGACACTAATTGAATCACCAAATTCAATGTCAGTTTTTTCAAATTTTTCAAGAGACACGAAAAAATGAATTTCTGCCATATTGTACCCTCACAATTCATTTCAGAAAGACATGCATTTTTCCACTTTGGAAAACAGATATATGAGTCTCTTGCGGTCACAGAAGATGCGTCTATACGTGAAGATAAAAAACGGCGAAAAAGTACATTTTGGAAAAGAAAAACATACATGATCCATTTTCGGACTTTGTTTTTTTTTAAAGGAGATGGGTGCCGGAAGGCACCCCGTACTTAGGCCTTGCGGCCCCTTGTACCCTCGGGAAAATCTGGACATATGTCCTGGGATCGTACAAGTTTTCCAAGAAAACCTATGGGGAAAATTTTCGAACTTGGTGATTCAATTAGAAATGTTAGCTTTAGACTAGAAACTGATGATGTTCAAAGAACAGGAACAGATTGTAATTGTTCCTTGAAAAGAACTGTGATTTTTATCTGCGATTTATCGTAATACGCTGTTTTTTTTAAATGAATCCTGGGAACTTCTAGTCGCAGGCTTGTATCGATTAAATATCTAGTCGATATTTATGTCATCATTCATTTTACTGCTATTCTTCTAGTTATCTTAATACAGGAAAGACACCAATTGTTAAAGTGTCTCACTGTTGAATGTATCAAAATGCAATTCAAAATTTTACAGAGTCATTTTGATGTTAATGATTTTGTATTATGTTTCCATTCAAAACTATTATGCATAAAGAATGATTATATTTAAAAAAAAGAAAAACCTTTCAAATTAAGATTTATACAAACGAGATTATTCCATTTTAATTAATTTGAACTCTTAAAATGTAAACCTTCTGCACAAATTATATTTGTAAATAAAAATATTTTTTAATTATTTCGGTTGAAATTACTAAAAGCAACAAAATGCCAAAAAAATATATACATATATCCTATTAAAATCCAGTGAAATGTCCTTATTTATTATGTAAATATTCGTACAGAAGGAAAAAATTACATTAATACACAAAAATCTCCCATGTAGTAGGGTACCCAATAATTTATCAGCCTCGACAAGAAAAATACTGTATTTGAAAATAGAATATATTTCAATATTCAATATAATATCCATGAACTTCAATACACTGATTCTCCAATTTAAGAATTCCACCCATTAAATGCAAATCCGGTAGGTCTCCAAAATACGCCTCTACAGCTGCTATGACCTCTGTTAGCTTCTTGTATCGATTCAGAATTATGTTGGTAGACCCAAGTCTCATATATAGCGATAAATCGAAATACGAAATCCATTTTATCCTTCTTAAAATGGTCCAAATGTTGTTGAGAAAGTCGCATTCGATGGTGTTTTTGTTCGATTGTTGGCGAATGTGCCACCCATTTTGCTTGTCGATCTTCCAAAACAATATCTTGTATTTTTTGTATGTTTTCTGTTGTTGATACACATTTTGGACGGCCTTCGAGTGGATCATCTTCCAGGCTTTTACGACAAGTTTTAAGTGGAAAATGAAGGTGATGAATACTTATATACTTCTAACAATGTTAGACAAATTCTGTAAACCATCCAAAACAACGAATTTAATCACCGCACGATATTCGATTTTTTCCATGTTATAAAAATTCAATGACACGTCAACTTCAAATAGCTTCTTAACAAAGGCTGGATTGACTTATCGACGTGAAACTTGACTCGTGTTCGTATGAAGGCTGTAGCAACATAAGACAGAAAAAATTGACCGCGTTCTCTGGTCGAGGCTGAGAAATTATTGAGTACCCTAATATATGACATGTTTATGTTTAAAAATAAATTAAAACATCATATTTATTGATAAGTAAATAAATTATATATGAAGTTGAATTTTAAGTACTTTTTTTTGGGGGGAGTACGTGATTTCCACAAATTAAAAACATCAATTTATAGAATTTTCTTTTTTTTAAGCATTAAAAATTACTTCACTTAACCTGAGATCAAAAAGCAAAAAAAAAGGACAAAGCAGCAGGTGAAAATATTCCCCAAATGATTCTTAATTAAGTTTATTTTAAGTAAATATATAGAAATAAATCGTATAGAAGAACAAATTTAGATCCTTTTAAAATTTTCTGCTCTAATAATATCTCAGCTATATTATAACACATTTTCTATAATTTCCTTAAAACAAAAAAAAAAAAAATAAGGTTCTATAATTGAATAGAACAACAAGAAATAAATATTCTAAAATCGGTCTGTAACCGAAGGTTTTTGATGTCTATGTAAGAAATGACCTAGAAGGCATTGGATAATACTACCACGTTCCTAGTGGCAATAGACGAGTACTTGTAAAGTATACGTTACTGAAGATTTTGGCTTGATTTTAGCAAATCTATAACTAAAACTGTTAAACTTAAACGGTTTCTTTCCATTTAACTTTGATTTGGCTCATTTGATTTGACTGAAACTGAAAGCTAATCCGACATTTAATACATAATATGAGTATATTGTGACAATTTTATTCGAATGTATTAAACTATTCTTCAAAAAACCTAGTCGACAACTTTATGGCCATGCCAATTGCACTTTATACCAATTTTTTTATGCACTATCCTAGAATCGATTTTGGTGAAATTTTACCTGGTATCGCATATTTATACAATAGTGTACAGTACACCCATACCTCGCTTTATGGCCTAGATACGTTCCGAAAAAGTTGGCCGTAAAGGGAAACGCCGTATAAAGAATCAATAATTTTGTGTAGCAGTGCTGCCTAAAAGGAGGAGCTGGAACTAAACGAAAGGTCGCTAACAGTTTGTACGTCATTTTTTGGCCGTATAACAAAACATTGGGGGCCGAAAATCGAAAAGTGCCTTAATAGCGAGCTATAGATATTATGTATATGCATATACTAAATTTGGACCAAATTCGTTAACAACTTTTGAAATTAATTTGTTGTTGATAACTCTTTGATTTCGTTCAAATCTTAGACCAAATTGAGATTTTAATATGCATTCTAAACTTTATTAAAACCAGTTGCGTTATCTTGTACAAAACGGATCAAACGGACGGACATGCCAAACACTTGATCGGGTCATATTCCGATGACTACTTCAAACTTTTTATACCCTATTGCCACCACTACCATAGGGTCTAAAGAAAACACTTTTCTAAAGTTATTACAACTACAACATATATTTTAGAAAATTCCCGTATCCCTATGAAATCCTTCTCAAATCTTCTCCTCAACTTCCAACAAAAAACTGAAAAGCAACAAACGAAAATTATAAAATTTTAAATACATTTCATTTATGTTGACTTGACTTTTGTATTTAATTTAGTTAATAGAAATTTTTGGTCCACAAGAAAAAAAAGGGAAAAACAACGACCATTAAAAAAAAAAATAAAGGATGACAACAGGAACAAGTCAAATTATACTGGGAAACCAAAACAAAAAAAAGTATCCCTTAAAATCATATATATAATTTTATTAAATATGTTTAGATTTTGATATGTGATTCCGAGAGACCGCCTTACCCATACCTTAAAAAATATCATATAGTCTGGAATATAGTTTAGAACAATGACTAATATAATGAAATGAAACACCCAGTCTATATATGGGATATGGGTACAGGATATTTTTGTACTTAATAGAAAAGATTTGATATCTAATGAAATTTTTTCGCATATATAAATACGCATATATATACTAACATTAAGATTAGATCCACCTTATCTTGCCTGTAAATCCATTGAAAAATATTCCCAAAAAACCATATTCCAAACCATATACATATATATGTATATAAAATGGGGTACACTTTGTGTTTGGTTAGGTTATCCTTTTATTGTGGAAAAACTTTCCACAACAAAACCGCCAAGAAGGCATTAAGCTAAAACATATACTATATATATAGTAAAGTTCTCATGCCATTGGTTATGAAAAAGTTAAAATACGACTTTACATAACCTCCTATTTTTTTTTTTTATGTCCTTTATGAATACGAAACAAGGCACAATATTTTCTATCATAAGTATATATATGAGAAGGAATTTTTTTGTTTTTTTTTTTCTTTTTGCTAAAATTATGATATGGTATGGAATAGGGCATCCATCCCCCACCCACAAAAACAAACAAAATAGAGAAAAATTTCACCGGAAAAGTTAAAAGGTAAATATGTAAATTTCTTGTTTTTCTTTTTGTTATTTTTCCCAAATAGAAAATTTATATAATCAAAAATGAACGGACAAATAGATAAAAACAGACAGAAAAACAGACAGAAAAACAGACAGAAAAAAAAACAGAAACGAAGGAATACTTTTTTTTTTGGATGCTTCTCTCCTTGTTTTGTAAGTTTTAAGTTAAATTCAAAAAGCGTGATGAAAAATTGCGTCATTTTTTCGGGTGTGACTGGAAATTTTAAACAAGTCTCAGGGATAGGATCTATATATATATATATATATACAAATTTTCTTCCTTTTTTTTGCACTGTACTATGGTGTTATCTACTTTCTCTGTGGAAAATCACATTCTAACTGTTCGCAGGTGTTTAATTTCGTTACTCTTGGGAATCAAAGTGTTTTATTATTATTTAATTTTTTTTTTAGGAAAATGGTTGTGGTTCCTTCTGAGACTTTTGGGAACTTTGAACAAACCAAAAAAAAAAAACATATATAAATATAAAAATACAATCATTTACTGAACAGTCAGACAGAAAGGATCGCGTTTTTCTCTGGGTTTTTTTATGATAAAAAATTTTACCTTGGTTATTTCTATGAAAATCGTGTATAAAGCAAAACACCACCCAATCTAATCCTCCTTCTATATTTTATGAAAAAAGGAATTTTTTATAACCCCTTTTTTTTCTGTGTCCCGACACAATTGTTTCGTATTTCTGAATGTTTAAAATACACGAATTTTATTTATACATTTATATTTTTTTCTATGTTTTTATCTATTTCGGTTTTTTCTTTTTTTTCACATCAAATAAAGATGAGAAAATGCTTTTCCGCGATATTTTATTTGCATTTTTCGCCGTGTTTCTATGTTTGTGCTTTTTTCTTTTTTTGTTGAAGAAGGAAACATAATTTAACGATGAGAAGTGGCTAAAATGGTTTACATAAATTCACCATAAATTAAATCACCAAAAAAAAGAAAAAAAATGTTATAAATTAAATCAAACATTTGATATTAAGTTTGTTATTACACAAAAAAAAAAAAGAAAAGAAATAATACTATATTTTGAAATATTTAATAATTGTTTAAGAAAATATATGGAATCATTTTATAAATTTATTTGAAGATGATTTTTATGCCCTATGGTAGATAGTACAAGATGGTATATAAGTTATTTCACTCCATATGTAAGGCATAGAAATAATCTTCATAGAAAGGTTCTAATGGTACGGTTGTGTAGAGAATCAAATGTTATATCGATTTATGGATGTACATCCGTCCGACCGTTACCGTTTTTTGATAAAACTTACAACATTAGTTCAAACAGGACCTCAGTAGGCAACTTAACAACCGCCACCAACAAAGGTGGCAAGGGCTAAATCAGTGTAGGCAAGCTAAAATGATACTTATTAGGCCGGACTGCCGAAGGATGAGAACTATCAGTTCTGTGACAGGACATTGCTCCTTAAACGAACACATGTGGAAAATAGAGCTGGCCGAGAGTCCTGCGGAGCCTGTCGGGAAGAAACTGAGTCAGCTCAGAACGCCCGGCCCTTTCTAGAACTAGATTTGCCACACTGGGTGCGTGCACCCTACGGTGCTAACCTTCATTAGATGGACAAACCGGTTCGGGGAAGAGATCTAGCGTCTCAACCAATCTTTTTAGGAGGAGGCACAATAGGCCAGTTAGGCCTACGTGCTAAGGCCCGCGACTGTGCTGGCTCTTCCAATATAATACAATACAATACAATAATTATTAACGCTATTTCGTGTTGCACTTCAGCAAAATCGATCCAGAAGGAGTAAAATTATAAAGCAAAACCCAGGATGACTTAGAAAGTTCTGTCGTATTTTTTATGGTTTTGCAGATTTAATCGAATAATTTGTTAAGCAATTTGTTAAAATTACTTTCATGGATTGACTACATAAGTAGGCGATAATATGTTAAATTTCAGTAAAATCGGTTCACTGATAATGTAGGAAGAAATAGTCGTAGAAAGCAATAAGCCTATTCATAAAGCTTTTTTGATGCACCTTAAAAACTAATATACGGATTTCAATTATTTTATGATACTAGGCATAGGTCTATGGTACCTGCAAATTAGAGTAAAGTAGTTGTAAAGTGGAATAAAAAGAAAAAAGTTATGTAGAAAAAACCTTAAAATATGATGAGTTTTGGCTGTTTTTCTGTCCAATGTCTGCCATAGAGCATCAAAAAATCGGGTATATTCCGATTTTCAGTTACTATATGTCTTTTTTTTCGTATACTATTTCTTATTGATAAATACCGCCACGGTTTTCTTGCTATATTTTTGAATATAAAAACATATGTGAAGAAATTTAATATGGATTTGGAATTAGAAATGCTGTATTATTAAGACACGTATCATGTTTATTAACACCTACACTTTTATATGTTTGTCGCTGGTCAATATTTGTCATTTTGTTATTATAACAACATCTTGGAGGCATTGATTTCTTATGTTTAGATATTTTTAGATATGTAAAAATAAAATTTCTGAAATTTTCTTGTGATATCGAAAAAGAAAATAAAGTTTTTTTTTTAATTAATAGATATTTGGAAAACCATTAACATACGTGGTAAGATATTCGAAGAAGGTGTCTGGAAATATGTACCAACATATTTGTAGTATTTCTTAATATTATTATCTTTAAGAGTAAATTTTAATGTTTTTCTTTCAATAAATTAGAAGAATTCTTTAATACGTAATTAACGGAGAACAGACGTTCGAAAAGTTCGCTAATTTTATAAGACTGAAAAGGAAAAAGAAATGACTAATATTTTTAGGAATAATAACGTCTTCCCTTGGAATAGTCCCAATATTTATTATCTTTATAAAAATTTCCGAGAATTTATACAAAAATTTGATATTAAAAAGAAAAACAAGCAAAAACAGATATTACCTCAGCAAATTTGAAGAAAAAATTTAATGATGCCTAAATATCCGGCTCGAAAGACCATAATAAATATTCAATTATGATCAAATATAAATATTGCACTATATTTCTGGGAAAGAATTCACCACTTTTCTTGATAATAGGAAAGTCGTGAACTTTCCTTAAAAAGACAAAACACTACACATTAAATTAATTTAATAAAAGAAGGAAATTAAAATGTTTCATGATTTTTCTAAGGAGAAAGATCATGATAAATTACGAAAGAAATCACACACAAATGATCACTGTTGTTTTGCCTTTTCCTGCGAATTTTAGAAATAAATTTCTTGACATTTGTGGAAGTACGTTTCCATGCATATAGAAGAACATTCTCCAGTTTGAAGCGATGAAGTATATATAACATATATAACATCGCTGGAACGATATACATACAGTTGAAGTCAAACTTCCATACAGTTGAAGTAAAACTTCGAAAGTGATTGAATCATAAGAGATTTGAAACGTGATTATTTGTGGTTGGTTTACAAAGGGATTATTAAGGTAAAAACGAATCATATTTTACTAATTATTGAAGCAGTTCTCCAAATAACAATTATGTTTCAGATGAATTCCAATATTTCCATTCAAAATAAACATTTTCCATTTACATTTGTACATATGATATATTTTTTCTACGATTTTATACTCCATCTGTTATCGAAAGGAAAATATCAGCAATTTACTTCTATTAAATTCTGCATATATGATAAAACATTTTCTTCATTATTCGTTTAATAACGATGCAATATTTTGTATTTGAACTTAAAGTAAAGGAAAATGTTTAATTTAACTATAACTTATTGTATTATAAATTGGTATTACAAAATTCTTTATCAATCTCGCCTTTCCTAAAAATTTCTTTCGATGATTTTAAAACATATTAAAACTTAAAAGTTTTTCTTCTAATTTGTTTAAAATCCAATTTTTGTTATAAACATGAAATTTATTTGAAACAAAAAACCAATAAAAATCATTTAAAAAAAAAGAAAAATAGAAAACCCTTGACTTAATTGAAAATCGATATTTCACAATTATTTTGGCCTTTTAAAGGCAGAAATAAATTTTTAAATATTTATTCATTTTATTAAGTGTTTGTTTTATTAATCATAAAAAAAACATATTAATCCAAAGTTTTAAGTGAACAAAATTTTGATTGTTTTTTTTTTTAAATCAAAATAAACTTTATTTTAACTAATTTGATTTTCCCGAAAAGCATTTTCATTGAATTAGTTACTATATATCATATAAATTATTTCATATGTTTGACAAAACTGGTATGTATATTCATTAGTACAGGATATATCAACTGAAATAATACCGCATTCAGGAGGACCACATTTATAGAACTGGTGAAAATGCAGTATAAACTAGAAAGTTCATAAAATTTTACGGTTTAATGAATTTTCCACTAAATACATATCCAAATAGAAAATTTCAGAGGTAAAACAAGATTATACTAGTAATAAATTGCGATACATGGTAACTATTTTGGAACTTTGAAGGTTTTTTTTCATAGGTGAACAATATTATATTATAGAAAATTGTATGAGAATTAATATTGTTGGAAAAATGGACATTTTGTTTTTTTTTTTAATAATTTAACAAAGGCGGTCAGGTACTGAAGTTTATCGAATAATAAAAGTCATTTTGAAAATTTATATTTTAATTGAAATGAAATTTGTATACAATCGGAGTTAGTTGAGCTTTTCTAACCAGGAAATAAAGAATACGAACTAAATTTAAACTTTATTAGGAATTCTTTTTCAAAATTATCTTTATTTCATATAAATTAATTCGATTAAAAAGCTACTGTCTGTCGCTAAAAGTTCTTCATAAAAATTTGGTCAAAAATTTCCACTCAGATATGGTGAACTCTTATGGAACACATTGGTACAATGACATAATTTATGCGTATTGTATTTAATTTATGAGAAAACATATGATAAAACAGACAGTCTCTGAAAACACCTCTACTTATTTAAAAGATTTTCAATGAATTTAATACATCCTATACGTATACCACTTTGTTCAAAAAGTATCAGAATATACTATTTTCTTTCAGTATTACGATGCTGTGTATTATCACATGTAATCATTTCCATACAAATTGATGAAACATGTGCAGCGCTGCAAAGCGCGCTTTTTTTTAATAGTGTTTGTAAAAAAGACTGTACATACATGAAGTTTTATATCACACAGAGTCATTTTAACAAACACTATTAATGAGATAGCGCTTGCAGACGTACCCAAATTGGAAACTCTAATTATTGTATGCCTTTTGGTATTATTCAGTCAAATTGTTCTAAAAAACTAATACTTAATTTATATGCCTTGTTTGAAGTAATTATTGAAAAAAACAATTCATTAATTTATCCATCAAAATATATCTTATGCTCAAAAATCAATGCTAGTGCATGATTTGGGGCCACAAGCTTTAATATTGTTGCGTACTACCCCTCTGGTTCGATGCTATAAAATGATAATACTTTTTATTTATGTGAATTCGGTGTATAAACTTTATTTACAATTATTGCTGCATTAACAATTAGTCGTAAAAATATTTGTCTATCAATAATTAATTATTACAAAATTATGTATCATATTTTATTTGCAATGTAAAACACTATTAATCACTAAAATCACTTTTATATTCCCTTTGTAAACCAACCACAAATAATCAAGTTTCAAATCTCCTTCAACCAAGCTCTTTCGACTTCAACTGTATCGAAGTTTGACTTCAACTGTAGTCGATTCCTACGATGTCTCCACCTTATATACTCATCGTTCAAACTCCGGAACGTTCTTCTATATGCATGGAAACGTACTTCCAGAAATGTCAAGAAAGTTTATTTCTAAAATTCGTAGGAAACGTGAAAACAACACTGATCATTTGTATGTGATTTCTTTCGTAATTTTTCATGATCTCTTTCTTAAGGAAAATCATGAGACATTACAATTTCTTTTTTTATTAATTTAAGGTGTAGTGTTTTGTGTTTTTAAGGAAAGTTCACGCCTTTTCCTTTATCAAGAAATGTTGTGGATTCTTTCCTATAAATATAGTACAATTTATTCAAATTAGACATTACGAACCAATAAAAGTTGCCGAAAGTTGACTTGGAGCGGTGCTTTGAAGGTGGACCAAGATTTAATTTGGAATAAATTTGTGATTTCATTATTAAATGTTCAAAAACATTTTGAACGTGTTAGTATATGTAATATAAATTTAGTAAATAAATTCTACATCAGAAAAGCACTTCAAAATGCGTTCTATACAAAATGTTTACATTTTGTTACAATATTTGTTGGAGAATTAATATCATTCGAATTTTCCTTAATAAATGAGAAAACTGTATTTAATATTTTCTTCACAGCTGTTGGGAAAAATCCTTCTTTATATTATAAATTTTCAATTATTCAGAATTTAGTTATCCATGGAAAAACATGATGTAAGTAAATGCAATTTCGAACGAATAACAACAAATGTCGAGTAGTAAAAGGTGTAAGTTATTGTATAAATAATTGAAATATCTTTCTTGCATATTTGTTATATGGAATTATATCAATATCATAGTTTTCCTCTTTTTTCTATATCTAAATAAATTTATATACCAAAATTTTGTATATTCTATAGTAAAAATAGTTTTGCATATTATAACATTTTTTTTTGTTATACAAATTGATCCTTCTATATATGCTTCGTTTCATATGAAAATTTATAGATATGTAAATTTTGTAGTTTTTCTTTTTATTAGTGTATGTTGAAACTTCCTTCTTATATGGTTAAAAATTTCGAGAGAAAAAAAAATGCATTTTATAGTATAAAATAAATTTATGATTTTCTTACATAGTACTCGTATATGTGAGACACAAAATATTGGAATCAATGAAAAAAAAAAACAGCATTTTATATAATCAAATGCATCATTTTGCATAGATATAAATCCCATTCCTTTCTTCCTTCTTTTTTTTTAAAGAGATACTATATCCCTTGTGTAGTTAAAATGCAACGAAATATTACTTGAAAAAGTTCAATTCAAATGTATGTAAACGTGATACAAATTATTAAACTTGAGACTTCCTATTCCGAGTAACTTGCTAGTCAATAAAAAAAAAAGTTTTATTCTTTTGAAAGAATTTAAATAAAATTCAAATAAAAATTTTGGTACAATAAAGTCTCACTAAACTGAAATTACATTGAAATTCATATTAATGTGAAATTTCTATACTCTAGTATACAGTGAAACCTTGGAAAATATGGAAACCTAGTTAAGACGGTATGTTTTATTGATTACTGCATGTACTGTCTTATGGGCTGTTTACACAGTGCTAGTAGCTGTCCTTGCGAGTAGATAGTAATTGACTTTTTATACGAGCACTGAAAATGACAGTTGCTATCGTGATACCTAGAGAGGAACAGAAAGTGGTGCCTTCAACATCATTTTCATCTTCAAACCAATGAAATACTATATAGTACGGACAGTGATAGAATCTTTGACTACAGTATTATGTGCTGTTATGTGTTATGTGCTATTATGTGGAGAAGCATTTTGATTATTGTACATTGTTTAGGGCGGACCACCTTTCAGACATTATAAAAATTCAAAAACACTTTTTGAAAATAAGATAATGATAATACACACCGAATTGAACTCTGGTTTGGTAGTCACTGGCTGCTTGTATTTCACGCAGTAAAGTTGCGAGCGAACTACTGTCATGTAATATGGTGGGAAAAGGCGAGTGGACAGTGAAAAATGTTGTAGTAGCTCGCCAGGTGCTGTCCTACTCGAATTGACAGCAACTCGCATGATACGTTTACACAATGAAAGTAGCTGTCCTGCAGCTACTGTCTACGCACGCTAGCTCGCACTGTGTAAACCACCTATTAGATACGTTTGACGGTAGTACCAAAGATATTAATAAAGAGAAAATGTGGAATGTTCAAAAAAACTTTTATTTATCATATGTTTATTTAGCACAACCTCCTAAAAGTTCCTTCCATAAGATCTAATGTAGTTTACTCATGTTAGATGAAAACTGTTTAGAATTTTACATATCTTTACGCATTTATACCTTTAGTAGTACTTTCGAATTTTAAGCACGTGATATACTTGTTTTAATAGTAGTACAATTTTTGTTACAAATTCTATTAACACACTAACTTGATATAGTTTTCAGGGTAACCTAAAAGCCACTGAAATTTTTTGTAGGAGAAAATCGCCAACCAGTCGTTCTTTAAAGAATATGTTTATGATTACACAAACTGATTCCACAAAAGTTTCTTGCTTCTAGCAGTTCAAAATACCTCAAGAATATAGTAGCAGCATACAAAGGCTGTACCTTACAACACGAGGATTCTAATTCGCATTGTTAACAGGTTGATGTCACTCATCTGATCCATTTGAGATCTTCATGAAAGAATATATAATTCATATTAAGCTATAAAGGCTAATCGTGAATTTGAAAGACATAATGTTCATATGTTATTTAAAAGCTGTCGACTTAGCTTCTAGACTTAACAGTAGTAGTGACGTTTATAATAAGTAGAATCTTCAAAATATTACCTCCGAGATCATCGAGTCAATAATTTAATTATAGTACATATTTTGATCATAAACCGAGACCTTGTAATGGTCGATGGCTAAAATGAACACCTTTCCTTAAAAACAAATCATTTTGAGTCACCCTGTATATTACAGAATAATTTCCATTTTTTAAGAAAACGTTTTATATTATAATTCAACTTAAAAACAAGACAATTCAAATTAAAGTATAACTGTTCAAGAAAATAACAAAAAACCTTTTAAATTTCAGTTGAAATTAATTAAATGTCGTTTATTAACGTTATCCAATTAGTTTAACCAAAAATTTTGTAATTTTATCCAATTTTACAAATAACTAATTAAAGTGATGACTCATTTCTTAACCTTTTGATGTGATTCTATTAATCACAATTTATTTTTAAATTGAATTTCACCAAATCTTTATGATATCATTAGAATTCCAAATAATAAAAAAGAAAATCCATTGAACTTTTTTTTATAGTATCTTGGAACATAAATTTTGGGAAAAGAAAAGAATTCTTATAAAAGTCCGCGGATTTCTTTTTAATTGGTTAGAAAATCAATTCGTTAAAATATGAATAACATTGTAATAAATAAGACTTAATACAATATTTTAAACGAAAAATTCCCACAATTAATTGGTTATCGTATGATAATGCGAAATTTTAAATATACTATAGGTAGTTCGCGAATTTTTATTAAAAGGCTGCACCTATGTGAATATTTTAAAACATTTCTGGGCCCTACGGTAGGTACTACCTAGAGGGTATATCAGTTTTGTCACTAAAGATCTGTTTTATTTGCCACTTGCTCTGGGGTAGAGCAAATTTTTACATTGAAAACACAAACAACAAAAGAACAAATCCTAAACTACTTTCAGAGCAGATGTAAACTATTGCACCCGAATTAGTTCAGTTTTCTACCATAAAAAGTGTATTAGCTAAAAGTTTCTCATTTAATTACAATATGGTTGCTAAGCAGCACTACAAACATTTGTATTAAAGATTTCTTCTACTCCTGCGCGTTTTATTTGCCACTTACCCTGCTCCGGGGTAGGGTATGGCAAATAAAACAGACCTTAAGTGTGTAACGTATGGTTGTGCACGGTATCAAAAGTTATATGGATTTATGCATATCAATCCGCCGTGTATAGTACAAGATAACTCATCCGTGTTATCGGATTTTGTTGAAATTTAGAATGTGAGTTGCTTATTCCTTAGTTTGGTTTGGTATTGCATTTCAGCAAAATTGATCCAGGGAGAGTAAAGGTATAAAGGGAAAACCAGGGTGACGAGAAAGTTTTGTCTTTTTTTATATAATTTCTGGCATTTTATTGGAAAATTTGTGAAGCAATTTTGTTTAAATTAATTATATTGGTTAACTATATAAATAGACGATACCATCTTAAATTTCATTTAAATCGGTCCAAGGGCAGTGGAGAAAAAAAACCAAGCAGAAAATTAGCCTGTTCATATAGTATTTTTGATGCACTTTAAAAACTAATAGACCGATTTGAATAAAATTTGGACATTCCATTTATACTATTATGGTCTAAGTTATTTGCCAATTAGAAGAAATTTTGAAGAGAACAAACAAAGTTATGAATAAAAATCTTGAAATTTGTGTAGTTTCTACATTTCTACAAGAAGGTATCAAAAAATCGGCTATATACCGATTTTCAGTTACTATATGTCTTTTTTTTAATCTTAAATAATCATATAAATACCCTTTTCTTTTTTTTGCGTCTCTATTCTTCTATTTCTAATTTGTAGCCCCATTGAAGAATTTTAAGACTTTCACTAGAGATTTTAATGACCTAAGAATGCTTTTTTTATTTTATAGTGTTTTCTTCCCAAAATCTAAAAAGAAAGAAAAACCAATGAATGTGTAATTTATAGGATTTGTTCTGTTTTTTCTTCTCGTAATATTATCATCATCATGATTGTGATGAATATCCATACCCATTTAGGCACGCGTTTTAAATTTTATGTACATTTGTTGAGGGATTATAAAATAAGGTGGAAGTATAGTAGTCATATACCACACAAATAGAATCTAACTAAATACCCATTTTTATATTATCTCTTCGGAAAAAAAGTTGGAAAAAAAAAGATATAAAACATAGAATCCAATTTCTATAATATCCGTGTTGTACTTAATCCCATCTCCATCCACACACAGTCTTTATTAATCGCGAGTATTTTTGTAAACCAATGTATTTTTTGGTTGTTTCTATTCTTTTCTGGATAGTCCAAATTTTATAGTACCGCACATAATAAAAAACTTTTCTTTTTTATATATATTATATATAAATAGCGGATTAAAGCGCTTTTTTTATATGTTTTTTGTTTGTTCGTGGAAACCAAAAATTCCTCCTAGTAGGTGTCGAGATGAAACATAAACATTATATATACATATACTATCCATAAAAATGAATAATAATAAATATTAAAGCCGAAACAACCAAAAAATTCCCACCCAACTGATATGTAATAAATACAAAAAGAAAAACAAAAATAATAGTACAATTTCAAATTTTTATATTTCAATAAATTTTCCAAAGAAAATTTTCATTCAAAATACCTCTCTGAAACATGGGAAAAAAGCATAAAATGTGATAAATTGATAAAAACCTAATTTTTATGAAAATTTCACCAATTTAAAATAGATTAGGAAATATATTCATTTATTTCTGTTTTTTTTCTTTAGATACTATAAAATCGATTTAAAAGGATTCTTTTTAATTGGTTTCATGTCAAGAGAAGAAAATTTTAATTAATTTTATACTAACTGAGTTACATAGTAGATCAAATTTCAAATACATATACAATATTTGAACTTATGCAATTTACGCTTGATTTAATTTAAATGTACGATAATATAAAATATACTAATCTTTGGAAATTTTGTAAACTAATTTATTATTAGTAGTAGTAGTAATTACAACCGAAGTATAAAATTGTAATTAAGATTACTTAACTATTTAATAGGACAAGAACTCAATTAGCCTAGTCGTCAGATATTTGGTACTCGGATGGATTTGTTTCCATTTTGGAAAACAGATATGAGTCCTTCTTGCTTACGGAACATACGTCTATACGAAAAGTTAAAAAAAGGCGTAAAACTATCTATCTATTATATAAAAAAGTTATCTCGGCAAATCATTTATAAATTTTGTAGTAGAAAAAACTGAATAAATAATTTATAACTGAAAAAATATTCGCCATTGACGGGATTCGAACTCATGCACAATTAGTTTTACTAAACAACTCGCTTTCTCACCAAGCCATCGTTTTAAATTCTTCAATTAATTCAGATTCGTTAATATCAACTCAGGCACAGTTGGTCTTACTGAATAACGCGCTTCCTCAAAAAGCCATTGACTTGAAAGCTTGAAGTAATTCAGATTCGATAATGTCTATATAAAGTTTGCATACTTTATTTAGATATTTAAAGAAAAAGAAAAATAGGATCTTATTTCTACCGCTAAAGAAAATAAAAAAACAAAAGAATAGTGTCTTTAATAAATGTTTTTCTTTTCTGGAGCATGGGGAGAAAATATAAAATGTGAATCAGTTCCTAATAACATTACATTGTTCTTTACCGACAACTCACTCGCGAGGGTGGAGCGGGGGTTGGTAAGTGAAGCGAGCAGGGAGCGGAGCCCCCTAGTTCTTATAAAGAAAAAACCGACATGAGCCCTTTTCGAAAATAGTGATTCAATTGCGAGTCAGGGCCGTAATTACCATTAGGCAACTCAAGACTGCAGCATATCTTGCATATCTTTCAAAATTTAAACAAATATTTCCAGATGCGGCTGAAAATAGGACAAATGTTCAGACAAAGGAATAATGCATATATCAGTCGATAGTTTAACTCGTAATATATGATCTTATAGACTCTTTCACTAACTATGGTTTGATAATTATGATATATTAAACCACGTTTTTCTTTTCAAATAAAAACCAACAAGAATATAACATATTCAGGGTTAAAGTTGCAACAGACTTATGCGGGAAACAGAATGACGTATCTACAACGGATTCCACAGTTTTAATTTTCAGATTGTATTAAAAATAGTCGGTCGTGGATCCGTCATGCTCTCTGTAGTCTAATTGAAAACGTATACTATATATTTAGAACTTTAATACATCGTGAATCCGTCGTGGATCTGACATTCTGTTTGAACCTTTAGATTTTTATCTAAATTCTGACATCGTATATTAGAACTAAATTTAAATTCTAGTCTGTCATGAATTAGATTTATAAATCCTGGATTTTTGACGAATTTAACTGGATTTAGAAGTTGACTTTCTGAATATCGATCAGACATGTTGTCATAATCTGAATAAAATGCATCTAATCCTCGATTTACACGGCATATTCGAATTGCACACTACATAATTTTCTGAGGAACCTATTTTCAGTGTTAATCTGGGTTAGGTATCAGTACCAACTTTTATAAAGTATATGAAGAAATATTTTAATTACAAAAACAAAAACTATTGCTATTAGACAAAGTGTTTTTAGAGGTTCTGTTACTGTTTCAAAGAGTAGATTCCTGTGAAAAACTGTGTTAATGGAAAATGTTACCCAAGTTACATAAATCAATTTGTTATTCAATCAAGTTTTTAATAAAAGGTTTTACTAAGAAATTATTATCTTTCAAAAACTAGCAGAAACAAATAATTTTACATTTTAAATGAAACACTCAAGAAATTCCTACAAATACCAAAAATATCCTTTAATAATTACAATCTAAAAATAAATAGGCAACGTAAATATTATCGATAACTAAAAATACCTAAATACTAAATGAATTAATTAATAATACATTTTACAAAATATTGATTGATTTTAATTTTATATTAAATAGTTAGTCTTCACCACATAAAATCTAATATATTAAATAATTCATTGATTACAGATAATTGGAAATATGTAATTATATGGATTTTTAATTTCTTGTTTTTATACAAAAAAAAATCTATTTATTGGTTTACGTTTGAATAGCTTATATAAAAAAAAAATCATATATCATTTAACGATTTTCTATATTTAATAAATATTTGTAAGTAATAATAACCCCGAAACAAAAACGAACACGTTTATCTGTTATTAATGGTTTTACAGCCTATAGTAGTATACCACCAATAGGATATATTAATTCAGTCATAGAAATAATCTTTACAGAACAAATCTAGGACACTGGACATATATAGGAAAATTATTTCGGCGTTTACATCCTCGACTATCAATAAAATAATTTACTGACTGATTTTAAGGAACTTTAACACTTAGGTTAATCAATCATACAACCAAATTTCGTATTGGAACCAAGATCTGATGCGATAGAACAAACACATCCAGAAAAAAGCAACTCAACTATAAACTAACATTTTCCGAATTTAATTAAAACAATTGTACAGCAATTTCACTTAACTTTCTGTCCGTCCTTAGGAGTCTAGCTGATCCCAGAACTCTAAAACTTCAACAAAAAAGGGACGAAAACGGTTACAGAAGGCTCTTCTTCCAGGAATGCTCTCTCGAATGTTTTTACTACAACAAAAATAACTTTATATAAATATAGGGCTATATTTAGTAGCAAAAATTTCATGTTTAACAAAAGAGTACAAAATGACTATGGAAAACTGACGTGGTCCGTCAACAGGGGTAATTTTAACCAATAGCTGGAACACTAAATATTTATCAAGTGTGTCTCTACTGAAGATTTTTTGCGTACGTGCACTTCATGGTATGTAAGACCATTTCTGAAACAATTGCCAGCTCAATTGATGGACGACAATGTCAGAGATAAATTAGGTAATATCAATGCTTGAAAAAAATCCGTAAAAACAGCAATTCAATTGATTGGCTATAATATAGTGACGTGCTACCCGTTCGGTTCGATGTTATTAAAATGATAACACTTTTTATTTATGTGAATTTAGTGTATAACTTTATTTATAATTATTTCTGCTTTAACAATTAGTCTTAAAAATATTTGTCCTTCAATAATTAATTATTAGAATTAATTTATCACAGCTTATTTAAAAATACACAGTCACTATTTTCAATAATTGATCACAATTATTACTTTTAAATTCAAAGTTTCTGTTCTGCTGTCGGCTTAATATTTGAAACACCCAGATTGACTTTTCGATCTTAATTGATTTCTACTTGAATCCCGGCGGCTATTTATATCAGTCAGAGTGTTTCGGGATTCTACTAGAAAAATCCTATTATTTGGTTGTTATTGTTCGATTCTCGTTGCTTTTAATACTGTGTGGTAACACTTCTCGAACAATCTCCAACTGTCAATATTGTTTGTTATTTTATTCGGGGAAGTGTAGTGTAGTGAATTTGGTGTTTTCTGGAAATATTTTGATTTCCTTTTATTTAATAAAGAAATCAAAATATTTCCAGCAATTTCTAGTGCTGTGTAGTGCAATATTTTGACGATTCCTCAATCCAACAATGGGGAACTTAATGGAGATCAGCGATTTAAGTTATTGTCCACGAGCATATGATAAGGAAACAAGTACGTACTGTTACAATTACAACAATCCAGTTTGTAACATAAGCAGCACTTCCACACTATTAAATTAATTTCTCGAATTTAATTCAAAAGCTAACAGGCCAATTTGAATAAAATTTTCAAAATAGATTTACACTATCATTGCCTGGGTTAGCATTCAATTAGACTAAAATTTAAGGAGGCAAATCAGAGTTATACAGAAAAAAACACACAGTAAAATATTTTTTCTAATCTTTTCTCAAAGTTAATTCATTGCACTTATTATAAGTTTGTTAATTTCGACAAAGATATATACGAGTAAAGGTATGTAAAATTCTATTAAACTTTCATTTAACATGAGTAAACTACATTAGATCTTATGGGAGCAACTTTGAGGGGCTTAAATCTGTTGTCATAAAAACTAATGTAAATTACTTATGATAAATGGAAGCTTTTTTGAACTTTCCACATATTCTCCTTATTAATATCATTGATTTTGAGTCCTATTTCTTCTACGAAGAAGACTATAGTCCAATTTTATGTTTCTACAAATCATATATAATAATATTTTCGATTTTTTTTTCTTCTCTTTTTTTTATCATAATTGATTAATTTATAGATTCTTAATATTCGAAATAAAAGCTAATATTTAACATTTACGTAATTAACATTATTAATTCATTATTCGAAAATACTGAAAATTTGATTACAAACAAGAAGAAAAAATTGATTTCCTATCTTGACCTTAATTATATCTGAATTATAATAATTTGATTGACAAAAATACTTTATTTAGTTGTATTTAAATTCCAGATTTTATATTAAATAAGTGTTTATCAAAACTTCACTTAAATATTTTTATTAAAGAAATTAAAAAAATTTATATTAAATATTTATTATATAGCATTTTATCATAAATGAATATTATAATTAGAATATAAATTTGTTGGCACATCATTATGGATCCGACACCAACTAAAAAGTATGATAGTGGAAAAGTTTAAATGACTATCTACAAATTGCAATGACATTTTCATATTTAATTAGTAAAATTATATATTATTCTCAGATATCAATAAAATTTTCAACTAGAAATTACTTTTATATTCGATAATAAATTGTATTTTTATTATTATTATCGGATCCAGATCATTAATAGCTAAAATAAACAGAAAGGGTCCTAAATGATTACCCTGAGGGACATCAGATGTCCCCAAAAAGGGAATAAATTTAGCAAACCGAAACAAGACTTGATATCTTCTACCGTTAAGGTATGACCGGATCCATTCAACGAAAAGGTCTGGAAACCCAAGAGCATATAGCTTTAGTAATATAACCTTATACAACAATTTATCAAAAGCCTTACTAAAATCAGTAGTAATACAGTCTACACTGCTACACTATTCCATAGCACAAGTTGAATATGACACCAATTCAACTAAACTAGTGACTGTAGATCTACCTACCCTTCAGGAATCCATGCTGATATTCAGATATAAAAGATTTGGAGTGAAAGTAAACGAATTGATATAAGATGCTTTCGTAAAGTTTGGGAAAACAGGAAAGCTTTACAATTGGCCTGTAATTACTAATATCGGTTCTGCTATCATAAAGCTTTAAACTTGTTGAATAATCTAGTAAAATTTGTGAAATCCAGATGGGGTGTGGATCAAATAATATAATTTTTATCTAAAATTCAAAACCAAAACATTTTCTCTCTATAAGAAATTTATGGTATAATCTTATCAGTATTTTGATGTAAAAAAATTATGCTCTAGACAGATCTCCGATTTTAATTACAATAATTATTTTTTAATGATGACCCATGACACATCTTCTTTTTTTCACAATGATCATTATTCTTGCTATTTTGTTTATAATTTTCAGAATAGAATGTTTATTCACTTTGATTTAATAAAATTAACTTTTTTAAATTGTATTTTAGTAAATTTTAAGGAATTTTTAGAGTAATAACCATTTTTCCTCGTTTCAAGTTTATGTGAAAGAAGAAAACCAATCAAAACTGGATGAAATTTTTAAAATATCCAAATGTAGATGGCCCCGTAAACAATATGAGGAAAAAATTTAGGATCCCTTCACAATTTTATTTGTAAATTTAGAAAATAATGATGCTTGAAATAGATACTTAAAATTGATCATTATTACGTAAATAAAGGTAATTATGGAGCTTTAATGACAGATTTGGCAGTAATGATCATTAAAATCGGAGATCTGCGCAGGATATAATACTCTAAAGAAAATGACGAACAACAAAATAAGCTATAAAAGATACTTAACCAATTAAGAAAATTTCCAAATCACACGAACTAATTTTCAATTTTTCATTTTGGATATAGTCAAAAAAGAAATTTACCATTATTTAATTATTTTTCAATTAAAATAAAGCAATTTCTTTTTCTATTCCGAAATTAGTAATAATGACTTGTTATTATTTTACTAACAAGCGAAAATAGCTGGCACAAGAGTTGAATTTTAAAAGAGTAATGATGCTAAAATAAAACATGAATTTTTTTCCAAATGAAAAACTAATTCAATACTAATTAGATGAAATTTTCTTTCAATATAAATTAACCTTCATTAGAATTTAATTTATTTTCTTCCTTTTTAATTTTATATTTGTTTCTTTGATCTTTCTTTTCTAAAAAAAAAAAAAAAATAAAGAAAATTCAGGAAAAATTTACATTAAAACTGATCATTAAAAGAATCGAATAAAATGAAAATATTTATTGGAAAGGAAAAGCAAAATGGTAACGAGAAAATTTTGTAAATTTTGGTTTATACAAATTACAAATACAATTTGTTTATTCACAATTTTCACATTTATTTTAATCGTTTTTAAATGGTTTTCTATTAAAAACTATTAAAAAAAGTATTGTTAACTACCTTTAAAAGAATTTAGAGAGGTTGGTTCTTTACAGTAGAGTAGAATCAACAAGCGTTACTGCATAGAATTGAACCGGATCCTTTTCAAGTTAAGGGGATCACACCACTTGTGACTTTGAATAAATCAAGCATGACTATTTAAAACTACTCAAAATTTCAAGTCGATCCGAATAAAACTGAATGAGATATTGGCTTTGAAAGAGAAGCATATGTTACGCAGACGACTGGCAACTGGAAATTTTAAGCACATTTTTCTCAAGTCGGTGACCAAAATTACTCAAAAACTTTATGAAATTTTGCAGACTTATTCGATATATATAGAAAGCAATTTAACGATTTTTTCCGATCAAAACTTTTTTTTCTACTTATACTTTATTTTTTACATCGAACGATTAAAGACTAGCTTATGTTATTATTTAACTAAATCCATTTCCATTTTCCACTTCGCCATAGTATTGGTCACTGCGAAACTGCCTTTTAAAAACTTATTATATATGATGGCAATTTCTAATTAAACTTTTTAATATTTTTCAATAAAAAAAATTCCTAAAAGATCTTTATTGTCTATACTTTAAGATGATGCATTGATATTATAAAAAAGTGTGGTAGTTTTCACACAAAAAAAATTCCTAAAAATGACCTGTTTTTTCGCGCTTCAAGTGGGGTGATCCCCTTAATAAGTTATAGTTGAATATGACAGTCAAATATGGTCTCCCTACTATGAAGTTGCAAGTTAATAGAATAGAGTCTGTTCAGCACAGATTCGTTTGATTTCCCTTAAGGAACGTTCGGTGGAATGACTCTATTCTATTCCCCACATAAAACTGGTTGAGTTACATTCTCTAGAAAAGTGGCTACTACTGGCTAATGTTATTTTTGTTGAACAAATTTTCAATAGGACTATTGAATCTCCTTTTTTCCTAGACAAAATGCATCTTAACATTAATAAACTCTGCTTGAGGTAAGTGAATATATTCAGAATTATTCATCATAAAACTGAGTAATGTAGAAACGAACCAGTTGCCAAAATTCTGCGTTTAGTTGATGCAAATGTCAAAGGTTTATATCTGAGCAAAGTAAACTTAAACCATTATATAATATTATAATTTGATTGATTAAGCAATCTCATCCTGTGGTGAGACTTGACATACCCGTCTTCTTTAAATCGACTTTAAATTTTCATAATAGTTTTAATTAATAATCCAATTGAAAAATAACTCATAAAAAGGAATATTAGTTTTAATAGGATTTCAACAATTCAATTTAAAGGAATTTATGAAAACACGTTATTAAAATATTCAAATAAAATATTATTCATTATTTTCAATATGGTCTTTTTTCATATATGTGAAAATGAACATCTGGTAAGATCATAAAGGACAAACAGTATCACAGCAGGAGTATCCTCTTCCTATATGAATATGTATATCAACCTACATAATGTCCTGATGAACACGAAAATAGCAACAAAAACTGTTCTTATATGAAAAGTAATAAAATTATCACATAAAAAATTGTAATTTCATATTATATATGATAATCATAGTAAAATTGCTATTTTTATGAATATTATAAATATGAAACTAAAATTTTTGGATACAGATCGGGTTTATGTGCATATACCAAACTGGTGAGACTTTCTTAGCTTTTCAGCTTATGCAAAGTTTTATCTTAACATTACTTGGTCTTCAATTCATTTATTGAATACTATCCTATAGAATGAAAACAATTGATTTTATTGAAAAAAAATATTAATATTGGATTTGACAAAAAAAATCGGTCTCTGACGAATTCCTTTAATAGTGTAAATTTAAGTTCAAAAGAAGCCTGTAAAAATCTGTTGTCTCAGTTTTTTTCCTTAAACATCCAGAATACCTACAGTGACCATATATGGTAATGGCTCTGCAAGAATCATGTCAAAAAGTTATCGACCAAAATGGAAAATATATTCTTGACTAAAATTTTTGTCCAAAATAAAGGACCAATACAAAACAGATGGAACTGGTTTGATCTACATTTATCGAAATCTTAATAGCATTTGTGTTGATCACAGACAAAAACGATTATACATGGCGTGACTTCCAAATTGACTTGTGTTAACATACCGATGTTAACAGGACTATTTCATATTAGTTTATCTAATGTTTTTTTAACTAATTACTTCAATTCTACTTGATTGTTGGCGATCAAATCACTGCTAGGCCCCACGTAGAATTACAACCCGGTTTTTCTCCAGCGTAACGCACTTGCTGGAACAGTTGTCATACACATTGCGCGCGACTAAACCCTTCGACGATTACCGAACGACTGACTCGCAAGCGCAAAGGATACATTCAACTTACCAGTTTCTGTGTTACTTTTTATAACAGAGTGTATCCTACTTTGACGGTGAGCTGCCTTAAAGCAGAAGTCTCTACATTTACAAACAGTCGGGGCTTTCGACTGTTCTTATTTTTTTTCGCCGTTAACACTTGAGATCAACTTGAAACCCAGGTTTTTAGCATTACCAGATTAAAGGACTGGCTTGAAATCCACTTCAAATCAACTTCAAATTGCAAACAAATTTATACTTTACAGGGTTATATTTCACCTCAGTTCATACTCCATTTTAAATTTTCAAATCGAGTTGTAGTCGACCTGAGTTTTCATGAAAATTTCAACTAGATCAGAAAATTTTCTGTGATCGGATCGATTCAAATCGGATTGAAGTCGATCTGGGTTTACATGGACGATTTTTGCATTGAACTCGACTTCAAGTAGATCATGTAAACCCGATCATAGATTCCCTCAATCAGATTTCCAATATAATACCCTTACTTTTTCTATGATTTTAATATCACTTTACAGATGAATGATCGAATTTTATGTGTTCAACATTTAAGAAGTAAAATTTCCTAACAAATAAGATAATCTTAATAAATCATTTTAAAAATTTCAGAATTTATAGTATTATAAACAAATTTACGCCGACAAATTTCATACACTATCATGATAAAGAGGAACCTTTTTAATATAATACCCAAATTGAACACAGAGAAATGAGATAATCTCATTATTATTATTATGATTTTTTTTTGGTTGCTGTTGTTTATTGCGGATAGGAATATGACATCATTTATGGATAAACAATCGACAAACAATAAAATTAATGGACCATAAAGAATCGAATGATTAATTTGAGGATGTTGTTGTGTGGTGAACCCTAACCATTCCAAAGTCCTCCCAAATATACATATTTACAAATACTATATATGTTTAATCATATAGGCTTATTAATGAGAATTGATGATAAGCCTCATCCAGAATCATTGTTCTGAATCGTATCACATTCATATTAATATTATGATTATAAATAAAGATAAACTGGTTGGTTTTTTTTTGAAAATCCATACTCCCTTTCCGCTTATGTTTTGGATAATATTTATTACAATATAAATATATTTAACAAATTGATTATAATAATGACATTATTTGAACCTTATCCTATCAAAGTGAGTGTTAATTACGAAAGATAGAAAAGTATTTAGTATGTATATTAATTTCAATATAAAAAAAAACTCATAAAATTACGACAATATATTCATTTATGATTTTAGAATAAGAACACTTAAGTAGTATTGGATACTTCATTATTAATATTATTTATTACGAAATAGAAAAGTTTATATAAGTTTTTGTAATATGGAAGGGTTTTGTCCTCGATTTTTAAAACCATTGTTGAGCAAGAACCTATCTTATACAACCTAAGATGTTTGTCTCTGGAAAAAACATCGAATTATTAGTTAATGAGTAGCGAGTTGAGTAGTAATGTTCAGTTCTGATTGTTAGTACAGATCAACTAGTTAAAAAAATTAAAACAGGAAGTCTAAAGTCGATTTTTTTTAACATTGCTTAATTCAAGCAACAGTCATTGTATAGGAGGCCTTTCGAATGTCTTTTGCTCAAGCAAAAATCAAATACCTTGGCGCTATCATTCGCCGCCCCCAACATTCGGGAAACAGGTTAATTCCTACCGTACTCAGTTTCATGATGACTAATTCTGAATATTTCCACGAACCTTAAGGACCGTGTATTACTGTTAAGATGGGTTTTCTTCAACAAAAATGGGAAGTCAATAGAGCTATTATGAGTAATTATAAAATATTCCAACTTCATATCTCTGCTGTGACGAGGATTTCGAATGGAAATTTTCAAACAATTTTCTTTCCACTGCTTCAAATTGTAAACAAACAAATACATGCTGAAATTTATATACCAATGTCCATATTCCAGAAAAATGGTAAAAGTGATTAAAATTTCATAAGAGTGAGTAACGTAATGAGTCAACACGAAGTATTTTTTTAAAAAAACTTTAATTCTCCTTCTTCCTGATACATTTTGCCTTTCAAAATTATACGTGCTCTTTTGCACCTATTGCAATGTGAATTTCGTTTTTTTCTTTTTTCTACTTCGTTCTGATTGGTGTAATTTTTATTCGTTAGCTTTGAGTACTTTATAATTACTCATACTTCCTTTAAAGTCTTAAGGCCAATCTCCACACATTCGACATCCTACTTCTGATGCAAGTATAGTATAAAACTTGATTGGTTAAACTGAAAGGGAGAAAACAATCATCCTACAAATTTTGTTGGCTTCTGCATTTCTGATTTCCCCAACTGATTTTCGATCTACAGATGATTCCCCTCAAAAACAGATGAACATGTTTATCTGATTTATATGGTACTTCATCTGCCGGTGCATACTCTCCCAATAATCACTCAGGATACCGTCTCACACGATACCGTCGCACACTATCAATTTTTCTAAATTGTGTGGGGGAGACTCTGATGTTTTTATCCAATCAATCCTATCGAAAATTGGAAGAGTTCATCTCTTTCTAGTTTTCTGATTTTTCCGGTCAGAATAGTATGTCGGCTGTGTGGAGATTGGCCTTTAACATTTTAATTAAAAAACTTATTAGGCCAAACTAACAATTTTAAAACCACCTATTCGGAATAACACAAGCAATATAATTTCATCTGATAATTTTAATTATAATTTAATATTATTCTAATATTTATAAATGTATTGATCATCGATCAAACTAAGTAAGGTTTTTTCTTGCATATCACGATGTAGTATGTATTAATTAACCCTTTTTCTTTCTAGATAAAGTATTTAACAATTTTGTTCATGTAAATTCATTAAATATTTTTGTATATTGAAAATCTAATAATACATTTCTAGGTCATACAAGAAACTTGATGAAATATTGTAGCAATTGTTATAAACTGCACCTTTCCTAATATAGAATTTTATCTATTTCTTAGTAAAGAAATAAATTATAATAAATTCTATCTATTTTCATATAAATATATGTATATAGAAAATCCTTAATAAAAGAATATTTGTTCGTGTTTAAATATATAGTTCTCATCACTGATATACTACTGTTAAGGAATGTTAAGGAATTTAACAAACCAAAAATATATCTTCTTCGATATTAAATGTAAATATACATATACTATATATTAGGCTTCAATATAAAATGTAATGTGTTCTAAAAATCGATGTAAACTACTAGTATATAATATTGTACAGATCTTAAGGGGCATGTTGATATACCAGGAAATCGTTTCGAATATGAGGTTTTTAGGGAATTAATTTGAAGCTTACATCAAAATGAATTTATTTCTCACGATCAAGATAATATTATGATCATTTCAAATATATGATAATATTCGAAGTTAATCTGATAACCTGAATGTGTGTGCAAAGTTTCAAATCAATTCAATCAGTAATTTCTGAATAAAACGCGTTTAACATTTCATAGCGACTATACTAGAGTCATACCGATGCGCAGCTTTCATGAAATTTTCAAAAATCTAAACTATATGAAAAACTTATCTATACTAATATTGTTATATCTAGTAAATCTTATATCTGAAAACATTAAGAGCTGAAAAAGATTTAAGCACGATTTGTGCGATTGTGGTTTTTCCTATCAAGGAGTAGGGGTCTGACACTCACAGTACAACTTTACTTACTTACGATGGCGCTACAGACTATGGAGGTCCTGGGACTTCTGTAGTATTTTCATCCAACCTGTGCGGTCCCGGGCAGATTCTATCCAGATAGCGATCCGCAGTCTTTTTAAGTTTCCCAGGTTCTCGTATCTCAAACGGAGGCTTGGTCTCCCTCTGCAACGTGTTCCTTCAGGTTTGGATTCAAAGATTATTTTAGCTGCACCATTGTTGTTCATTCGCTCCACGTGACCCTGCCATTGAAGCCTTTTGAGTTTTATTTCCCGAACTAGGTCCACGTCATCGTATAGTTGGTATACTTTGGCATTATATCCCCTCCTCCAGACTCCATACTCCTGACAAGGACCGAATATACGACAAAGTGTCTTCCGCTCGAAGGTGCCAAGTGCTTGCTCACTTGTTTTGGGCAATGTCCAAGACTCTGCTCCGTATTAAAGTACCAGAAGTATTTAGCGTTTTGTATAGCTGCATTTTTGAATTTTGCGAAAGGAATTTTGAGCTCAGTTGTTTAGAGGAACATTAAATGTTTGATAATCGACATTTTACCAACCCTTGTTTCGAAACGAAACGAAACAAAATAATGCATTCTTCTTAAGACCAAAACCGTTTTCGTGTATGAAAACAGTAAATAACATCAACTATTATGAAACCTAGAATCATTCAAGTTACCCTTAATGCTAGTGAAAAAGCTCAAGCTTGTTAGAAAAAATCCATTTGATACATGGAATGACACCCTTAAGTTGGAAATATTGTACAGAACTCGAAAGCAATTTTTTTATAAGAAAAACAATTTTATAATAATACAAGTAAATCGCGTGCTACTTGCAATTATGTATTAAAAGTTATATTTATAAATAAAAAATAAAACATTCTACACTTTCATTTCAACTTCATATAAACATTTAAATGTTCTAATTTGACAGTAAATTTTCTTCTACTTTCTTTTTTTTTCTCTAGAATAGTAATAAACGTTTGTCATATTAGTAATAAATTATTAAATAATAATAAATTTCGTTAAATTTCTATTTGACTCACGGAAGAAAAAAGAAAAATCAAAATTAATATAAACTGTAAATCTTTTCGAAGATCTTTTTTTTTTAAAACAGAAACTTTGTTATTAATCATTTTCAGAGCTTTTCACAAATCAACCCTAAAAAATGCTTGTTTTTTTTTTAAGATAATTTTCTTTAAGTTTGTGCATTTACCTAATTCAGATTAGTCCCCAATATCAAAATGAAAAGAAAAAAAAACCACCCACTATACAAAATCGCGCCCACTCACCCAATATTCATTGAAATTTTTATGTACGGATGAAAATAAAAGATAAAAATAAAATTAAGCTTTCAGCTTTGATGAGCCACAATTTCTTCCAATCTGTATATATATATATATCAACTTCCACCAAAAAAAGAAAAGAAAAACCCTAACGAAAACTTTTTTTTTAAACTTTACTCATTCTGAGGGTTTCCTTTTTAGTATTTTCTCATTATGACACGCTTGATGTGACTAATGGATGTCACTTTAGAGGAGTCTGTTTTTTCTATTGTCATTCTTCAGTTTGGTTTTGTTCTTTTCATTTCGGGTCCTTCTCGAAAAATACACTTTTTTTTTGGTCTGTACTTTTTCCTTATATCGTATTATTATTTTTTTTTTAATTGTCAGTTCTATGCGGAAAACATAAAAGCTGATTAACATAATTAGCATAATTAATATACTTAAAAATTAAGATAGTATTATTCAAAAGTTTTATAACAAACGAATATTTTTAAACTAATATTTTGCGTTTGTATATAACTACGTTCAAAAAATGCGAACACACTATTTTCTGCAATTATTCGAAAATTTCCTCCAACTAGTCAAACAGTTAACAAAGAATATTATTTGAGCTTTTTGGCTTCGATTGAGTAGAAGAATATTGACAAAAAAATAATTTATGACCTAAAGGATAATGGTTCTACTAAGAAAAATATGCTCTTCTACGTTATTTTTCTTTTGAATAAAAACACAGTAAATACAACTCCACAAGCATCGTATTCATCGTTTCCTTTTCTTGAAACAATATCACACCATATCTTAATCGTAAGTCCGTAAATCCAAGCGTTTCAAGTTTTGTTAACTTCTTGGATCCTACCGGCTGCGCCACTTTGTGCATTCCCTTGTATATTTATAAGCGTCGAAATACATTTTCATATTTGAAATATTCTAAAACGTAATCAACCCAAATATTTTACGATCACGAAAAAGATTATTTTCATATATTGACCCTTTACCTCAAAAGGATATTTTTATAACTTTTTAGACTTTTCCTTTGAGTTACACGTGTAGATTTTACACAACACTTTATAAAGGTTGAGAAAAATGTTTAGCCAAAATATCTCTTATCTTCTGGGAATTACTTTGAAGAATAAATAATTTTTGTTTATAGTAATTTAACAAGTTCCAAAAAATTTTTGAACACAGTACTATGAATTTTATACTATAATAACTTTTATTAAATCAAAAGAAAAAAATGTATTTTTAAAACAAAGATATGTTTTCTGGAGGATTTTCTTAATTTCCAAAACTAAACAATAATATTTCAAATGGAAAACAAGTTACTGAAAATTTAGTTTCTTTGAATGATGAATGAACTCTTTCTAGATAATATTATAAATTTTAAAGAAAAAGTTTTTCAGTATACGGAAAGGACAAAGTTTCTTGTATAAACACAGTGCATGACAATATTCCTTTAGGACTTTTAATATTCGTACAAAACTATGTCTTATTCAGTGCTATTTTTTTTCTGCGAACTTATTTTAAAGTT
Source organism: Xylophagus ater (assembly GCA_963422695.1). Classification (NCBI taxonomy): domain Eukaryota; kingdom Metazoa; phylum Arthropoda; class Insecta; order Diptera; family Xylophagidae; genus Xylophagus; species Xylophagus ater. The sequence goes on along the minus strand of OY730483.1, from coordinate 43,717,866 downwards.
TAAAAGCCAGAAAGGACATTCATTTCTTCAAGAAGAAATAATAATAAAACTATTCTTTTTTTCGAAAATGAATAATGAGTATTCACGACCGAAAAAACTAAATCATTTTAGAACTTTCTTTTTACAATGATTATCTTTTTTTTTTCTTTTTTTTATCATTAATGGGAATAAAACTTTGTGTCAATGTACATGTTTGATCTCGAGATTTTCAAGGGATTTTCACGTTTTCGGTTGACCTCAGTCCGAAAAACAAATGTCAGGTCATCTGCTCTGTTCTGGTCCGTCATTCTTTCGGTCTGCTTTACAGTTCATGTAACTTTTTTCTGAATTTTTTGTTCTATAGAAAGAATATTCTTCTAGTGTAAACATTAGTAGTGTATTTTGGATAAGATGTAAAGAGACTTTTGCATATTTTATAAAGTTCGGTTTTAATTTTTTCTGTTTCTGCTTTTTTTTATGTTAAAAATCTAACAAAATGTAAAATAATTCTGTAAAAAAAATCTACACATATATACATAAATTTTGTTATCTTATACCACTTACTTAGTTAGTTACTTAGTCATTTATTTTCTTCCTTTTTTTTATTCCACTGACGACAGAATAAAACAACTGAAAGCTTTTTGTTAATGCTATTCTTTCAGGTTTTATTATTTTTCTTCTTAGGGGTTTTTGCTTTTTTTTTTCTACCGAGGGAGTAAAAAAAAAAAAGTTAAAATAAGAGTGAACTTTTCATTCACTTATGGTAATTAGTGCTTTCATTGAGACAGAAAGAATGGCAAAAAAAAGTAATTCACAAAAAAAGACAATTAAAATAAAAAAAAAAATACATATACTAAAGTACATATATCTAATTAATATGCATCACAAAGTTCTAGCTTTTATCCCGATTCGTACGGTTAATTTTTCTCATTCAATTTTGTACTTGATGGGTTTTCCTGTTCTTTTATAGAAAATTTTCGAGAATGTAAATTTCTTCTTATTTTGCAAAAAAGAAAGAAAAAACAAGAAAACTTTTAAATAAATCAAAAAAAAGGCTTTTTAAACCAAAAATTTACTAAAATTTAAGTGCAAAGTTCTTAGTGTGAATTCTAAAACAACTTTTGTATCTTTCTAATAAATTATTTGTTTTGAAATTACAAATTCTATGTCCAAAGGTGGTACACTATCCAGAGATACATTAATATACTCGACTAAAATAGAACAGGTATTCTTTGAAGCTCTCTATCTCTCTCAAAAGTAATTCCAATACAATTTTGGAATAAACTTTACCACAAATCTGGATAAATATTTACATCTATAGTCTTTTATGCGAATGTGAAAGGCCTTCATTATATTAAGTAAATTTTATTGATTTAAACATACTAAACTATTTTAAGTAAAAACAAAAATTATGTATTTAAAAAGAATGCTTGCAAAATATTTCATTGTGAAATATTATATACAGTCCCTGGAATTCTTATTACTATTATTTGTAAATTTTGACTCTAAATTATTCTTGAAATTCAGAGGAAAATATTTTAAAAATTCTTCCATTTAAAGTGAGCGAATAATATTTATAGAATGGCCAAAAATAGCTGAAAAATTTTTTTTTAAACAAATTTATTCGTTCGTATATCAGCACCAGAGCTAGGTATGCCTTCTTCTTTTCATTGAAACACAAAACATACTATACTTGCAGTCTTGATGATATATAGGGTGTTCAAATTTGAGATATCTTTTTAAATTTGGCGTAGGTACACTAAATTAGACCGATGCTTTTCGATGTATGAAGTAAATAATTCCGGTTAGTTAAAATGGATCGCTATACAACGTGTTTTCATTATTAAAACTTATTTTAAATATGGTGAAAGTTATTCAGAAGTTGGAAGAAAATGCTTCGACAAACTGTGCTAATTAAACTTATCATTAATAAAATTTGAAGAAACTGGTTTAGTTCAAAATCAGAGGAGCAGAATTTATTATCGTATTGGTCGTCTAAATAAAAATATTGCAGCTGTTAGCACAAGTATTGCTGAAGAGGACGTCAATTCGTCGTCATTCACAGCAATTAAATCTTAAACCTCAGAAAAAAGTTATTCATAATTTTGATAAAAGATTGACGACCTTCCGAGCTAGCAGAGGAGGTCACTTGAACGATTACGATATCCACATTTATATGAAAAACGATAGCTGCACCATCTCTTGCAATTTTACGTAACTAAAATCTATCGGGGTCTCTCACCCTGACCCCGATAAATATTTAGGTTATGTTGTTGTTGCTTTTACGTGGTATGAAGTAAACCCTGACCCAGACCCCGATGAAAAAAACGCATCTATTATTAACCGGAACCAATGAACTTTAATTTCCAATAAAAGTAAACACGGATTTCGCACAATTTATGTCTTTTATTTAAAATTTAAAAAGACATCTCAAATTTGAGCACCCTATATATGAGATGAACTTTTCTTTAAGAAATATAACCAATACCAGAACAGCGATTCAGGCGTACATTTGTCGACGTTTTTTGCCACCTTTTTTGAAAAACTTCCCTAATATGAAAAAAAGGGTTTGCCACCTCGTTAAATCTAATTTCGAAAAGGAAATTATTTATACCGTCGGGAAATTTTTTGTCACCAATTTTTCTGACGTCCTCTCGAGCTAGTCAGTATTTTTATTCTTTAAAAAAAAAAAGGTTTTGTTATTTTAAATTTGAAAAAAAAATTGGAATTGGAAAAAATTGAAATGGTAAGTTTTTATTTAACTGATTTACGAAAAAATCATGTGTTTCGAACTCAATGACTACATGCATGTTTATTTACACACATACTGAAGCATTTTATCAACCATATGTGTTGTCTTGGAAAAGTGACTTCGAATGTCGACAAATGTACGCCTAAATCGCTGTTCAGGTTATTATAATTTTGTTTTGCTACAAAGCCTAAATAACCCATAAAGCTATACATTACAACCTACAGAATTTTTCAATTGATTTTCTGAGAAATCTTTTTTAACAATCCTAAAATTCTTAAAGTACTTAATCATTTGTTTCTCCTTTTATAGAAATTTTCATAACGGCACGAATACCTTATCTAGTGACTGTCCCTAATTTTAGTTAATCTCATGAAATTTTAACAGAATATGTAAACAAAAAAAAAAGTAGATCAATGATAAATGTCGATACAATTAATCTTTCTGCACAATATGGATTTTATTGAAAGTACAAAAAAATTAAATAAATAAGAATAATTTTCATTCAAGGTACCAGACACAATTCTTGTTTACATTTCAACCACATTTTGGTGAATTTTAAAGAAAAACAAAAACGCCATGGCGTGTTCAGAGTTCTTCTTCTCATCCCAGAAACAAAAAAGCCATATGTAAATTTCTTAAAAACAATTTGAAAACTAGATTCCCATATAATATGTGGATAGCATATATAAATAAACAGTTATCATAATATAGCTTCTGTGAGGAAATCCAGATATCTGCATGGGGATACGAAGAATACCTAAAAATATTCAACCAAAAATAAGAAAAAAAGAAACCTCTTCCAAAAAAAAGCAAAATTTTCGACGAGAAAAGTGAAATTCTGTAAAGTTTATTGCGGAAACAATTTAGATTTTCGTCTATCTCTGGAAAAAAAACAAGAACCACCAAACCCAGGACAAAAAAAGATACCGAAACTTCGCGGTATGTTGATGTATCTTTTGTATCATTAAAATGAAAGAAAATTTGCAATCCAAATGAGATTTTGTTTAAAGTTTATTTTGTTTTTAGCTTTTGGGCTTTTATTATTTCGTTTTTTTTCTTTTCTTTTTCCTCCAAGAACTCCTTTTTAATGAATTTTATATATATGTTCATCATAATACAAGTTCTAGGAATTCTATATAATATGATTTAAATTCATGTGTGTACTTTGGATTTAATGACGATGATGGATTTATGTTGAAAGCTTATATATTTATATGGAATTTTTATCACCATTAAAGCACAGATTTGAAGATGACAAAACAGATTTATATGAATAACTTCTAATTTGATTTTTTTTTTTGATTAGAAATATAAAAGAAAATCTTTGTTGTTAAAAAAAAGCCATATTTACTAGAATTCTGGAATTCAGAATACTTTTTAATCGGTCTTTTTTTAGTGACTATTATAATTTATATACTATCCGTTAAGAATGTTGATGATATTCGGCATACATAATTTTGCACGTTTAATATTCGTTAGCGCATATATTTTTTAAAATTTACTGAAATATGGTAGAAACCTAAATATTCAATACAGTGCGAAACGAAACTTTTTTCATAAATTCCAGGTATGGTAGAAAAAAAACCCAACTTTCTTAGATGAAATATGTTTCATTGGCATTTCCGCCCAAAATTTAATCAATTCTTCTGGTCTGATCATAACAGGTACCTCCTTTAGCTTTAGCTTTTAACTTAAACTAAGGGTTTCTAACATTTTTGTTTCCATGTGTTATACAAGTATTGGAAGAAGACATGGTGTTTTGGGCCACAAGTATATTACATATGACCAACTGTACTTCAAAAATAATGTAATGTACAATGCGATACCAAAAAAGGAAGGGAAGAAAATTATCACTTAAGCCGCCAGGTGACAAACTACAGAACAGTGAGCTGAGCGAGCAACGCAAACAGAAAGAAAATTTACTACAGAACGAAAGAGCTTTATGTTCTGTTGCTGTTTCTGTTGTTTGTCACTTGGCAGCTTTAGCACGAGAGCGCAAACACACCAATCATTCCTCAGAAAAATGGACATGATTCAGTAACTTGAAATATTTTCGGGCCGCATTGATACTTCCCTTGGGGCGCATGCAGCCTGCGAGCCGCGGGTTGGACACCCTTGGCTTAAACGGTTCCATTCCCGACTTTCTAAACCCGCCAAGTTGTGTATTTGTTTTGCAAGCCGCTGCTTGTAAAATTTCCCAAATGGAATAATCCAACGGATTCAGATTTAGTGAATATGATGAATTTCGATGTTTGACTTTCCAATCAAATGAAGCGCAATATTTTAATTTCGTTTAAGGTCCATTATACAAAAAATGAGAAAGCTTTTTTTTCACCAACAAATAATTTTTACTACTGACAGACAATATGTCAAGTATGTCAAATTTTAGTATTACAAGAAGTGCGGCTTATATTTGACAGCGATTTCAATAGCAGTAATTGGGACACTGATACATTCTCATTCGAAATGAACCACTTCAGATCTTCCTTTTAGTTCAGAACATCTGTGTACCAAATTTTATTGAAATTAATTAAGTGATTCTGGATTTGTGTCCCCAAAATTATAAAAAATAACATACATATTTATGATTTTAGGTAAATAGTGGCACTTCAGGCTTAGGATTTCCGGTCAAAATTTAACCAATCAATAGCCTAAGTATAATGTAAAATCTTAGGTTGTGGGACGAATGATAAATTAGCCAGCTTTAAAAGATTTCATACAATTAAGAAAGAGAACTTCCCAACAAAAAACGTATATAAAATGTGCTAAAACTTAAACAAAAACAATATTTTTTTTTCAGATTTCATTTTTTAAATCCCACATGAATCAATCTAACGCGGAAAATAGTTATATATTCGCGAAACTTTCTTATCTTTTAATCTTTGAGAAGAAATAAGATACGAGTTTTTTGTTTTTTTTTTTTTTTTGAAAGTATTGAACTAATAAAAATCTTTAAAATTATGAAAATTTATTCAATCGAGGTAATTCCATCTATTAATCAGTATTTTGAATCAAATAAACCAATCGGATCTTTAGTTAAGCTTTAAATTCTTCTAAATTACGTACTCTCCAATTCGAAATTTGATACATCAATATCTCACGATTTTCGGAAATTCCAAGAAGATCTTTTATAATATTAATTATTAGTCATATTGACTACTTTTTCATTTCATTGAATTTATTAGAAAAAGAAGACCCTGTGTCAGTGCTACCGAACTAATATTTATATGTATATTCCTCTGTAATCCGAATTACCCTTGGAACTGTTGGAAATGTTACAAGTTTTAAGAATAAATCGTGGAGAAATTTTAAATACAACATTTATACTAAAGGCACACATAGGGTATTCATACCTTAGTATCGATACTACAGTATAACCTTGTACCATGGTATAAAAAGGGGTTGGCACACATAAAACATAGTATTTGTCTGACATTTGAAATTCTGCCATTTCAGGGAGAATATGAGAATTTCTTTTCGCTCTTCTTAAATCCTCTATATGATTCCTACAAACATATATAAATTTTGAGCTTTCATTAACTCATAAAATTTCGCGTATTTAATTACTTTTTCCACTTTTTTAAAATAATATTTTCAAAAAAAAAAGTGTAAAACATATGTCAATTGCTCAGCTCACCTACAAAATTCCATTCGCTATTTTCCGCTTCAATAAAAAGGCGCGAAAATCACTAAAAAATAGATTACAGTGGCCGAAAAAATTAAGTAAAAAAGGGAATACCACGTACTTTTTCGAATTTAAATACCAGATTTATGCTACGTAGTTGAAATGGTATTCGGCTAGTATTCGACGACACATATATGGTATACCACATGGTATACTTAAACTATAGTATGAATACCCTATGTGTGCCTCTAGTATTCGACAACGAATTCTGTAAATACAAATACTATAGTATTTAGTATTCAACCAGAAAATTTCTATCAAACATAAAATTTTCCAAGAAAAAAGTTGACCAAAAATTCGATAAGAAACTTTTTGAAAAGTTAAATTTTTGGAAAATTTTCAAATCAATACAATATGATCTGTCATAGCCAGATGAACAGACATCAAAACATAATTAATTTCCTCTCAAATTTGAAATTTATTTACGCATAAGATTACTTTTGTACATTTTTTTTTTTTATTGAAAAAGCTTCACAAGAAAATCTAATATCAAAAATCTAAACTAATAAAAGTTTTTCTTTTATATCGTGTAAAAGCTTGACAACATATTACAACGCTCCAACTCCCACACAAAAAAAAGAAAGAAAAACATATTACATTTGACAACAATATGAGATTTTTCTGTCGTTTTCTTCAAAAAAAAGAAGGAAAATAGAGTTCCATCCAAACTATTTGCCGGATGCATCCCGGGATTTCGTTTTTATTTTTTTCCATCAATATACAAATATATTAAGGATAGTACAAGATATTTAGTTTTTATTTATTTTTTTCTTCTTTTTATCTTTATCCTTTTTCAAGGATTCAAAGTATTTCGTCTTTTTTTCCTGTGAAAGCTATGACGAGAATTAACTCCACATGCAGTCTTATAAAAATCAATTTTAATACATCGACTGCTATGCAAATTCGGCTATCATGCAGAGAGAGAATCATCAGGCAACAACAAAAAAAGGAGGAAAATAAAAAAGTTTTTCTTTAACATATTTTTGTCGTCCTCATCGTCTAATATATAGGGAAAATGTTTGACTATGGGGTTTTGAAAGAAATTACTTTTCCGGATATAAGACTACTCTTCCAATATCAGTAAAAATCAAAAAAAAAAAAAGGAAATATATGTATTTTGTATACAAAACTTTATTTGTTATATTATATTACTATAAATAAGTATGGGTGTGTATGTTTATAACTTGTTTGGGGTATCCTGATTTTATTTGATTCCTTTTTTTTTGTATACTATATATATTTTTTTGGGAAACGTTACAAATAGTATTATAGGATTAATGTGAATTATCGGGGATAACCTCAATGTGGTTCAACATTTTGTCAAGATTTACATAAATTTCGACTACATTAGTTTGTTAATCCCTTTCAAAGTCTTGTTTATTATACATCTAAACTCCCCTTTATTAGTTAATTAATAAAACGGTCAAAAGTTTTAAGCCCAAAAATTTGTTTCGGGGTTGTATTGAATGTTTTAAAAATTAATACTAATGAATTTTAAAGAAAAGTAGAAGAAAAAAAAATGAGTTATTAATTATTTACTAAGAAAATTTGTATATAAAGGGTTTTTGAATTAGGACACTACAAATGTTTCGAATAGGGACGACGAACCACGCAATATTTTTTTTTTTATTCTTTTGATATTTATGCTCATGAATAGTTGCCATTTCATCATGGAGCAGTACACACTTGAACAACGTTTACAAATAACTAAAATTTATTACCGAAATTTTGAGTCGGTTGTTGCAACTTTAAGAGCCGATTTTCATCGAAAAATCATCTTCAGCGATGAGGCCGTTTGGCTAAACGTATTTGTTAGCTAGCAAAATATGCGTTATTGGGCACGCCGCAACCCATACATTCTTGAAGAGACACCATTGCTTCCCCAAAAAAAAACTGTGTGGTGTAGATTACATGCTATTGGTATCAATGTGACATAGTTTTTCGTTGATGCTGAAAACTGCCACGTTACAGTTAATGGAAATCGCTATCGAACAATGTTAACTGATTATTTTTAGAAGGAATTGCGTGATATGGACTTGGACAATATGTGATTTCAACAGGACGGTGCCAGTTGCCACACAGCGAACGTTACAAGTTTGGTGAGCGTGTTAGTTACAGAAATGGACCCGTCAATTGGCCGCCTCGTTCATGCAATTTGACGCCTCTCGACTATTTTGTCTGGGGTCACGTGAATTTATTAGTTTACACCAATAAGCCGGCGACGTTAGAAGCTGAGAGCAAATATTGAACGCAAAATTGCTGCAATATCGGCCGATCTATGCGAAAAAGTGGTCGAAAGTTGAGTTCAACAACTGGACTTTTACAAACGTGACCGTGGTGGTCATGCGAAGGAAATTGAATCTCATACATAATGGAATAGAATGTGCTTTAACATGAAATAAAAAATTCATTGATATCTCAAACCGTTTTTGTTTTATTGAAGAAAATATTTGTTGTGCCCTTATTGAAAAACCCGATATAAATTTATTTAAAATGAAAATTTAACAAAGCTAGAAAGTCCTGTACGAGTACAACTAGTAATATCCAAAAAAAAACAAAAACATCGATCCCTAATTATTTTCCTGTCAACGATCTTAACTAATGGCTCTATACTGGTCATAAGTGTTATAGTGTTCCTTGACATTATCTAATATAATAAAGATAACACATTATTTAGTTGATTAGTTTATATAAAAAGGAAGACTTTTAGAGGAAATTTTAAAAAGCAAAAATCTATCGAATTATTTAATTATTGAAGACCGAAAGTAGAGAACTAATTTAAAAGGACATCTGAAAATGAATTTTCTTTTAATGGATTTTTACACTTCAAAGATTTTTCTGGAAAAAACCAAAAAAAAAATAAATAAAGAAAAAACTAACTAACACAATGAGGTAAGGAAATAATAATAGATGAAGAAAAAGTTTTACATAAAACTGACAAAATAATAACGACAAAAAGTTTTCTTCTCGAATTGAATTTTCATTTTCTATTTTTGATTAAATTAGTTTTGTTCAGAGTTTTCCTCTTATTAGACAATTTTAGTTCATTTATTTTTAAATTGAATTCAATATTAAACAGCAAATTAAGATCTACAATTAAATTAAATATAAACGTTAATTAGAAATTATAGAAAATAGATCTACTTGTAGTTACGTATTTCCAAAAAACAAAGCCAAAATTAAAAATCGTGTTTATATCGTATGACGAAAATTGACTTGGTTTATTCAGTCAAGTGTTAATAAAGAAAATAATTGATTTTTCATAAAAGTTCTACTAAAAAAAACCCAGTCATTACAGTCACCAGAGGGCCTCTGTCTCGAGATGTCTCATGCGAATATCATTTTTGTAACTTTTCATCCGAGAAATGATACTACTTCTCGCCGAAAGAAGCCAGTCAAATAAACTGCTGAAGAACTTGGTAAAGAAAATGCAAATTCATTAACTAGTTAAGGTGTTTTCCAGAGGTGTTAGTACGTAACTTGTTTCACAGCTTGTGTTTCGACTTGTCATAAAAATTGCATTTCAATCACATGAAGTTTTTTTGTGTGTTGTGGATTAGGTCGAAGCACAAGCTGTGAAAAAGCCTAGTTTTCATTCGAAATTCTAAATTAGAACAGAAGCTGTCTGGCTAAAAAATTTATTTCTGCATTAAAAATCCTTTTTAATGTAAAAAGAAATAAACCATTAGTGTCAATGGCTACGTTTACACCGACAAATTTTTACGTCACCTAACTAAAACTTAGGTTTGATCACACGTGTTTACTCCATATTAGACATAAGTCTAAATCAACGCCATATGTGAGCATTTATCAAACTTGGACATCAAGAGATGAGCTGTCATCTGGCAAAGCTTTCAGTGAAATTTAACATTTAGGAGATATTTACTGCAGTGCCATATAGTCAGCTGTCAAAAAGTTCTTAGGTCGATTTAAATTTATGGTAGGTCTGCAATTTAGGTGACCTAACCTAAGTAATTTTGGACGTGTTTACACCGTCATATTTAGTTCAACCTAAGCATTCACTTAGGTATCTTTTTAAGTCTCGGTGTAAACGTAGCCAATAGACCTAAAAACCAAAAATTGAGCTCTAAAACTGATATTTTGAAAACAATAAAAGGAATTATAAAATCGGTGAGAAACAGATACTCTGATAGTCACCGCTATGTACCTGTTATTTACTTATGTAGAAAGACAATGTTGAAAGGTAGAAATGCCATGTAAAAAATACCTAATTAGCTGAATTTTCCCGTCAAGGATTGAAAAAACTCTGTGAATTCGTTATTTCATTTTCTTAATAGTGACATAAATATATACCTAGTACCTATACAAAACAAGTTCATCATTAGTAAATTGAATTGACTTGTGACCGCAAAAGAACAGACCTGTCCTATATCACTTTCTAGAGATTAATTCTTTACTCTTAACTTATATATGCGAACAAAATACGAAAATAAACAGTGATTTTTCATGTTGTCTTTGGCATAAATCTCCATTTCTATATTCAGTGCATTTATATCAAATTACTTTTGATTATTTTGGACATATCTCAGATGATTTTATCACATAAATGCGTGGTTTTAGAAATAAACTTGGGTCATTGAACTATGAAAAGAAAAACTAAAATATTGTATTTTTATGCCCTATGATAGGTACTACTATCAGAGAGTATATTAGCTCTGCTTCTTTTGAAATGTTAGCAATGAAAATTGAAATATGTCATGTTTTTCTTTAAAATTAAGTTAAGAAAAAAACTTAACATGTTTACAATGATTTTACCAAGTGGAAAAGCAATTTAATTAAAACCATTCGATCTCAATTCTATTCAACAATACTTTTTCAAGAAAATGTCCATATTTTTTATTACTATCAAGGAATGAGAAACAAAATCAAAAAGAAAATCATTTGCACCTGTACAATAACAGTCGAGAAAATTTTCCAAGACATCCAATATAGTAAATTTCTTAAGATAATCTCTTTCTGAAATTCTCTCGTAGACATCCTCTTATATCTATACAATCAACTCCAATGAAAGCTTTCGAAGGTAATCTCAATTTCCTATCGTTTTCTTGAATTTGTTCTTGTTTTTTTTTGCTGTTTTTCTTCAATTCTTTCAAGTTTGTATATAAACATTTATTTGGCCTACACATCATCCTGCATTTTGTTTTATAAAACAAACAAAAAAAAACTATGAAAAATCCCTTCTTGTACCATACAGAGATTCATCGAAAGGTGTTTTCACTATCCAAGAAATTTATCCAAACATCTACATATCTTTTTGTTTTACTACCAAATCAAACCGACTTATCCATCTTATAGAGTACTTTATACTTATTTTACTATATCATCAAAAGGATGCGAAAGGAAAAAAAAAATACGAATTTTCCAGAAATAAATTTTCAATGTTGAGAAATTCTTTTGGTTTTTTTTTCCTTTCCTGGATTTTGGTAAAAAGAAACGATGGATAGGAAATAAGACATGAGGATGGATGATGCCCAGAAAATTTTTCTGTTCTTTGATATACAATATTTTATAAAACTGGAGTCTCGTAGATATGTTATGTAGGGAAGAAGAAATGTCAAGATTATCTTATGAAATCGCAAACGAAGCCATAAGTAGATACTTTGTCTTTTATGTTCAGATATCGAATATTTATCATTTCATGTGTATCTTACTTAGAAATACATATATAGTCCTTTATCGTTAGACTTTAAACATATCCAGATCGTAGGAGTTAGAAGATTTCTTCAGTCCTGATCTTACTATAGTAATAAATTTTGAAAATATGTACTAATTGTATATCTTTTAATTCACCTTAATCTTATTATAGATATGATGGAATTTTGTATCGTCAGGAAAAAAAAATCTACTTAATATTTTATAGAGGATAATATTATTCTTTTAAAATATAAGGCAACACAGAACGACTTTAGACATAAATATTATATTAAAAATCTTATATAATATATCTATGTTTGTTTGTACATTTGTATGTTCCAGAGGTAAACTCAAAAACTAGTGAACCAATTTTTATAAAACATGGAATTTATATCGTGAATAGGCTATAATCGCAAGTAGCTAGAACCATAGATTAGTATACCTTGATTTCCAAGCCAAATGAGCAGTATGTAGATGAACTTGAATAAGAATAGATGAAAAGAGGTTTAATGTGAAAGAATGAGAAGAATCTACATTGTGTCGCGATATCACGGTACAAATAGAATAAGTTGGATGCACAGTCAGTGGAAGTCTTTATTATTAGTATATACTAAAACATTTAAATGTCCCTAATTCGTTTAAAAGTGAGTGGAATATTGTTGTATTACAATACATATACAAATACTTATAAACTATTGCCTACTGCCTTGCAGTAGTGACAGTAAGCGAGTCGTCTATATACAATAAAAGAGTCCAGATCTAAAACATAACATGGTGTCAGATGTGGGGTTCGAACCCTCGCTCCCTCTCGGGAACCAGGAAATGCAAGAAATACCGCGAATACCAGCTGGTCGATATATTAAAACTTCTTTTGATAGCAGCACAAAAGAAAAAAAAACTTAGTCTTGCTTTTATCTAATTTTCTATTACTTAAGTATATACCTGTTCGATATTACTAATATTTTATTGTCTATTTGTCATATATAATAGAAATGAGGTTTATCGTTAAATCGTCAAAGGTATCCATTGAATCCGTCTAATATTGCTAAATCTTATTAATTCAAAAATATGTCTCTATTTATCATGAAATTAGCATAACAAAAACCGATGGATTTCTTCACAACAGCCAAAACCTATTTCATATGCTTTCAGCAAATATAACAAGCTTTTTCGAAGATATGAATGAAATGCCCTGTTTTTACATTTGTTAAGGAACTACATTTCATGGATTTCTTAACTTTTCATCTTTATTAGTTGCCTTTAATTAAAGCTTATCCAATTTCATAACATAGTTTTAGTTAGAAAAGGAAATTGATTGAGAAATTTAAACTTGCTAAATGACCAAAGCCACGTTATTGATAGTTATAGAAAATTTATGATAGAAATGTATAGAACCAGTAGTATTGCAAAAAAAAAGAAAAACCACTCCATCCATTTAATTCTCAGTTGATTTAATTCCTTTCAATTTCGGACACCATATGGGATCGATATAATCTCATGCAATCGACTTAATATGATCGCTTTCATTCATATTTCCTTAGAAATAGTATTTCATATTTCACTTGAAATTGCTTTGGTAAAGTTTCGACTTTATAAAAAATCATTAGACTAAAGAAAAGAATAATTAATATGAAAGCTTTAGCATTCATGGCTTCCTTTGTATAGAAACAATAAAAAATGTTCAGACAGATTCAAGTAGTATGTAACTTATTCCATTGAATTACTTTTCATTTAGAACTCTTCTAATTCGATTAAGTAATTAATAATTCTGTCACATTAGAGAGTAAAACACCCCAAAAAAGAAAGTGGTTTTTCTACTGGATTTCTTCCAATTTAATAATGGGGTAATATAAAGCACATAATTTATCATTATATAAAAATTTATTAAGAATTTTTAACGGAAGTTTTCTAAAATTCCAAATTTTATGAAAATGACAATTAAAATTAAAGAATCCCATTGAAATAATGAAAGAATGACAAAATTTTCCAATTAACAAACAATTTAAGAAGACGTCATTCACATCTGACATTTATTCACAGAATTTCTATCTAATGATAGCACAGGGTGATTTTTTAGGCGTTGGCTTTTCAGTGTTGCCTTAGTGATTCGTGACATGTGTCAAAGTCAAACATGCTCAGTTAGCATTGCCATTTCATCATGGATAGACTTATAAACGAACAGCGCTTACAAATTATTGAATTTTATTATCAAAAATCGTGTTCTGTAAAAAATGTTTTTCGTGCACTTCGACCATTTAACGACGAAGCTCATTTCTTGTTGAATGAGTTTGTTAATAAACAAAACTGTCGCATTTGGTGTGATAAGTAACCGCAGGCAATAGAAGAACTGATAATGTATCCAGCAAAATGTACTGTTTGGTGTGGTTTATGGGCCGGCGGAATTATCGGGCCATATTTCTTCAAAAATGATGAAAGCAACAACGTTACCGTCAATGGTGCCCGCTATCGTTCGATGATTACGAACTTTTTCTTAACAAAAATGCATGAACTGAATCTGGACATCATGTGGTTTCAGCAGGACGACGCTACATGCCACACAGAACGAGAAACAATGGACCTATTGAAAGATGAGTTCTATGAGCAATTTATCTCACGTTTCGGTCCAGTATGTTGGCCGCCTAGATCGTGCCCCTAGATTATTTTTTGTGGGGTTTCGTTAGATCACTCGTCTATGCCGATAAACCAAATTCAATTGAAGCCTTGGAAGATAACATTACTCGTGTTATTAGCGAAATTCCAGCCGAAATGCTCGAAAATGAGCTTCAAAATTGAACTTCTCGAATAGACCACTCGAAACGTAGTCATGGCAAACATTTACATGAAATAATTTTTAAAAAGTAAATGGCAAGAATTGATTTATCGATTTAACTTCTTACATTTTTTTGTGTTTTCTTTTAAATTAAAAACCAAACGCCTAAAAAATCACCCTATAAATTGTAAACGGTTTTGTGATTGGTTTTTTCATTTTTTCGACAAGTGTCAGAGAATTTTTTCCCCGATGAATAAATGTCAAATGTAAATAAGTCTTGAGAGCTTTTTTTCGAAAAAAAAAGATCATACAAAATGGAATATCATCCGAAATACGGAAAATTCTTTTCTGAAATTCTTAAAAAATAACAACAATGAAAAAAAAAGCTAAGAAAATTTCTTGTGATTTTTTGACAAAGCTTTTTTTTCGGTTTGTTTTTGAATAAAATACAAAAAAAAATTTTTTTTCTTTTAATTTGCTTAAAAGGTAAAAATTCTTAACATACTTGACATTTAGTTATTCAATAGAAATTCCAAAATATCTTTATTTTGAGGACATCAAAAAAGGGCATAAGAAAACGTGGGAGTACTACAATATACATATATAAGAAGATATATACGAATATGTGTGCCAAGTATATTGAGTTTACCGCACCACCAAAAAAAAAGGTATTTAACTATGCTATTTTGGCAGAATAATAAAATAAACGAATATAAAAGAAATATACCAAATATGTAGATATATCAATATCTACTTAACATTAGAATGTCTGCAAATAACTGAATTTTTTTTCTTATAAAAGATAAAAAAGAAAAGAAATAAAGAAAGTTTCCATATATATATATATATAAAGATGAGAAGATATACTTTCAATAACGTAAAGAATAAGAAAAAAAAAACCTCAAGAATGAATGAATGTCATAAATTGAATAAAAATGAGGTCGTTAGATAAATTCATACAAATTCTTAACAAGGGTGTTTCGTTAAACGTGATGAAAAGAAAACAACGAAGAAAAAAATAACGATAAAAATATACGAAAAAAAAAAAGTAAATTAACTTTAACTAAGTATCATTAAAAATAAGTTTGTATCATTTATTTGAATAGACAAAATGACTAATTAGGTAAAAGTTACAAATATTACTTTATATAGTGTGAGAATCCTGTTGCTAATATTTTGAGATTTAAATAGAATCCTTTTTCGTTTTGAACAAATATTTAATTACATATGTATTTAATTTTAATATGTATTTCTATATTTCGGAATTAATGCATAGCAGCGGATTAAAATAATACTTTAAGTATGCATACTTAAAGAAATTTACGTGCATAATGTATATTAATTAAAATATTCATTAGTCTGAAGAAGAATAAACTCTTGTGTAGTTTAAAAAAGAAATTCAATAAAACAAAATTTAAGGGCCCACATCTACCTAGAACAAAAAAAATTTAACTCAATTTTTATATTTTGATACATTCTGATAGCTCTAAAATATAAGAACATATTTATTCTAAGCGAAGCAAGTTCGAGAATTCGAAGACCATACTTCAAGTTATAAAAAGACCTAAAAAAAAATTAATTTTTATATTTTTACATTTTCTAAAAGCTACGAGTTTGAAGAAAATGTCCTTAAAATTTTACATCAATATCTGTAGAATTGACAAATTTATAGTATTTTAAGCGAATCAAGCCCGACAACTATATTGAAAATTAATGCATATTGCATTATGTTTTATTAAAAATTAATTAATTAAGACAAAAAGAAATAAATTAGAATGTTTGATGGTTCTTAAAACCATCAACTATTCTATGAAAACACGAACTAACCACACAAATCATCATAATTCGTTTTGACGTTTCCAGAAAATTCCAAGAATTAGCTTCTTGACGTTTCTAGAAGTACGTTTCCATGCATATTCTCAAACTTCGACGATGAGTATATAAAGTGGAAACACCGAAGGAATTGACACAGTTCAACTTTCAGAACTTGACCAGAGATAATCAGAAAGATAGTCGAAATCAAGCAGCGAAAGTGAAATATTAAAGTAATAAGTAATTAATACTACTTTCTATTGTAAATAAATTGTGGATAAATTAATCTTGTATAAATTAATAATAGTTGATAGACAAATATTTTTAAGGGTAATTGTTAATGCAGAAATAATTGTAAATAAAATTTATACATCAATTTCACGTAAATTAAAAGTGTTATCATTCTATAACATTCGAACCACAGAGAGGTAGCACGCAACAATATTTTTCTCAAAGCACTGTTTACAAAAGCGATGGACATCATATCTCAAAAACTTCATCAATACCAAGTTTTCACAAAATAAGGTGAGAACGAAT
Organism: Xylophagus ater; assembly: GCA_963422695.1. Classification (NCBI taxonomy): domain Eukaryota; kingdom Metazoa; phylum Arthropoda; class Insecta; order Diptera; family Xylophagidae; genus Xylophagus; species Xylophagus ater. The sequence continues at coordinate 43,700,676 of OY730483.1, read as the reverse complement.
CAAGGTAAGGTACCTTTTTTAAATCAAAATTTATTTATGAAAACTAACGAAAAAACGACGACTTTTTGCATAGAACTTCTATTTTTTTTTATTTTGTGAAAAAATTGATATTAAAATCCGGAAACCGGAAACGACCTATAGGTCTTACTATCCTAAATAACCCGTTTAGCTCTTAGACTTTAGCTGCATTGTTTAAATCCGGAAAGTTAGAAAAGTTCGAGAAGTTAGAGAAGTTAAAGAAGTTAGAGAAGTTAAAGAAGTTAGAGAAGTTTATATATTCCTAAGAGAAATAGGTTGAAATAGGAGGAGGTGCTTTCGAATGGGAGCCTAACCAAACGACTGCACCAAAGAAAAGGGGGTACAATAGATCTTAAGGTCGTACTACAAGAATTCCCTATTATATAATATAATCTAATCTAATATTTTTTAAAGCTTTTATTAAATGTACGTTTTATAAAAAAAATGGCTTTATTTTCACCAAAATTTTCTTAGAAAAATCAATCGGCGGTTCAGGTAGGTGTAGCCCCTTAAATAAAAATAGGGTACTTGAATTTTAAAGACGCCAACTAATAATATTAGTAAAATTCATTCAATCAATTATTTACTATAATAAAAAAATATATTAAAATTAATTCTTAATAAATATAACTTGTTTAAAAAAAAAGTTATTAATTAACAAAAAAAAAAAAATTTACAAAATTTTTCTTTAAAATTTATATTAAAATTAAAAATGTCAATTTAACTTGTTGAAGATTTATTAATAGGTGTCGGTATAATGAATTTACTTGAAATATCATGGGAAAATTTCATTATCCGAAAAAAGCAAGGTACGAACACAAAAAAATTTTAAAATACAAAAATTCCTCCATAGGACGACACAGATCCTTCACAAAAAACAGATGAAAGACACCTCAAGGGTCTCGTTACCATCTTCTATAAATATTTTATTATGTTTTATATGAAAGAACAACACCAAAACAACAACAACAACAACAAAAAACTCTCATACATATTAACTTTCATTGAAATCCGTGTCAAGCACTGTCTGGGGTATCTCTAAAAAGCTTTGTGATTAACAAAAATGAAAAAAATAAAAACCAAAAAAAAAAATGCTTCCATTTTTTGTTTTTGTTTCAGATGATCCTAGTTAATGTGTAGAGGATCCTCTTCTCTATATTCCATATATTTTACAAGAGGTACCTAGATACTAAGTGAACCTGTCAAATTGAGTCGTACAACCCTCATGAATATTTTATGTCCATCAAAAAGTTTACCGAAAAAGTTGTTTTGTTTTTTGTTAATTACCTCAAAAAGCTTTTTATAGTTAGTTATACTTTATAAAATCATATTTTCTTTTCTTTTTTTGGGGTTTTTGTTGAAAATATTTCTTTATTTTCTTTTCTATTAAAAATATGTGTTTTAATGTTTGTCAAAATAATAGAAATCCAAAAAAGGAAAAACGAAAAAAGCATGGAAATTAAGTGAAAATTCTTTTTTTGGATGGTCGTTTTTTTCTCTTAATGAAATTAAATATAATCAAAAGATTCTTTTCTCGAAAGATTTATGTTTTCAAATCAAAGTATTAATAATTTAAAAATGTTTATTCTCAAGAAACATAAACTTTTCGGGAACTTTATCAAAAACCTAATATGTTGGTTTAACTTATTAAGAAATTATCTCAAATATTTGTGGAAAAATATTTTACTTTAATAAATTATAAACTTTTATGAAGAAGTTATTATGTTAGAGAATTCCAATAGAAATTCTTCAGGTATATATTTTTATACCCTATGGTAGGTACTACCAGAGAGTATATTAGATTTGTCATTCCATTTGTAAGGCATGGAAACAATCATCGAAGAAGGATTTCAAGGGTAGAGATGTGTAGAGAATAAAAAGTTATATCGCTTTATGCATGTCCGTCTGTCTGTCAATGTACAAGAAAATTCAAAAATACGTTATCCGATTTTGATGAAATTTACAATATGAGTTTTGTTCTTTCTTAACTCGATTTGTTATTGAATTTCAGCAAAATCGATTGAGGGAGAACGAAATTGTTAAGAGTGACAAGAGAGTTTGGCCATTTAACCACGTTTTTATTAACTCGCTTTCTTGTTTGTTTGTTTGCTTGTCCAGTAAAAATCTTGCAATCGATTTTTAACCAACTTCCTGACTAGCTAGACATTTGAAACTTTTAGAATAGCTCAGAACACGATGACAATGCATTCTTTTAATACTTTTAGCAATCTTTAAGCAATAGAATTGTCGATTTAAGCGGAAATTTTGTGAAACATTTTTGTACAAATTATTAACCGTTGTTACCCGCATAAATTGAGGACACTAAAATTGATAAAAGGATAATGGAGAGAGAAATAGTTGCCGATTTGAATAAAATTTAGAGAATTCTTTTATGGTACTAGGCCTAGATGGCGAACCTTTATGAGAAGTGTGTCAAATTTTGTTCATTATTGTTTTAGTACTAGCTCGTGGGTCACTTGGAAAGGAGGAGCGAAGGATGGTTAAAAACTACTTTTTTTTGGTTCTCACTTTTACAAACCTTTAAATTGCTTACGTTTCCTTTTTATTTCACAACTTTTACTTTTGCAAGTGAAAAGCAAAAATAAAGGTCGACTTGAAAAAATTGATATAAATGGGGTGATACCTTGAAGTATCGCACCAAGAGGGACATCATGCCAAGTTGGCAGTTGCCCCAGCACTGAGTATTTGAATGAACAAGGAATAAAGAAAATCACATAGGTTCGCCATCATTTGCCTAGGCTACTTGCGAATAAGAAGAAACAAGGTTATGCAGAAAAAACATTGAAATATAATTAATTTTTGTCTGTTTTTCTGTCCAATTTCTGTCATACGGCATCAAAAAATCGGCTATAACCCGATTTTCAGTTACTATAGATGTTTTTATATTGATTTCAGAATGAAAAGTTTATCGTTGTTTGTTGAGAAAAATTTCTTATATGTCTTTATTAAAGTTAAACGAAAGAAATTCTGTACTTTACATTAAATTTCTTTAAAAAATAAAATAAAAATAGAGCAGAACATAAGAAATTCTCCAAATAACTTATGACTTTCTTTTCAATTTTTATTTTGTATTCGGTAAATAGAGGGAATTTTGTAGTCTAATCGAATTTTGTTGAAAGAAAATTTCTAGATTTATCCAATATCACAGATTTTTCACACAACTTGTTGAAAATAACGAAAACCTTACGTGCCTTAAATAGGTTTAAATCATTACATATAAATAAATTAAATTAAAAATTATTTTTTAAAGAAAAAAAAAATCAAATATTAAATCGAAATAATTAAGTTTTGTAAGAAAATGTTCATCAATTAATAAAAGTAATTAGATTGTAAAGATTTATTAAAATTAAATGATAAAACGAGGGAAAAAAACCGCGGAACGAACACAATTTTTTAATAAAATTTTAATTTATAATTTTTCCTTCAAGTTTATATATTTTCTTCGTTTTTTTTTGGAATATGAAAACTTTTATAAATTCGAGTTGTTCGAGTTCAGACAGAAGATAAATTAATAATTTGACAGTCTAACATAAATCTTAATCATTAAAAGAAAATTATAAAAGTTTAAAGAAAAATTGTTCTCTTGTAGAAATGAAAAAGTGTCCATAATCTTTTCTTATATACTCTTTGTCGCCGAGTATTTTTTGTTTTATCGAAATAAACTTTAATATTTAAGAATTATAACTTATTTTTTATTTTACTAATAAAAATGGTTTTACTAAAATAATATACATCTATTTGGAAGAAGAAGAAGGAAGAAAACCCCCCCAAAAAGAAAACTATGAACATAATTCAAGTATTTTCTTTTCGTTTAATTTAATTTTCTCAAGGGACAAAGTTTTTCTTTCGTTTTTATTTTTCCACTGTGTTCTTGGACAATAATATACTTATGGTTACACTCTGTAATTCTTATTTTCCAGTTTACCTGTGATATATAAAAGAAAATAAAAGACTATTGACTAAAAAAGAAAAGAAAAGAAAGTATTGTATATATAAGTAGAACTATATAGAAATGTAATCAAACGAGAAAAGTTCTGCTTTTTTTTCTTTCGTACCATGAACTTTTTATGGAAAACATGAATCAAAGCTCAAAAAGTTTTCTGTGTTTTCCTTTTCTTTTTTTTTCATTTTCATTTTCGTGGAAAACTGCCTCTTGTATTAATATATATAAGTATATAATGAAAATGATGATGGTCAGTTTTGTTCATTTTGAATTTGATGCTTTTAACGTTAAATAGTAGTAAAACTTTTGTTTTTGTTCATTTCGAAGAAGAATATATATTTATTCATTTCGATGAGGAGCTAGCTGATAAAACTAACCCCGAAAGAAAAGAAATTCATTTAGAGATAAAGAAAAGTATATAAAATATTTATTTGTTAGCATATAGTAAAACTATTTATGATTAATTAGACAGAATAGCTATTTCAATATACTTTTAATATATTAGTATATAAAAAAGTAGATACAAATTTTCTTATAGTTTTGTTAATTTTATTTAATTAATATACATTATGGTAATTAAGTGATTTACTAATTTATATACAGAAATGGGAATTTAATTGAATATGAGAATTAGCATTGCCTCAGCAGCCATACATTTTCTATATTTTTAAAAGCATTGAGTTCGAAACGAGTAGATTTTCAATCTCGGGATGAATTTCTCGAGAAATTGATGAATATTTTCCAAATCCCGGAATATTATTTTTATTTCCCGGGAAATTTTTAATGTTTAATTCTTTGAAAGATCAACAAAGCATGCTTGCAAATAAAATGCTCGAAGCTTTTAAAAGAACGGTTTAAGAAACAGAGGAACAAGGATTTAATATCCCTAATTCGATTCTTATAAATCCGAAGCAGTTCAATACAAATTCTAGTATTATAATTTATGAGAAAGCTAGTAAAACTTAGATTTTAAAATTTTGCGAAATAAATTAGGGATAATTTAAATTGTTCATTAAATGAGTATGCTGAAACTACCATGCAGATGGAAAATGTATTCGGAAATATAGACGAACAGGTAGTAGTAGTCTTAATAAATTCAGAAAAAGACTTAACTACGTAAACTAGAACAAGTAGTTATAAAAAGCTCGGTTCCAATGTCTGTTAGTTCAATAGGGAAGAAAGAAAATATATAGTAACTAGTCTAAAACAGAAGATAATATTTATGAAACAGCAGGTAATATAGCAACAAATTTAGAAAATTGCTTGAATTTGCTCTTCGTCCAACGTCCACTGAAATTGAGAGAGTTTTCTCAATTGTATAAATTTTTGGAGCGTTCTTCGTTAGACAATTTAGTCTTTCTTAACAAGCTTTTTATTAATAATACATAATAAGAACATAAAAAACATTTTTTTCCTCTAACCAAAGTATTTCCAGGGACCCCGGGAAACCACCATCAAAATTTCCCGTTTCCCGGGATGCTGAATATGGGCGGGAAATGGAAACTCTAGAAACGAGCTATCTTACTCCTTCAATATTCAGTTAGACAAATAAATATTTAATAATACAGTGGTCACAGTTTTGTACAGCTCGTTCCGAGTAACTGAACAGAATTAGATTCGTGATGTAATATTTTCTTAATAATATTGATTAACAATTTAACACAAAACCAATCCAATAAAAATCAATTTACCTATAAGAACTTAAACCAAAATTAATTACTCCACTAGTCTGAAACAAGTAATCTGGTTTTAGATATGTGAAACTTCTTCTTCTTAAACTTTATTCCAAAATACAGAGATTATATCCTATTAGTAACAGATTTTAATTTAAATTTAGATATTTATCTCTGGATAAGAAATCTGGTAACTAAACTTTAGACAAGTTTTAATCCAAAACTTTATACTAGTATATTTTGATGTCTATCTAAAAATTTATCTATGCTGATAGTTTAAAAGTTTAAAATGTTAAATATTTAATAGACATTTTATAAAATAATTTCTTAATTTTATCGATATTTTCGTATTAAATATAGTATTAAAAATTTTTTTTAAAAAAACATAATATTAAATATTTATTTAAGAAAGAAATTAATTTTCACCAAAAACTAGACCAAATTTTCAATTCACCACCTAAGACATGGTTTTATACAAATTCAAATTCAAATAAGAAAATCAATTAACATAATATGTTATTTTAACATTCATTTAATATATGCAAACCTAGATTTTAAGATAATACATTATTGAGACAACCGATAGAATCATATACCATATATGGCAGGTAAGTATGTATAGTATAGGGAAAGCATAAAATCATGTATTACCATAGTTTAACATAACCGGTGTGTAAATAATATTCATGAAAATCCATGAAACAGATACATTTGTCATGACTAATTAACTGTCTAATTGCTCCAGTGTCAAACATGGGTATATAAAATTCACAATAGGATGCATAGATATATCTGAATTACAAGAAATATTTGTGAAAAGTGGAAATATTCGACTAAAAGTACTAATTTATATAGTATTACCTATTATGTTAGATATACACATATGGTATTCATATTATGGTTTAAGAATATAATCGAATATACCACGTACATATGTGTGTCATCGAATTCTAGATTAATACCATTTCAATTATGCAACATAAATATGGTTTTCAAATTCAAAAATGTACGTTATTTAGATATTTCCGCTTAATTTTCTTAGCAAGTTTAAACTATTCTTTACTGTTTCCCACCTATTTATTATAATTGAAAATAGAAAATCAAATTTTCTAGACTAGCTGAGAAAATTGTCCAACTCGTTTTGGAAAATATCATTTTTAAAGAATGAAAAAGATGGTTAAAAACGCAAAATATTCCTGGAGGATGAAACCACGATAAAACCACGATACTACATTTGATATCTGCCAATGGTTTTTTATATACTATGATGTAAGTTGTACTAAACTGTAGTATCGATATAAATCTATGAATATTAAATGTATGACTATAGTATTATGCTCTAGAAAGATCTCCAATTTTAATTACAATAATTATTTTTTAATGATACTTCTGGATGACCCATGACACATCTTCTTTTTTCACAATGATCATTATTCTTGCCATTCCAAAAGGTTCATAAAATTCTGTTTATAATTTTCAAAATAGAATGTTTATTCATTTTGATTCAATAAAATTTATTTTTTTAAATTGTATTTTAGTAAATTTGAAGAATTTTTTAGAATAATAACAATTTTTCCTCCTTTTGAGTTTATATGAAAGAAGAAAACATGTCAAAACCGGATGAAATTTTTAAAATATTCAAATGTAGATGGTCTTCTAAACAATGTGATGCAAAAATGTAGGACCACTTCACAATTTCATTTGAAAATTAAAAAAATAATGATGCTTGAAATAGATACTTAAAATTGATCATTATTACGTAAATAAAGGTCAGGGCAATAATGATCATTAAAATCGGAGATCTGTCTAGAATATTAGATATCCCTTTCTTTTTTTTATTATTAAAAAGAATATGACAAATTCTATCAATCAAAATTTTATGAATCTAATATAATATTATAGAAAATATGTAGTGCTATCGTTTTTAGATTTAATATAACATACGTTTTCCATTATTCTCGTACTACATACTATCTAGATTAACTTCAAAACTGATTCTGTTTTTCTCATTGATTATCAATATATTTTATACATTAATACCTAGGCTCGCGTTTATATTGTTACAGAATATATAAAGTTATATATACGGTGTAAAGTATTCTAAACAAAAGTACTATAGTACATAAATTCAAAATATGAAATTAATTAACAATGAATGAGTAGATTTTCTCTGAAAAATTCCCAATGGATAGCAATCAATCATCATCCTTCTCAATTTTCGTTAAAATCACCGAAAAATTTTTAGTATACATCAACGTAAATAATAACAAATAAAATAAAATTTTATTATTATTATTATTATTATTATAGAATGTCTATGAAGTTCGGTGAAACCTCTATGGAGAAGGCTTAGTTAGGATATAGATTCATTCTACTCGTATAGATGGTAAATATGCTTTTACGAAATGTAAAAATATTATCTAAAATAATTTCTAATCAATATTTTGATTGATTGAAAGTTTTTAGAGATGATAAAATGTTTATTAATTAATAATTTTTTTTATTTTACTTTGATTACTCATGTAAATTAAAATTACAAATTACAACAAGGGATTAATAAGAAGAAAACAAAAATACAGTATAATCACGATTCTTAAGCTAGTTGAAGCTAGTTTTAACTTTCACTTGTAATAAAGAAAGCTTATAATTTGTGACACAAACAATTGGACCAGTTTTATAGTAGAACTCTGGACAAATTTGTTATAGTTAATAACTTTTGACATTGACATGTTAAGAAATGTTAATTCATATCTCATGTAGCTTGGCTATTAAATAAATTGACTGACACTTCTATAACCGATAAGACATATATTCTTGGACTTAAGCATAATATGTTTTGACTATCATAATTTTTTTATTTTGACAGAATTTCGTACTCTGACAGGTTCAAAGATCTTTTCACGTATATTTTCAAGTTTTAGTTATTGATAGTCTACTCTAATCATAATTTTAGTCATAATATTATGATCACAAATTTTTGAAATCAGAGAATATAAATCTGGTTTTATATATCTATCGTAATTAGATCGAGAATCGAGTTCTTCACAATTTTACAATCCCTTTCTGACTTGATCCTTAAAAATTTTCTTTTTAAAACACTAAAGAAAGTTTTCAGCTGTGTTTTAAGTATAATATTAACTTAGTTTTTATACATGGTTGATTTAATTTCTTTCCCAAAAATAAATATTTAATTAAATTCAATTATGGATTAACCACTTTTTAGAAAAAGAAAAATAAATAATTTTGTAAGCCCGAGAACAGGGATTCAATACTAGCACTCTTCTGTTACTACAAACTTAGTCTAAATAACTCCGGCTACAATTCTACCACTGTATTTGAACTATTGGTATACCTTTGTATTGCACTATATTTCACTAATGTGTAATTAATTAGAATAAACAGGAATAAGTCGGAATAATTATATTATTCTAGAAACAAATATTCCGAGATAACAAAAATTATATCTCATTTTGAAAGAACTTTCTTGACATTTATACAAAACACGTTTGCGTGAATATTTTAGAAGTTGAACTCTAGAAGTATATAATAAGGAAACACCGACAGAACAAAACACAGTTCAATTCAGAACTTGATCAAGTGATGATCAGAGAGATTTTGGAAACCGATTATAACAGTGAAATATTAAGTGATTTGATAAATTAGGAAAGTAATAACTATTTTTCGATTGTAAATAAATTCTGGATAAATTAATCTTGTAGGAATTAATACTAATTAGTAGACAAACATTTTTAGGACCAATTGTTAACGCAGAAATAATTGTAAATAAAGTTTATACACTAAATTCACATAAATAAAAAGTTTTATCATTTTTATAACATCGAACCAGAGGGGTAGCACTCAAAAATATAATTTTAATTTAATTCAAACAATACAATTGTTATTTATACTTTTTGCTAAACCATTCAATGTTAACTATTCTTTATATTAAACGCCTAAAACTCCTAGAATTCGAAAGTTAAACCCAGTTTAAATAGATTACATGAATCAGGATTGTAATGTGGTATGAAAAGTTTAACCTTTTACAACATTTCAAGTGTTTAGTAAAGTGAATAATTTTATGATAAAATTGAAAAAATTAAATAATTATAAAAAATCAATTCATTATATGAAAAATATATGTATTTTAAAAATTATTAATTAATTAAAAAAAAGGCAAATAAAAAAAGCTTTTAAAGCTGTCTAAAATTGATATTAAAAACATATATTTTTTTGCGCGGCCTTCCGGGAATCGATTTCAATCAACTAAAAGTATTCCCTGTTATTTTTTCGAATTTTTAATTGTAATATTTAATCAAAAATAATAAATAAAAGTATATTTTTTAACTGTTTGATGAATGTTTTATTCAAAAAACGTAAACTATTTTGTATTATGATGAAAAATAGTCAATAAAGTAATAATTTAAACGAGAAAAAGAAACAAATTTAACAAATAAACTGGATTATAAGCTTTTTATCACCCACTTGATGACATTTTCCATAAACCACTCCTAAATGAATCAAAATTTTTTTTCTTTTTTTTAAATCTTTATTTATTAATAATAAATAACGTATTTTTTAAAATATCGCGCATAAAATAATTTGTCTAAAAAAAACCTTGTTTCATCAAAAAATTTTCCTAACAAAATTATTTTATTAGGCAAAATTTTCATTTAAAAAAAACATATTCAATTTTTTCTCATCATCATAATTTAGTGTTCATAATTAATTTATATACAAATGAACAATATTTAATTATTATTCAAGAAAATTAATTCACAAAGAAAATTTCTATAAAGAAAATTGTACTTGTTTTCTTTTTTTTTCTTCAACCCTTTAAGTTTAATATACTTATGGATACAAGATTAATAATTCAAAAGGTCTTTTTAGACCTTTAGGGTAACACTTTGATACTTTTAGTCTAGTATATATGAGAAAAAGACATCTCATGGTTTACTTTAATATAGTATAGTATAGTTTTCTTCTTTTTTTGCCCTTAAAAATAATGACCATACCAATGAAGAAGAAAAAAAAACGACCAATATAACCCCGAAAAAAAAGAATGTATCCTCAATGTGTATTACATCATTAAGTTTATGGTAGAAAAGGTTCTCGATATACGTCATTTCATTTAATATTATGTTTTCCGGGTTTGGTATCTAAGTTCGTAAATCGGCAGGACTTTCTTATAAAGAGTATAGTATATAAAGTATATGTAGTATGTCTACTAAAAACGATATACAATCTAGTAACTTTCACATCTTAGATTCGGAAATCGTTATTAGGGAATTTTTTTTCTCTTCTCTTGGCAAGTCCATGAATATGTTTACTGGTTTTAATAGAATTCATTTTAAGTATATATACTTTTTTTATATATTTTTTTATCAATCTTTTAAAATATTTATATCAATTTAAAAAGTGATATATCCATTTATGGCTTTTCAAGTTTTTATCGAAAATATATAAAACTAGAAAAATATTATTAAAGAATTATATGAATAGAAATGGAAAATTAGTTAAAGTAATCTTTAAGGAAATGGGAAATTTTTGTTATCATATCACTACACCTTGCCTACACCTTTAGGCAAAGAAAAATAAATACATGCAAAACCGAGCTCTGGATTTGAACCAGAACCTTATGAGCTTCTAGAAACGAGGTCTTAACCAACTTGACCATTCAACACTGTATTTATTAATCTGTTCGATTTCCATTTTCTAAACGTTATTCAAACATTACAACTGTTTATTGGAAATACAACAATTATTCTATAACCTTTCAATTCTTTATGTCAATTATTTGTATTAATTATTTATTCAAAACCTAAACTAAACCAAAACCCCTATACTCCTACAAAGGAAAACAGTTCAATATAAAATCTAGATAAATATCCATATACTACTAAGACTTCATCGCGAAACCAACCAAAATTCAACAATTTTATCGTTAAAACAGATATTTATTGAAATATTCAAACACATCAAGTAACACTGAATAGCTTAGCTAATGCTAAATAAAAGCTAAATCATTGCAGATTAATGCCTACAAAGCGATTTAACTGCTATAGTAACATACATAGAATATTTGTTATTTAGTAGAGAACAATTCCATTACAACCGATTTTAACTCTAACAAATAAAGTTTCTAATTTAATCAACTGAAAAAGACAAGTTTAAATATGCAAGCCAACACGCGCCACAAAGTCAAGTTGACAAGTTTTCTTTTCATTTCCTTCATAAACTCAATTGATTTTAACTAAACTATATACAAAAGAAAATTATAATATTAAATCATACAAATGCTAATTTTAAGTACACAACGTCTACAACTATTTCGATATTACACTAACCAAAGAATTTCCATATTATGCAGCTCTTAATTTCGTGAAGATCACAAAAAATACACCAAAAAACAATTTGAAATTATTCTCAAAAACCTTCCAAAAAGCACTATTTACAAAGTTAAATTCTTAAAATAACACCAAACAAAACCCACTATATATATATTTGGATTTGGAAATTGCAGATACCTAGCTGGAAGATGTTCTTAAATAAATTTCTTAAATTATAAATGCACTACACGAAATCCATTCTGAAGAAAGGTGCACTGTGAAAATCGTGCTGAACAGAAAAATATATTATCATTTATTATTAAAAAAAACTTCCCGGTGACTTTAAAAGAGGAACTTCTATTTTGGGGAGGGATTTATTTTCTAAAATTACGCTTAAAATATGCCAAGTTACATCAGCTGGAGAATTTGCTAAAAGTTTCCCATAATATAAAAGGCTTTTCTTTCTTCATTAATATATTAATGTGAAAATAAAGGGTTCTTCTGTCTAAGAATCTTAAAATCTTTAAGTTAAAAAGTTCCTAACAAAAATTTTCCTTAAATTAGAAAAACATCCATTCATATCTCATCGTTAGGGTTTTTGTAATCGATTCGACTCGACCCGGACTCGTCAAGTATTTACGTAGTTTAGTTACACGGATTCGGGACTCGATTCTAATACTCGACGAGTCCGAGTCCGAGATTTATAGCAAACTTAAGTAAGAATTTTGGTTTTTCAGAAATACTAGAAAACGAACAATTAATCTTGATGGCCTGTACAACGCATTTTCCTTCATAAAACTAACTTCAACTTCTAATGAAGGAATATTTTCGATAAGGGGCAGCTTCTGTACTACAATTAGATCGAGACTTGCTGAATTCGTTAGTATTTCTTAAATATTTCTACCTTAAGACAAAAAAAGCAAATTAATTGTATCAAAGAAGTGTTCAAATAGTTATATCTAGTCTTAAAGTTTACAAAACCTTCAGCTATGAGAATTCGTTATTGAGCTCCAAAATATTAAACATTTTCACTTATTGATTTGAGTTTAGATTTAGACAGGGATTCGATTCGGACTCGATAAGTTTTCAAAATTTGGGACACGTACTCGTTTGAGTCCTAAAAACCCAAGTTTCCAGAAACTTGTCGTATATCATTTCTAGAAAATTAATCAATAACTTATTTATATATCTTTTGTTTAAAAATAAATCTCGAAAAAGAAGAAAAATTAAATATTAATATAAATTCCTAATTTATTTAATAAAGTAATTACTTACTTTGTATAAAAAAAAAAACAGGAGAAAAAAAAACCCAGGTAAATTTTAATCTCTGTTGTTAAACCTCAAGTATATTAATGTAATCCATAATAACTTTGACAACCTTTACACCATTCCATTGTTATAATAAAAGATTTCTTTTAATATATTTTATTCATGAATAAACAAATGAAAAAGAAATCACCTATTTACCAAGGAAAATACTAGGTTTTTTTTTTTGATCATGTAAAAAACATTTTTTTCGGGCCTTTTATATTTTTACAATAGAACTTTATTTCTTTTTCTTTAATAACCAATAATAACTTCGACATTGATCACAAATCGAACAAAATAACTATTTTTTAATAATATATAAAAACATATTCACTAAAAAACCATATATCGTCTTTTTTATTCATCGATTTTCGATTAATTATTTTAATTTAAATTCTAAATATCGCGATTTGATTTTTTTTACATCTATGATTTTCACATCGATTATGTTTTATATTTAATGAATGAGATTTTTAAAGCTTTTCTTTAAAAAACACGTTATTTTTGAAGGTGAATAAAAAACAAGAAAAAAAAACACATGAAAATTTATATATTTTTTTTTTGACTTTGAATGATCGACTAAGAAAAAACCAATATTTTGAAAATAATAAATTTTTCAAGCCCGCCAAAAAAAAAAAAAAAATTTTCCAATAAAACACAATCAATCAATTCAAACAAAAATTTTCGATGATTGAAAGCTTTTTTTCTTTTTTTTTTTAAGGTGAAATTGATTTGCAATAAAACACACAGAAAAACACTTTTATGTTAACCGCGGAAAACTATTTAAAATATTTTTTTTTGAAAAAGTGAATAATTATTTTGTAAATAGAAATCCACTCTAAACGAAATTATTTAATTATTCAAAAACTTCAAAAACTTCAAAAACTTAATTAAATTAAATTTTAAAACAAAACAAAAAAAGGTTACTGAACTGACTAAAAACTAGTCACAAAAACAAAAGAAACTAATAAATTAAAAAACCACCACAAATTTTAAAAACAGCGGAATTTTAACACGGATGCGAATTATTACGGATTCCGCGGATAGAACGCGTTTTTTAATCATTTTATTGATAACAAATATATTAAATACCCGATAATGAAATTACTACATTTTTTATATTTTTTCGTCCTATTTCATTAATTTATGATGATTAGGCGACAACAAATTCCTTAGTTTTCCTTTTTTCTCCCACGAAATATATATATCAAAAATTCGAAAGATTTACTAATCGCCAAATAACAAAACAGAAAAATCCCTCGAAATCAAAACACTCCACTACGGTGTGAACATCGCGGGCATACTAAAAATGAACGAACTTTATAAAAACCAAAAATATATCTCGCACAAGTCACAGTTACTAGAGATATTGGAATGTATCCAAACGTTTGTATAACAATTTTTACCTTCTCCTCAAAAATGTTGTATAGAGCTCCAACAACTATGTAAAGAAAAGAATACCTAATCCAAAACGAAGAAAACATGTATCTTTGTATCTTAAAGAGAGAAATATTTTATTCATAGTACTTCGATTAGATTACCCCATGGAACCGAACCGGCTTTGAAAGATTACAACAGAATCGAAGGCGGCACTATTAAATTTTGTTGTTCCTTTTATTGCTGCACTATGGTACAACAATTTTTCCTTCAATTTTTCATTCTTTTTGGGCAGCCGTTAAATATATCTTAACACATTCATAAAAGATTTTTATGTTTAGTTAAGTAAATGTACTAAGAAAAAAAAAACATAAACAAGAAAACAAACAAGAAACCAAGATAACAAGATATGTTTCTTGTATATTGAGAGAACGCCGACTCCCAGTTAAGTGTCTCCAATAGATTCGATGTTGTTTTTCCTAAAAAGAGAGAATAAACTTGGGGTAAAAAACTGTGATGACAAAAGATTTTTATACAATATTTTTAAACAAATTTTAGAATTCGTTAGTACTAAAAAAGCTAAAAGCTTTTTTAGTACTAAAATACAAAAAAAAAAAAACCAGGTAAGAAAAAAGGCGGAGAAAAAAGAAAAAGGTGGAGACATTAATGGTGTTCAAAAGATTCAAGGTGAAAAATATTCGAATTGAAAATATACTCTACCTTATTGAGAGTACGACGAAAGCTTCTTTCATATGAAAATTCCCGTCTAAATAAAAACTACGCATACTCAACGAGTGTGTGGCAACTAAACAAGAAGCTTTTCGCATATAGGAGAAAATTTTTTTTAATCAATTTGTTTTCTATTTGTGCTGAGAAGAAAAACAAAAAAAAAAAATGAAAAGAAAAACGGGTTGTAAAATCAAGTTCAAATCTTTTTCGGTGTAAAACTATATTCCTGAAATGTTAAAGTAATGTGGGTGTGAATGGAAAACTTAAGGTGACCAAAAAAAAAAAAACGTAATAGAAAAATCATTAAAAGAATAGCCTTGAAGTTTTATATTAATATTGTCGTTTTTTGTACTCACAAATGTTTACTTAAAGGTTTCTAGATGTTGTAATTTGTAAATGACCAGTATTTATTTGATTTATTAGCCAAATATTTCATTTTCATAGTACGTCATTGAGCTGAAAGATTGCCTATAATATCCTTAAATACAGGACACTTAACAGACATATGTGTATGTTGCAAGTGTGTCAACAAAATTTTTATCTCTTGGTTATGTGGAAAATATTCATTCGTTTCACATATAGATTTACATTAGGATTAAGTTTGATATGTATTTAGTTAAATAGTAACTATATCGATCATATAACATACCCATGTAGCATTGAAATGTTTAGAAACATTAATGCTAAATAATTGCTAAATCAAAGCACATTAGTAGTTACAATACGTGTAATAATTTTACAAACAGCTTAATCCAAGCAACAGACAAAATATGAATATGTAAATTATATATGCAACAATTTGTATGCCCTGTGGTAGGTACTACCAGAGGGTATATTAGTTTTGTCACTGTAGATAGGTTTTAAGGGTATGGCTGGGTCGAGAATCAAAAGTTATATCGATTTAGGCACGTCCATCCGTCCGTCCGTATACAAGATAACTCAAAAGCGCGTTATCCGATTTTGATGAAATTTACAATATGAGTTACTTATTCCTTAACTTGGTTTACTGTTGCATTTGAGCAAAATCAATAGAGGTGGAGCAAAGTTATAAACGAAAAACCAGAGTGACCAGAAAGTTTTGTCGTTTATGGTTTTTAGGGTTTAATTGAAAAATTTGTAAACCAATTTTGTTTAATTTAATTATATAAGTTAACTACACAAACAAAAAAATTTCAGTGAAATGAATCCAAGGATAGTCGAGAAAGAAATAATCCTAGAACAAAATAAACCTCTTCAGATAGTTTTTTTTTTATGCAGTTTAAAAACTAATACACCGATTTGAATAAAATTGGCTGATTACACTTATGGTGTCAGGGTCTAGGTTACCTGCAAATTAGACGAAATTTTGAAAAGAGGAAACAAAGTTATGAAGAAAAAACATCTAATTAATGTTAGTTTTGACAGTTTTTCTGTCCTATTTCTTCCATAGGGCATCAAAAAATCGGCTATAGACCGATTTTAAGTTACTATATAGTATGTTTTTAAATTAGTTTTACTTTAGCAGAAGTCAAAATGTTTTAAGTTAGCATTAACAACACACAACATTCGGGAAATCGGTTAATTTCTAACGTATAGTGCTTTATTTTACAAAGTTGCACTGATCTCAAAATACGTGTATTAACGTTTGCATGCATCCTGGCTTAAAAAGAAAGGAGTTGTTGATAATTTTGTGGACGCAAACGAACGATAGCCACCTGATGCCTCTCGAAAGAATGAAGCCCAAGTCCATTCTCATGTGGATGTCATCGAAAGAAATAATTCCAAAGAAGGTATATTAAAACATACATAGTGTACGAATCTTCGTTTAACAGATTCGATTCTACTAATTTGGGACTTGCAGTAGTATGGAATTTTCTGTCAGGATGCCCAAAATAAATCAAACTAAAAAAACACGACGTCCAACCAACATCAGGAGAAGACCAGGAAAATAAAATAATACGTCATTCCTCGTCTATCTCTTTATTGACACTCAATGCCTTTTACATTTTTATTTACTTTACCGACAACAGTAAAATAGTTCGATAGTGAACTTAGTCATTTATTATATAATATTTAATTATTCCATTTAGGCAGTACCTAATAGTTAAAAAGTCTACAGTAGGGTTATCATACCTGGCTGGTATATTCAAATATAGGTCTAACTAAAGTAATAACAATACTACATGTTCATATCCCAAAGAAAAGAAAACGCGAATCTGATAACTCGTCTATAGACTAATGGGAAGCCTGTATATAAGTTCCTACTCTATGTCGTTGTGAATTATATTTAATCCAATTAAATGACAATTATTTCTGCATGTCTATAACCAAAAATTTTGGGGGTTAATTTCCAAATTTTTAAGATATTTTTGGATATTAGCTTGCTAGTAAATATTTCGTGACATTTAAATTTCCCACACATTTCATGTTTTTCCATATAACACTTCTATTTATATCACCACAATAAAGAACCGAAAAAAAACCTACATAATCGGAAGAGTTATCTACTATAATCTTCTGGTCATCAAAAACTCCAACATAATAATAACATAAGAAAATAACATAAATTAGATATGAAATGAAAAAAAAAAGGATATACTAGAATGGATAATAATTCATGCATATGTTCTATGTTTATATACAAATAAGCATAAACATACAAAATTCATATCTTAAATTCATTTTATGGAATCAACTAAGCATAAATCGATTTGAATTCAACACAACTCATTTGGATATACATATGTATATAATAAAAAGCTTATATATTATTTACCTTAATATCAAACAAACATTTTATCGTATTTTTAGGATCTTATTTTTGATTTGCATTTGTATGACAATAATTACACAATTTAGATATAATCGCGTATATATTTTTGTAAAATATGTACTATAATCATTTGTATATAGGAATAATATAGTACAAATCTGAATTCCATTGAGTTCACTCAATCATTTTGAATAACATATATAAAGCTCATATGTGAAATGATATTTTGACATAATACTTAAGTACCTATATATCAGATTTTTAATTGCCCTCAAGTTATTTAAAAATAATGAATATTATTTCCTGATAAATTTTGAAATAATTTCTATATTTTTAAATTCTGTAAATATAATACGGAAATCATAAACAAAAATTGGTATTTTGTTGAAAAAAAGTTACTTGTTTTAAAAGTTCTTTCTACCTTACATGCAATGTCTGTTTGCTCGTCTATCATTCTATCCCATTAGATCTGAACTGATAGATAAAATTGACCTAGGGCTTCAGGGAATGAACATATATTATGTAAAACCAAATATAACCAATATATAATAATACGCAAGATTTTCAGTACAGTTTAAAGTTACAAAACAAGCTAAAATCTCATTAGTCTCACTCCACCTATTTACTTGTTTAAATCTGTAAATTTTAAGTGTTAAATATTTTAAACTCTCCCAGTTCTTGGCAGGATGAAGAATCTCAACTCTTAACGTCGCTTGAAGCTAGTTCGTCAAACGGTTGTTTCCAATTCGTATGCTTTAGATTGAGAACTGACAAGTCTACATAAAAGATTTCACTTTCACTAAAGCTTTCAGATATCTTAGTTTAATTAAATATTATATTAACCACATTAATGCGAAATGAGTCAATAGGATTACAAACCCATGATCTGTTTAACACATTATCATCATGGCACTACGTCCGTTTTAAAGACATGACAGCTAGTAGCTTGTCCCTTCAATTCCTAATTCGCTGGCAGCTGGCAGAAACGTTGCCGTTGAATCAAATACATTTTTCGCGGAATTTATTCCAAATATATTACCAGATGTCATAGGCGGTTAGATTTGAGCCAACCCCCAACCCCGCTTAGAGGATCAGGTCAGTTAGTTCCACTCAGTTTTCTCGACCTTATCAGTCTCTGTAGCAGTTTCCTGCTTCGACGGATTGCGACATGCTAACAAGAACTAGCGAAACCATAAAACATATATCCGCAATGCCCATATGGCCAGTTTGGGCCTGGTTTCCAAATTCAAATCAGATTCGGATATTATGTCCTAAAATATATGTCCTGTTTATTTACTTAGACATTTTTTTCTAAAGTATCTTCTGAGTTCTTTTGGCATATAATACATGAATCTGTAAATTCTGTCTTTTCGTACTGCCCTTCCTACTAGAAGAAGATCTTTCCTCCTTTCTTGCTACACTAAATGCCGATAAAACAAGTGCTGAAAATGTGTCTTAATAATGTCAATAATAACGACAGGTAAACAATTGCTTTAATAATTGTGTAAATATAAGAATTTACTAAATCGAAAGAAAAACAAGTCAAGACTTTTTGCAGCATAATTTTTTGAGGAAAAAAAAGAAGTTTGTAAACTATTATATATTTAACTTTTGAAGTCATTTAACAACTTTACAAACTATATGAAATTGCAAGATTCGCGTTTATTAGGTACTTTCATTAAACTTTTCTAAAATACAAATTCATCTGATTTATAACAGTTTGTTTAATATTACTTTTCAGACAGCATTTTTTTTCTTCTTTTTTCTTTGGAAATAAGAAAATGAATTAAATTGTTGTTTTTAAAATAAATTACAAAAACTTAGTCTAACTTTTAACAATTTGAAAAATTAGTCGAAAATGAATTTCGATCTAATTGAATACCACTTGTCATAATCAAAAAAAAAAAATGTCGAAAAAAAAACCTCACACCTCAACATAAATTTCATCATCAAGTATTTAATAAGTCTGCATTAGAAAAAGGTAAGATGTCATCAAAACAAAAAATGTCATATGATATACAAAAGAGCTAAAATAAATATATATATATATTTTCCACAGGTTGAAATATTAAAACAGTAATAAAATACTTTTCTTTGAAATGAAAATTTCCACAGACACTGAAAACTTGGAAATCATCAAGTTCATTTCATCATTTGTGTCCCAACCAGAAAAAAAAGGCAACACACACAACCATTTCAAACACCCAAAAATCTAATAATATTTTTTTGATAGGTTTTATTATATAAATCAGACCTAGGCAACACAAAACATTAACGGGAGCCAATTTAAAATTTTTTTCTGAATTTCGATAAACCACAGGAGGTACAAAGTAATATGACCATAATCGAAAGAAGATGTAAATATTTCAAAATATTGGTCGCACCTAGTTTGAAAAACTTCAGACCACAGAAATGTATTAGTAGAGATATTAATTTTCTCTGTGTCTAGATGGCCCGATAGAGGAGTATCTAAAAAATGACCTTAAATATGTGGAAAACAACAAAAATGCTAACTGAGATAAAACCAAGTTAAATTATAATATCGCAATGGTTGAGCGATGAGTCACTATCTCTGAAACCTAGAGAACTTGGGCTAGAATCGCTAGGAGTAAGCAAGCGAGAAGATAAAATAGGGACCATTTCTCCTATATAGTTTTGTATGGAAACTAGGGCATGGTTTGAATAATTGATTAATTATGTAAACAGAATTATTGAAATTTTTTGATTATTCAATCGAGAACTGATTAATTTTTTAATTTAAGAGAAACAAAACAAAATAAATTTGGGAAGAGAAATCGTATAATGAGCAAGTATGGAAAACTAGCAAAAAAACTAGAATAAATACAAAGACAAAAACACCTTGCAAAAGAGTACGGGCAGTTTTCAAAATCCATGTAACGCATGGCACTCTTATGAAAATTCTCAAAAATCATATATTGTTTTAAGAGAATATTTCCTCTTTTGTTTTTATTATGGTTTTTCTTTTTCTTTCATATAATGAGTTATTTCTCTTTGTAAGTAGTAAATTTTGCTTAAAAATTTTGACTTCTAGCTACTGTAATAAGAACTGGTAATGACCATCAATTATTCAATTATTCACTAATCTCGAAAATCAATGAATCAATGATGCCCTAATGGAAAGAAGGAAAACAAAATCTCAAGTTAATTTATGTCTATGCTTCAGGAAAATCTTTGCAAGCCGCAGCAGAAGATTAAATGAAAGACATAGAAAAACATCAGATAAGCCGCATGCAGCTCATGACCGGCATGTTGCCTATACCTGTTATAAGTGAATCAAAACGACTATACTACGACTTACATACTAACATATCATAAATGAAAAAGGTCCCATTCAAATGGATGACATAAAAAGGTGGGATATATACATATTCGTTCGTTTTCGTCGTACAAAATGAGCTCATTAAGAAGTGTATTAAGTCCAACAATTAAATCGAATAATAAATTTCCAATGTTCATAATGAAAGCGTTCTTATCGGATTTTTTTACTCACGGTCTTTTGGTCATTAAATATGAAGATATTAGAAGCACATTAATCAGATGCTATCGCATTGAAAACGATAAGGCAATCAAAAAAAAAAAAAAAAGAAAAAAAAGAAATGTTTTTCTTCATTGACCAAAAGAAATTTTTCCATAAATATTAAAATTGAGAAAAAAGAAATTATTAGGTTTTATTAAAAATACAAAAAATATATAAAGTAGCAGATTTAAAAATCGAAATTGAAAAAAAAAGAAAAAAATTTAATAATTAAAAAAGAAAATTTATAATAAAAAAATATTTAATTAAAAGAAAATTAATATATTTATTATGAAGAAAATATTAATTTGAAAATTCAGAGTTTTTGTGCATGGAAATTCATGAATTTTTCTTCTCATCTAAAAGAATAAGAACTCTTCAAAGACTAAACAAATAATCTTTTGGAAAATATTAATTTTGATAAAATCTTCTTAATTGCATAATATTTTAATTTAAAAAAAAACTTCAATGAATTTAATTTGGTTTTAATAAATTATTCATTCGAACTCATTTAAATCGATCAAGCGAACTTATTTAGAATGCCTTCGTTTTAATGATTCATCTTACGATATAAAATGTTGGTTCATTCAATCCAAGAACTCTTCTCATTTTATAATAAAATACCAATTTTTCTTCAAAAACATGTCACCTAAAAAGTTTTGATATTTTTGTTTTTGATTTTAAGGACATCCTCATTTAAAGGGCCTTAAGAGCAAAAGAACATTCCTATTTCTAACCGATTTTAATGAAATTCATAACAGTCATTCCTCAGATAATTTGTTGAAGCAAAGTTAATTTGATGAAAATCGGTAAAAGGATACCGTTTAAAAGGATCAGGAAGCACATAATAACGTCTAAAAAAAACTCCAATTCAACTGAAATTAATTCTCTACAATGGAAACTCTTACGATATAAAATCAAGTTAGACAAATTTTTTAGCTGCCTCTAGTTTTTGTACAGCAAGAGCGCATTAGGGTTTCTGTACTCAATTCGACTCGACTCGGACTCGTCGAGTATTTGGGACTCAACTTGGACTCGACGATTTATCAAAATTTTGGACTCGTACTCGCCGAGTCCTAAAAACCCGAGTTTCCAGAAACCCTACATCGTATACTGCAAAAGACTCAATTTCATTTTTAAGGAATACCACAACGTTTATTTAGCGCCATCCTGTATTATAAATTTAATAGTTTGAGTACTTTATTTTGCAACTGTAGGGTATTCAAAATTGAGGTATCTTTTTAAACTTGCCGCCATTTTTTACTAGATTATTAGATTAGGTACTAGATTACACCAATATTTTTTTAATGTATGAAGTAAATAATTCCGAATAGTTCAAAATGGATCGCTACAAGAGTGAACACTGTGTTTACTACTAAAACTTATTTTAAATATGATGAAAGTTATTCAGAAGTTGGAAGAAAATGCTCCGACAAACTGTGCGATTAAACTTATCATTGATAAATTTGAAGAAACTGGTTCAGTTCAAGATCAGAGAAGCAGAATTTATCATCACTCAAGGGAAAATATTGCAGCTGTTAGCACAAGTGTTTGCTGAAGAGCCAAGAACATCAATTCACCATCATTTACAGCAATTAAACCTTAAATCTCAAAAAAAAAGTTATTAAAACTTTTGGTAAAAGATTGACAGTCTGCCGAGCTAGCAGAGGAGGTCACTTCTTTTTTATTACTAACCGGAACCAATAAGAATCAATAAGAATCAATAAGGATTTCACACATTTTATGTCTTTTATTTAAAATTTGAAAAGATATCTCAAATTCGAACACCCTGTAGTATAATTTTTTTATATAATTTGTGGACAAAAAGCAATGAGACTGCATTTTTAAAAACAAGCGCGCAATGAATATCAATGTGTATATTTATTTGATAGATTGGTATGACTGTTGTGAACTGCTAATAGAAATCTTATGATATTTACTTTGTTGGTTTAAAAATTTCAGCGTCTTTTGTAATTATGAAAAAGGCGGTCAGCGAATTCTCTTGTATGACTTCTACTGACTCAAAACGAGTCCACGAAGTGATAATTTCAATCAAGGAAAGAGAAAAAAATCACACTAAGCCATATCTGGCGAATATGGTGGTTGCGAAACGACATTCACTTGATTTTTGATGGAAAACTGACGTTGTTTTCAAACAAATTCAATGATTTTGGGACACGACACACGGGACAAGTCCAAATCGTCCTTTAAAATTGTTTGTATTGATTCTTTTGATATACCAACAATGTATATATAGTATATATTTGTTTGTAAGGAGTAAGATTTTAAAATTTCACCCCATAGCTCCAAGCCGGGCCTAGTGCGTATCCACAGAAATACCAAATCTTATTTGGCCAATTAATAGAAAACATATCGAAAAATCATATTATTTTAAAAATTTTAATAAATCGAGACCACCAAATTTGTCAAATAACCGCCTAAACTAATAATAATATAATAAATTTTATCAGACAACTAATCTGGCGGTATCCCATTTTCAAAAATTCTAAGTTATGACATTATCCGTCATATTAACAAAACCAAAGTTGCATTATTATTCCAGGCTTAAAAAGGATTTACTTCATATTAATAAAAATCGTAAAACAGTAGCTTTTAGATAAATTTTGATTTAAAATAAAAAACTAAATACTTTCATTTAATAACACCTCAATTAATCCGATATTAAGTGATAAATATAAATGAAAGCCGATTATTAAAATCAATAAAAAATGAAAATAGATATATTTTTCTATTTAATAGTTTAATAATAATCAATTTTTCTTTTATCTTTCATATCAAAAATATTCATTTCTTTTCGAAATACAGAAATCTTTTTCTCTTCTTATAAAATAGTATATAAAGTCGGTGGTATGCTAATACATAAAAACGAAAAAATCTGGATATGTTAATTAAATATTAATATTATTCATTTCATAAAAATATAATCGAATAAAATAATAAATAAAATAAATAAAAGATTTCTTTATAAAATAACAAGTTTTTTTAAAATAAAATATATCTAAAAATATTTTCCTTAAATCGAACATAATTTCGCATTTAAAATGATAAACATAATCAATTCCAAAAACACTTTGGAAAAATATTTCAGGGATATGTATTTTTTTTTGTAAGAAACTAACTTGTTATTACAGTACCTGAACAATATATTGGTAACTCTGTTAGGTTTGTAGCGGCGGCTGTTAGTCCTCGCCCAGAACACATTGGATACGTGTACACCGAGACTTAAAAAGAGGCCTAAGTTCGTAGGTCGATCTAAATATGACGGTGTTAACACGTCCAAAGTAACTGAGGTTAGGTCACCTAAATTTGAGACCTACCTTAAATTTAAATCGACCTAAGAACTTTTTGATAGCTGATTAGATGGCACTACAGTAGTTAAATTTCACTGAAAGTTTTGACAGATGACAGCTCATCTCTTGATGTCCAAGTTCCAGAAATGCTCACATGTGGCGTTACATTAGACTTACGTCTAGTACGGTGGAAACACGTGTGGCCAACCCAACTTTTAGTTAGGTGACCTAAAAATTTGTCGGTGTAAATGTGGCCATTGGGTCCTGTGTGTCGTTAGAAGTTTCTTAAATAAAGTAGTTTTCAATACAAACTTATTTTTTCAATAGGATTGTATTTACTTATGATGACAGTTGTGTCATTCAGTTTGTTGACATAATTACAGTAGAAGGTCTATATTTTATTATAATCAATTCAATTCACCTCGAAAATAGGTAAAAAATAATTCAAATCCATTATGAAAATTAGTAATCTGTGAAAACCATATTTCGTAAAAAATTTTTAGATATTTTCCGTCGTCATAATTGTCCAATTGTTAAAAAAATTGAGTCCACTAGTTCAGTACATAACGAAACTACAAAAATACGTGCTTGTTCCGATCGTTCAACTGGAAACATTGCTGCTGTGAGTCGAAGTGTTGCAAAATACCCAAATTTAGGAAAAATGTGTCCTGAAATTATAGAGATGGAGTTTGATCAATCCTGCCGGAAATTATTACCACGAGATTGACTTTGTCTTAGGCCAGAAATCAAGCTTTCCTATTTCTTGAAACAATCCTGTTTTTATCAGGTTATCGAGAATGGATTCCACTATCAGATTCGGAGTATCGACAGAATTAAGCATGGTTGACCGAAGTTTTGGTTATAAATAGCTTGGACTGTTTTAGAGATTGCATTCACAATATAGTTTTATATTGATTTCCAAACAAGTCTCTAATAGAATGTTGTAATATACTTTTAGGAACACCAGCCAAATATGGTTCTTTATTGAACCCATCTTGGATACTGCATCTAGCTTCTTGTTACCTTGGAGTCTCGTGTGCCTCGGTATCTAGCTGGGAGTTGCTATTACTATTTTAAGGTAGATAGTTCAAGAATTCTTGGACAATTCTTGCTTATACGCGAGAGATATTTAAGTTGCAGAGTAACAAAAGTAATTCCTTCGTATAATGTTTTACGATTTTTGTCCAATACTTTCGGTTAACAGAATGTAAGTGTAGTGTGCCTGTATACGTTCTCTACTGGACCATAATTATAAATATTGAAGAATGTAATTTCGAAAGAACCTAAAGGGCTGTAAGTATTCTTTCAAGAAAACTACAATCTAATTATTATCATGTATTACAGCAGATAGGTGGCTAATATTGTTGTGTAGACGTCACTACATTACCTAGATTTATTCCAAAATAAAGAAAATCTTATATAGTGATAGCAATAACATGGCCCGAGACAATATCAGTAATAATTTAAAATATCACAATATTAAGTTAACCTTGAAGGCATTGGAGATTTCTTCATGTATCTTCTTCTATTTCATATCAATTATCATAATTATATAAACATTTATTAAAAAATTTCAAAATATATCATGATAGACCAAAAAACCTGACGATTAAATAATTATTAAAACTTTAAATTTTTTAAATTTTACTATATAAAAACTTAACTTTCTATAACGATAGTTAATCACCTTTTCATCTTTAACAGATTCAGTTAATTTTTGAATAGGTTTTTCTTCTTTTTTTTTTATTATTATATTTAAATATAGGCTAGGTGCCAACAAATAGCTTAAAGACAAAATGATTTACTATCAAACATTTGCTCAAAGTTGTAGTTCCAGTTTTTGGATAAAATTCGGATAAAAACTTGGTTTTTTTTATCACCTTTCTAATTAGTAATCAACATTTTTTTGATATTTTTTAAAAATAATAAATTAAAAATAAGATTTTTTAATTTGAAATTTGACGATATTATTATTTTCAGCAGCAACAACAAATTATATGTTAAATAACTTCCTTATATACATTTCTTTTTGATCTTTAAAAGTTCATTGCACACACTAATCAAATTCTTAAAGTGTAAGAAAAAAGAAAAGCTGAAAAATATCACCGGCAGGCGAATTTAATTAACACTTTCTGACAAACGATTAACACCTTTTGCACCAACATCCAAAATACCATTATCATATTTAATAATAATGAACTTGAATGCAATTATGTTCGTTTCGAACGCACCGATATACATGCGAGTACATAATAAAAACTCCAAAAATAAAGGAGAAAAATTTAATTATAAAGACTAAAATAACATCATAAGATGCATATAAATTAGAGTTGATTACTTTTAAGACAAAAAGGCAGCATACTATACAAAAAAAACCACAGTATTCGATATTATTAAGTCGCTCATCATCTTGATCGGAAATCATTCTTGTTAACACTTTAAGATTCGTTTCGGCAATAAAGTATAAAAATTTGTAAATAGGTAGGTGTAATCTACTATATATCTCTGCAACACGTTAAAACAGGGCCTCTAGCATAAAATATAAGCAAAAAAAATTGCATATTAATAAATAAATGATAGTGACTGACAATATTTTGTATGAAGATTTGATGGAAGCATGCGCATACCTATATCATTATGTGCTAATATGAAAGGTTCTATCAACTGCACTTGGCACTTGGAAAACATTAATAAAAAAAAAGAAGAGCAGAAAACTTGTTGAATCTGTGCTGTGCTTCAAGCATTTGTAACATGAAACTTGTTGACATGAAAATGATCTGTGCAACAAGAAATCCACATATGTATAAAAGTAGTCAGGAATTTACATACTATTTTAACAAATGATTAAGTATTAAAGAAGAAAAGAAGAAAAACAAAACATAAAGTAATGTAAAATAGGCCTATAGCCGATTTTTTGATGCCCTATGGTAGAAATGGGATAGAAAAACTGTCAAAACTAACATTATTTCAAGGTTTTTTCTTCATAACTTTGTTTCCTTTATTTCACAATTTCTAATTTGCAGGAAACCCAGACACTGATAGCG
Organism: Xylophagus ater; assembly: GCA_963422695.1. Taxonomy (NCBI): domain Eukaryota; kingdom Metazoa; phylum Arthropoda; class Insecta; order Diptera; family Xylophagidae; genus Xylophagus; species Xylophagus ater. The sequence goes on along the minus strand of OY730483.1, from coordinate 43,672,639 downwards.
TACAAGTCAATCTCCACACAGCCGACTTCCTACATCTGATGCAAGTATGGGATGACACTATACAAAGACTAGTCAAACAGAAAGGGAGAAAACAATCATCCTACAAATTTTGTCGGCTTCTGCATTTCTGATTTCACCATCTGAATTTCGATCTGCAGATGATTCCCCTCAAAAACAGATGAACATGTTTATCTGATTTATATGGCACTTCTCTTGCGGGTGCATACTCTTACAATAATCGCACATGATGCCGTCGCACACTACCAATTTTTATAAATTGTGTGGGGAGACTCTGATGTTTTTATTCCATCAATCCTAGTGAAAATTGCAAAAGTCCATCTCTTTCTAGTTTTCTGATTTTTCTCGTCAGAATAGAATGTCCGCTGTGTGGAGATTGGCCTTAAGTCTAATCTCCAAATTTTATTCAAATCAGTGTTTTAGTTTTTAAAGTACATAAAAAAACTAGGATTATTTCTTTCTCCACTATCCTTGCACCGATTTCACTAAAATTTAACGTGTATTTGCGTAGTTAACCTATATATATAATTAATTTAACCAAATTTGCTTCACAAATTGTCCAATTAAATCCAAAAAACCATATAAAAACAACAAAACTTTCTGGTCACAATGGTTTTTCCTTTATGACTTTACTCTCTCCGGATCAATTTTCCTGAAAAGCAATACCAAATCCAGTTAAGGAATAACCAACTCATACGGACGGATAGACATGCATAAATCGACGTAACTTTTGATTCCCTTAAAACCTTTCTACGACGATTCTTTCTATGCGTTACACATTTACTGACAAAACTAATATACCTACCATAGGGCATAAAAAACGCAGCAGAAAATTAAAGTTCCAATCATCATGGAAAGGTACACGCGGTTCTTATAATAATATACAGTCGTCATCTTCAACTGATCACCATATTATCAAGAGCTAGGTAAAATGTAAAACCGCATACCGCAATCTTAAACTTGTTTCCAAATCATTTTATTATACTAGGTACTTGTTTTAATAATATCGCAAAAGTTCGTTAGTTCTTTTTATACTTTAGATAATTTTTTTTTTAGTTTTATCATAATATACAAAAGGCTCTTTTATTAAAGAATTTTTGCCGCTTTTTATATTCCATGATTAAATATAGTAAATTATAAATTTAGTTCGATTTTTAATAGAACAAGAGTAAAAAAAAACAAAAATACGATTAGAAAATGAATAATGAATGGGACTTATAAGATTCGAAGAAATGTGGGTGCATCTATTTGATCCAGTTTTAAGATTCCAAATGTTATACAAGCAGTACCACTTATAAAAGAATTAAGAAAATCGAAAATTTACAATTTTATTTGTTACTTCTTTAAATCAATACAATTTCTCGAACATAGGCACTGTGAAGCCAATTCGCTCAATTAGATAAAGAAGCCCTCATTAGTGTGAATGTAAAGAACGCCTAGATACGTTGCGGAAAAGTTGGCCGTAAAGCCAGGAACAGTACTGCCTAAAGAGAGAAGCTGAAACTAAACAGAAGTTAGCTAACAGTATGTACAGCATTTTTTTTTGCCTTATAACGAAACATTGGGGGGCGAAAATTGTAAAAGTGCCTTAATTAAAAAAGGCCGTTATAGAGAAATACCGTATAAAAAGCGGCCATATAACGAGGTATAGGTGTAATTAAAAAAAAACTCCAGCATATTTTTAGATATTTCTATCCCACTTCTGAATTTTGTGGAATAGAAAAGATTTAAAAATCACCAACGACTGAATTTGAATTCCAAGCTAGTCAGTTTGAAAGCAGCGATTGTGACTCTCATTTCTACTTCTTTTTTGCATTAACTAAACTTTACAATATTTAACTGTATTTTGAAATCATTTAAAACACACTATTTTCTCAAAGAACAGCTGAAACTTTTACATTTGATAATTCACATTGCCTGACTAACCCGCTTATTATGGCATTGTGACAGTTTTCCTATCATAAATATTTATGATAATACTATTCTGACTGAAATTATGACTGCTGCGAAAATTCGTATTCTACCAAACGGGTCATAATTATGTCGAAAATATGAATTTATAACAGTTTAAACTGTTATAATTCGACCGAGTTGTGTTGGTTATTTGAGAAATACTCTCGAAAATGTTTGTATCGGTTTGAAATTTTTCTATAAGTGGTAAAATTATTTGTGTGTTTAAAAAAATGATGGAAATTATTCCATTTTTATCAATTGAATCACTCAGAGAGCACACACATAAAATTCTGTTATGATGTGAAATATTTTCGGTCAGGACTTCTGATCTTTTTTATGACAGTTATTAGTTATGACGCAGTCAGAATACCAAATAGTCTTTAAAATAAAGTTATGACAATGACGTCATGTTATGACAGTCACAACTTGTTATGACTGCGCTCAGAATAGAGGGGTAAATGTGTCTAAGGAAAATGTTCTGCTGAAAAATTATCACAACTAGCAACTTAAAAAGGCAGTAATCGAATATGTCGTCTTTTATAATATGCCTACATCTTTTCAAGAGGCCGGATCTGAATATTGTACACGTACAGACTTTATTCAAAAGATCTGTTTTACCCATCTTTACAGTAGTTTTATGTAACCTGTACACATAACATTTTTATTTAACAATATTTTTTTTAGAAAGTTGCAAATCAAATGAATTATCTATGGTCAATTACTGTGTTACTATTCAACTTTATTTAATGGAAAATATTAAATTTATTCCGGTATTGAATCCACGGAAATTCATATTTTATTTTAATATTTAACATAATCATATACTAATATCAAATAAATATCGATTGTTATACATAATCGACTTTATAAAATGGAACGAATTTAAAATCATTAGTTTAGACACTTTAATAGCTTTCAAATATGCTATTTTTTGATAAATAGTACATATTTTGAATTTAAAATAAAAAGAAATTCTCTAAAATATAAATTTGAAAATTTATAAAAGTATAAAAATATAACAAAAGTATAATAATGAAAATTTATAATATAATACGCGAGACTATAATATGATCAGCGAAATTGCATTTTGACTAGAAAACAGTTTGCTGATTTTTTTTCACGACCAATAAAAGAGGATAAATTCTAGAAAATTAAATTGAATTAATTTATAACTCTTCATTTAATTAATTGAATGCAGTTTTGTTCAATTGTAATATAATAGAAAAGGTTAAATTGATAGAATCTGCTGATTTCGTTTTCAAGAAAACACCACTTAAGTTATTTATTATAATTTTATAGAAGAAATTTCAAATAAAAGGTGTCCTAATAGGAGTTCCGAATTTAAATAGCATTGTTTTATTAGATTGACAGCTAAAAAATTTTGATAGCTGCTGTTTTGATTATTAATTATGGATCGCTACACCATGTAACAACATTGTTATTGAAAGCTATCAAGTTTCTAGCGCCTATGGTTCATTTTTACCATAATCCGTTCTGTGGTGAAAAGTTTTAAATAATTCCACAGGCCTCAATGAGCGTAGATTAATATTTAGTGGTATCATCTCCAGCAGGGAAGAAGCGTCAATAGCGCCATTAAACAATTGGTGAATAAAAACAATATTAGCCACCTGACGCCGTTCGTCCAAAGATTTCACATCAAGCAACTTTAACCTATCTTGGTAAGGTGGTAACAAGAAAGGATCATTCCAAGGCAGATCCTTTGATGCAAAGCGTTTAAATCTACGTTGAACCAACTCTAATCTGTTGATAGGCACTTTATGATATGGTGACCAAACTTGACTGGCATATTCAAGTATTAGACCTATACCAAGGATTTGAAGAGGCATTTAGTGATATAAGGAATTGAAAATAACGAATTGGCTCTGCAACCCAATGAGTCAATATGTAATTTAAAATAAATTTCACTGTCACAAATCACGCCTACTATAGTTACACTACTCACTCTGCGGAGAATCACGTCATGTAAACGGTAAAGGCAAGGTGGATTATTACGTTTCCTAGAGAACGCCAGAACTTCACATTTATCATTATTCAACGCAAGATTATTTTTACAGCAACAAGTGGCAAAATTAACCAAATCTATCAGTTGGTTCGAAGTATCCTAGGAATCTCAATTACTTTGTAGATCGTCATATCGTCAGCATAGTTAGATATTTTTGAGTATCCAATCACAGATGAAACATCGTTCACAGTCAGAACAAATAATATTGGTCCTAAATGACTGCCTTGTAGGATGCCCGATATAGCCAGATACTGTTGAAACTATTGAGACTGGGCCGAACGAAAAACTACCATATAAGTCATTTCAAGAAGATAAGACCGAATCCAGCCAATAAAGGAATAATTCTGTCGGACGCAGAATACCCGAGGCACACATATATTTCAATGTACCCTTATATCAAAATCGGTGCTCTTATTGGTACACCCTTTAGAAAGAATTTAATTTCATAATTTTAAATACTTTTTAAAGAAAATATTATAATTTTCAGAATGTAAGTTTTCTTTTTAAGGGAAAAAGTGAAATTAAGTAAACCACATTTTCCCTATAATATGGATTTTTCTTTTTTTGTGTTCGAAAACTTTGTGGAAATTAGTTAAACCACATATTTTTTTTTGTTTTTTTTTTTGTGAAATTTGTGGTTTATCAAACGTGTGGATACTTGGAAATTTATTACAATATTTGTACAACGCCTCTTCATAACTAAATACAAAATTAACCACAAAAATGTTGTACTCTTTTTTTACTCCACCAACTAGATAACCACAAAACAAAAATTGATTGATTTTCAGAAGGTAAGTAAAAACATTACCGAAAATACCAAAAATAAATAAACAAACAAATTTTTGAATAAGTAGCAAAATTTTGTGGTTTTTTTTGAATAAAATATTTAATTTATTTTTATAATAATCAATAACGAAACAGTACTGATGTCTTTTAAGCAATTGTTTCACATGATTAATTGAAATTCTATCCGACTAACTAGAATCTTTACGAATACGTACTTACTAAAAAAAGAAAATATTTGAAATACCTGTGATTTGTCACAAATAACTTTAATACTTATTCCTTTAAAGTATTCCAAATTTAGATAATATTACTCAAATAATATAAACTATATAATACCTGACTACAAAAGACTTCAGTAGTTATGAACGTTTATGCCTTCTGACCGACATTCTTTTAATACTGAACGTATTTCAGTAAGGTTTGAGAAATGACCCATTTCAGTATTAGAGTTCCGAGATATCCAGTATTATTGTAGCAAAAAGGATTCTTGTTTACTAATATATACATTTATAAAAGCCCAAATATTTCAAATGCAATCGAGTTCTTTATGCCTTAGACACAAACCATTATAAAACGTTACAGCAAAACCAACTTAATTGCAATTTCCAATATTTCCTCTTCGAAATCCTAATACATATATAAAAATGCACCTCGGCGCCACTAGAATATTTAATGTTTTAATAATAACAGCTCAAATAGAGCCTAAATATGGATTAATTTCCATAATAATGTCATTTGTTATTAGGAATTATATGAAAGTTTTCTCAGTTCAAACTTACTGAAGCAAAAGTCAAAAACTTGTTAATTAGCATTTACCACACGTAGAATTCGGGAGACTGGTTCACACTTCCCGTAGTCCGTCCTGTGGAAACTGATTTTAAACAAGACCACGGATATCTGCGAACATTTGTTTGAATTAAGGTGCATTTTGCTTACAATATTAGGAGCATCAATGGCACCATTAAAAATTTGATGAACGAAAATTACATCTGCCACTTCTCGGCGCTTTTCCAAAGAATGCAAATTTAACAGTTTCTGCCTATCATTGTAAGGTGGCAACAGTGAATTATCGTAGGTTACGCAAAGCAAAACATAAAAGCCTATGTTGGACTTGGAAAAGGCTTAACCAATTTCAGACAAATAGTTGCGTATATCTGTGGTACTTTATAAAAGAATCGGTCACACCGTTTTGGAGTTATTTATAATCCTAAATTGCATTCTCATATAGTTTTAATTTGCCAGTGCACTGATAAACTGTGTCAGTGGACACTGACAAGGTACTTCGCAACAAGGACTTCGCTGACATCACTGCCATACAAAAATTAAGAAAAAATCCGACAGTGTGATAGTGTAGCTTAAGCGTTTTAGAAAACAATTAACGGACCCCGGTTGGCTCTGTAGCCAATTTCTTATTTTCCGTCCGATTTTGATTTTTGGAGTCCCATTGTATAATAGGCTTTTTTACCAGTGATAAATAAATGGGATAGATCATATGTTTGGAAAATGTTGAAAACATGCTATTATACCTATCTATAATTGAAATGTTAAAAAAGAAAATCTTTATGCTCACAAACTCGAAGACCCATTTCTCTCCTAGTATAGCATTAAAATATAGTTTTTATTTTTAAAATTTTTTCTTATATGGTTTTATTAAAGTTGTACTCACATTTTTAATGCGAATACAATCTTTAATGGAGAAAAAAAAAGAAATCATATTAAGTACTGTTCTATATATTATATATATATACATTTCTTTTAATATATTTTAGTTTTCTTAAAACAGTCATTATCATAAAAATCCACCGGATATATTCTATATGCGTGAATTCAAAAGGATTTAGTTATATGCCTATTCAAATTTCTATTATAGAATATATATTTATGCCCTATGGGAGGGTACTACCAGAGGCTATATTAGTTTTGTCATTCCATTTGTAACATATCGAAATAATCGTCGTAGAAAGGTTTTAAGGGTATGATTTTGTCGGGAATCAGAATTTCTATCGATTTATGCATGTCCGTCCGTTTGTCCGTATACAAGATAACTCAAAAACCCGTTATCCGATTTTGATGAAATTTACAATGTGAGTTGCTTATTCCTTAACTTCGTTTGGTATTGCATTTCAACAAAATCGACTAAGGGGCAGCGAAGTTATAAAGGAAAAACCAGGGTAACTAGAAAGTTTTTTCGTTTTTTTGTTTATGGTTTTTAGGATTTAATTGGAAAATTTGTAAATCAATTTTGTTTAAATTAATTATATAGGTTAAACTACTCAAATAGACAATACCGTGTTAAATTTCAGCCAAATCGGTCCACGGATAATGGAGAAAGAAATAATCCTAGGAGAAAATAACCTTCTTCATATAGTACTTGTTGATGTACTTTAAAAACTAATACACCGATTTGAATAAAATTTGCAAATTAGACTTATGCTATCAGGGTCTGGATTACCTGCAAATTCGAAGAAGTTTCGACAGTTTTTCTGCCCCATTTCTACCATAGGGCACAGACCGATTTTCAGTTACTATATATTTTTCGATTTCTGTTAAAAATGTACACTATTTTAGATTTTTCTTTTAATAATACTTGAATGTTTAGTTCTACTTTGTTTCTAAGAAAGAAATATGCATCTTTTCTATATATTTCAATATAATATCTTTACGAAGAAACCAACTCGGTTAATGGAACACTATACATTATTATTATTTGAAGTGTACTATACTACAATGTCAGATATAATCAAAACAGATGCAAAACTGCATATACCATATTCATATAAAGGTTCTTTCATTGAACAGAAAAAGACATTTCTTTTTTTTTTAGAACTTATTCTCAATTTCGTTAGGTCTTCCATCATATTTCAAGAATAATTTATCATTTGAATGGAAAAAGTCTCTTACACTAAAAAACAGTACATTAACAAGATAATAGAACTAAAATTAGCAACAGAACAATTTCTATTTATAAAATGAGTTAAATGATTTTGTGTTCTGGAACATTTCAAAAGGATTTTATGAATGACACACGAAAATATCTTCTTTGAAAATGCATTTGATGTTCACATGATGTTTTCCATTAAAAAGTTTCTGAAGTTTTCAGTTTCAGTTTTATCCAGAACTATAAAATACTATATACGTAATTGTTTGGCAATTATTTTGAAGTTCAAAGTTAAATGGCGAGAAATAATATTCAGAATTTTCAACGTGAATTTAAATTGTTCATAAAAAGAAAAACCAACGAAATATCTCGCGTGATAGACACAAATCAATCAAGCTTTTATTTTATATACAAAATATTTTTAAGAAATAAAGAAATTATTTTAGTTGATTTATTATTGCATAAAAACCATTTAAATCTCGATAAAACCGTTGACTTGTTTAATACACAGTTAAAAAATCGGTTTAAGTCAGAATATTTATAGAAAACATATGACTAGACACATCTTAACAATTAATCCTTGTAATCTTTGTACCCTTTTGAAGTTCTAAGACAACAACACGCTTTCGTATCATCGGAAATTGGAAAAATTCTTCTCAAGCAACAAGACATCTACTGTTTCATCTGACATTTTATTTTCAGATTATCACTTATTCTGATATATACGAAATTTACTTAACCCCAAGAACTTCAACTATTTGGACGACATCAACCCCCGCCGCACACTTGAGCTAAGCGAGCTAAACTATGTAACCTAAGTTTCTCGCTGAAAGTGAAAAATTCAGTATTTACATTGGTCGTCGCACACTTCATCGAAGTTTTGAAACTACGTCGCCTGGTCATGAACTACACGAACTAAGCTCGGTCATGTAGTTCATGGCCTCAACTAGGCGAACGAGCCTCGCTGGTATAGGTGACAATAACTTATACGTAACTACGTCATGATACAGTGTTTCGGTTTTCTATAATCTATATCTTTTTTTTATTAAATTATGAATTTCCTCAAATCGCTCCCTTCTTAATCGCTAGTATTTAAAAAAATCGAGATATATTAAATCGGGCAAAAGAATATGAAATTCGCCATATTTTATACGTTTCATAACAAATAGTGAACACCAAACGCTTCTTTCCCCTTTCCTTTCAACAAAACTCAATAAAATGTCTTATTCAAATTCCTCTGCAGACAAATCTGATTCGGAATCTAGGTCTAGTAATAATTTATCGATATTGTACTTACACGTAATATCTCTCTGACGGCTCGAATAGAACTGATGGCATGAATTTACCAAAAAAAATCGCAGCGTTACTTAGTTCAAGTGTGCAACAGGGTTAGCTAGCCCAGCTAAGATATGTAACTGCAGCGAGGCTCGCCCGCATATGTTAGCTCAAGTGTGCAGTGGGCCTAAAGACCAGCTTGAGTAGTTTATTTTTTAATAAGAAACCTGAGAAATTCTGGAGTAAAGATTCGTGAATTATGAAAAAAGTTTGTCGAATAGAACAATGAATTCATAAGATTCGATTCTGTTCCTTCATTTTTATAATAATATGAAATAGTAAACATAATTGTAATAAAGTGAAAAAAAATTAAATTCTGTACTAACCTTTTAAGGCGAGAAATAGCTTTTGAAACTGCTGTAAAAAAAAATGATTTTAATTAATACAAAATACATAATTTACTTGAATTAAAACAATTTTAATTACCTGTCATTTTAATGTAGATCCAACGTTTGGTGTTACTCCTTTCTTTCACATGTTTAATCGAATCCCACAATAAAAATAAATAAAAAAAAAACATCATGTAAAATATTTGCAAACTATTGTCAACTATTAACACGCTCGTGGACATGATGCCAAATGAGATGAACTTTTTACTGTCCCCAAACGTCTTAAAAAACAAAAAATTCATAAAAAAAAAAAAAATTAAAAATTTATCCGAGGGGGCCGGATATATCACGTCCGCACTGTTCAACAACTGGACCAGAACTAAAGAAAATTGTGATAAAATGTTAGACACCGCGCCACATGTTGTAGGCAACATGTGGCGAGATGCAGGCTGCAAGATTCATGTACCATGCAGTACTAGCGGATCTGCAAATATACATATTTTTCACAATACGATTAAATAACCACAAAGTTTCCGGATAAATGATGATAGTATTTTGTAAGCGAAATTTTTCAAATGAAAACTATAAAAATTTACTCTAAAAATTTAATTAAAAAGATTGTTTTTTTTAATTCATTTATAAAATGTCGGTCATAAAAGCAAAAATTGCATTATTCTAAAATATTTTATTACTTTGCCACAATCCTGTATTTTCTGTGCTGGACATTTTGGTTTGACATTTTCTGATGTTAAATGGTTCTATTTTATCAAATATTTCTTTTTTAACTAAAAAAAAATGTTTTAACGAAATGTATTTTATTTTAGAGAATTTTTTTTTGAAATGAATTTTTGTACCAAAAACATGTTTTCTCAAACAATTAAATTACAATACTGTAAAAGAACAAAAATACTCTTTATTTAGGAGACGGTTCTATATTTGCTTATAATTTGTTTTTAGCGAGTCTAAAAACTTTTTCAATTTTCAGTACAATTCAAATAGAACATAAATTTTATACAACATAGAAAAAAAAGAAAAGAAATTAATGATATTTATAACTATGAAAAAATCTCAAATATGTTTACTAAAACTCGAAAACGAAAAAAAAAAACGAATAGCTTAAGCAAATTCACTAGAAACCAATTTTAACTGGGTTTACGATGGTTTCATCCTTGCATATGTTTGCTAGTCCAAAATATCTACAAATATTTCTCTTTAAATAACAGTTTACTGTAGTTTTGCGTTTTTTTTTAACACAAACGATACTTTACCAAACTCATCTGACTAAATACTGACAGGATAATATAGGATATTCCCAGGTATTTGTTGTTCACATTTTTCTTGTTGTTTATACATCTCAGTCGACCAATTCAATATGCTGCAAAATTAAAAATTTAATTCAAATTTTCTAATCCCAAAATTTAATATTCAATTTTTGAAAAAATTATTAAACATATTGTAACTTAAAATCGGACTATACCCGATGCCCTATGGCAGAAATGGGACAAAAAAACTATCAAAACTAACCATATTTCATGGTTTTTTCCTTCTTAACTTTGTTTCCACTTTTCAAAATTTCTTCTAATTCGCAGGTAACCTAAAGCCTAATAGCATAAATCTAATCTATAAATTATATTCAAATCCGTGTACTAGTTTTTAAAGTGCATCAAAAAAAACTTTATGAAGAGGCTTATTTTCTACTAAGATTATTTCTTTCTCCACTATCTTTGGACCCATTTTACTAAGCTTTAACATGGCATCGTCTGTTCATATAGATAACCAATATAATTAATTTAAAAAAAATTGGTTGACAAATTTTCCAATTAAATTCGAAAAACCATTTAAAAAAACGAGTAAAATCTTTCTGGTCATCTTAGCTTTTGCTTAATATCTTCGCTCCTCCCTGGTAGATTTTGCTGAAATGGAATACCAAATCCTGTTAAGGAATAGCAAACTTACATTCTAAATTTCAACAAAATCGGATAACGCGTTTTTTAGTTATCTTGTACATGGACCAAAGGACGGGCATGCATAAATCGATATAACTTTTTTTTACCCAACATTGTTTAATGCAAGCAATAGTCATTGAATAGGAGGCCTTTCAAATGTCTTTTGCACAAGCAACACTCAAATTCCTTGGCGTTATCATTCGCCGACCTCAACATTCGGAAAACCGGTTCATTTCTACCATACTCAGTTTTATGATGACTAATTTTGAATATTTCCACGGACCGTAACAACCGTGTATTAATGTTAAGATGCATCTTCTCCAACAAAAACGGAAAATAAATAGAAACATTCAGGCTTTGACACAACCATACCTTTCTACGACAATTAATGCGATGTGTTACAAATGGAATGACAAAATGACAGGAAGAAGTCATCAAAACTTAATACACTTTGATAGAGAGTTCTGGAATAAAGAATATGAGATCTGACTATAAGTTTTTGTATGAAATTATAATCAAGAAGTCGGGAATTTTCAGTTTAAGTAGGATGAAATTAAGGTTTTTGATCTATACATTTTTCTCAACACTCTTCTTTTTTGATCATATCAAGTTATTTTCTCAATTTTCTTCCCAAAAAATAAAAACTGAAAGACAAAAAATACATAACATTTTTAAATCATGGTTTAAAGTTTTGAATCGAAGGATCACGTTTAAAGTTTCCGTAAAGAAAGAAATTATATCAATAGTTCCTATTTCGAATATCTGTCTGGCTTTATCCCTTTCAGCATTTTTGAGCTTTTTTCTTAGCGACGTTTTTACGACTGTCGTATAAGGTCGTATAAACATATATGTAGATCTTTTGGACATAAAAGCTCAAAAAATGTGACTAGAGATGTTTCTCCGGATTAAGCTTGAAAACGAATGAAATGATTTTGATTATTTCCTAACAGGATAACCTCTTGAAACAGGATACGGTATATAAAATCACATTATTTTCCTCAGTGATCTGAAACGTGTGATCTCATGTCGTTAGAACTACACAACTGAAATAGACTTTCATCCTGAAGCTAAAAACTAAACTAAACAATGTTTCACGAAAGCCATCTACTTCAGGCTTAAGCTATAGATTTCTTATATAACTTTTGAATGTTACAACTGAATATAGCATCACTCTTTTTGGCTACACAGACATCAGATAACTGATTCCTGGTCGATATATACCAATACAAAGGGAACAAATTCACAAAATTGATTCACATATCTTGTTTCTATTATATTAGTCGATAAAAAAGAAAGTATTTTACATATTACTTGGCATTGCTGTTAAGAATCAGTTTCAACCAAAAATAAGTCTGGTTTAAGGACCGCATTTTTACAATCACCAAAAATTGAATAAATTATTTTCCACTAAAAGCTGCGAAACAATAAAAGAAAATTCTTTCAAATAATAAAAAATAAAAAATAATAATTAAGAAAAATATTTCTTTTTTGGTTTTTATATTTTCTCGTGAAACAATAAAATAAAGCATTTTGTGCCATTTCCAAAACTTACTAACAGATTTTCCCTATTTACGCTGAATAATTGCGGAAAACTCTTTTGTTGTTTTTCCATTTTTTCTTTTTATGATAAATGAATGACAAATTTTATTTTCAAAGTAGAAGTTAATTAGTCAATAAGATTTGATTCTGTTTCTTCATTTTTATATGACTTTTCCTTTGCCATTTTTTTGGTTGGGTTTTAATACCTGCCTTTTTCATAACGAAATAAACAGAATTTTCATTTAATTTTGTGCTTATTTTTCTTATTGTTGTTTAAGTTTAGGTTCTTTTTAGTTGCATATACGAACATGTTTTACAACTCTTTAGGTTTTTTTCTTGAATTTTCCTTCAGGTTTTTTTTTTTGCTCTCCTCGTGTACATAGTATAGCTTTTTGGTAATAAACTTTCGTAGTACAATTAAAGCATCGTAAAAAAAAGAAAAACAGGCAGCTATGGTATTTTATTTTCATTTCATTATTCTTCGTATATGTATGTATAGAAAACAATGTTTTACTTTTTCACTCATTTCGGACATTGTGGGGGATATTAAAAGTACGTACCTGACTTTCAACTTCATTTTTAGTTGCTGACACTTAAAACTTGTTTAAAATTTATATATTTTTTTTCCACGTACATTTTGTGGAAATAAAAACAAATATACTTAATTTTGTACCAAAAAAAAGAAAATTATACTTTTAATGTGTTACATTGCTAAAAATTTTACTACAAATTTACTACAAAATAATACAAAAAAAAAGGAATTACATTTAATTCAAAATAGTAAAAGGAAACTGTTTTAATAGTTTGTAATTCCTTTTTTTTTTTTATATAATTGAAATTGAATTAATCGATTTAATCTGATTTAAATTTAATATGAAATAGTTTTATAGGAAAATTTTTTTGGTAAACTAAACACGTTTACACTCGCGATATCAAAAGTACTCAGTTTATTGCCATGGCACTATATTTCGATAGTTAAAATTGGAATTTATGAAGGTCCTGCAAAATATTACCAAAGAACTTAAAAACTTGTATTTAATGTTTATTAGTTTGAAAATAATAAACTATTCGGTATAAAAATATTCTTCAATAGCTTTCGTTATTTGATTTATATGAAACTTTTATTAGAACAAAATTAAAGTATTGCGTAATAAATTAAGACAAAAAGGAATAAATTAGAATGTTTGATGGTTCTCGAAACCACCAAACATTCTAAGAAAACATGAACTAGGCACACAAATGATCATACTTCGCTTTGACGTTTCCAGGAAATTCCAAGAATAAGTTTCTTGGCGTTCATAGAAATACGTTTCCATGTATATTCTCGAACTTGAACAATGAGTATATAAAGTGGAAACACCGAAGGAATTGACACAGTTCAAATTCAGAACTTGACCAGTGATGGTTAGAGAGATTTCGGAAAGCGATTACAACAGTGAAATATTACCAGGCGTGTGAATTCGTTTCCGAGTTTTTTAAATTCAAAATAACATTAGTTTTTATATAGAAAAACCAAAAATATTTTTTTCAAAGTAGTCTCCATCGTTTTCTACACATTTGAAGCACCTTTCAGGCAATTTGTGGATACCACTCCAAAAAAAATTCTTCTTCTTTTAATGAAAATCATTCACAGACCGAATTTTCTAGTTCTTCAGGTATTTTGAAATGCTGCTCCTTAAGTGCGTGGCCCATCAATGCAAATAAGTGGTAGTCGGAAGGAGCCAAGTCTGCTGAATAAGCTGCATGCGGTAAAACTTCCCAGTTAAGCGCTTCTATCGTTTCCTGGGCCGGTTTTGCTTTGTGTGATGGTGCATTGTCATGAAGGGAAATCACTTTGTGTTTTCACTTTTGATATTCTGGTCTTTTTGGAGCAAAACACGTTTCAATTCGATCATTTGTTGTCGGTAGCGATCAGTATTAACAGTTTCACCAGGTTTCAGAAGCTCGTATTAATATTAAGTGCAATAAAAATAATATAGCAAATTTTTATAAAAACTAACGACAGTTAAATAAAAACACTCGACATCGAAGAACTTTTCTTTGTTTTAACTAAATTCTTCCCAACACCTTCTACAGTAATTAGGACTTACACATCTATTAGTGACTATCAATTTGCACACTTCAAGTACTTGAATATTAAATATTTAAGTGGTAAGCACTTAAATCTTCTAGAACGGTACAAATGTAAAGTGCCTATTCAAAAAACCTAATAACGTCCCCACTTTCTGGACGAGCAAAAATACACGTATGAGCGGAATTGAAATGAATACTTCAGGGCATACAACTCAGTAATTAATTTCTTTTCAGGACATATATATATGAATCATTTAGAAGCCTAATTGATTAAGTTGGAGGAATTAGTTTTGGCGTCTGAAATTATTATACATAATCTTCAGAAGTCATAAAATAAAGGAATTTCTGATGGAGAAAATACTAAGCTCGAGACTAAGATCGAGAAAACTTTCGAAATGGAGTTAATCGAAAGGCTTCTGAACGGCTCATATATCCTGTTACATCTGTACAATTGTTTCATCAAAGATTAGGGTCCTTTATAATGGTTTAAGGAATTGAGTTGATAGTTTTTTTTCATTAGTTAAGTTGAATAAACATTAAAAAATATAAATCAAATGAAATATGATCAAATCGATGATATTGCACAATATTCTTTTCACAATATTCTTTTGCAAAATTTTATTAACTTAAAAACTTTAGAAGTCTAACTCGCAAAAACGATTCATTAATGCAATTTCTTCGATTAATATTTAAAACGAAGAATATTGAATAAATAGCAAACTAAAAAACTGCATTTAAATATGGATTTTATCGAAGAAACATGAACTTTTAAATATGCAACATTTACCCAACCATCTGGTTATGGAGCTCAAGAAACGATCGTAAAAACGCAATAATCATTAAAATCTGGAATTACATTTGAAAAATTAAAATTTTGTATGAAAATTCTGAGTCTTGTAGACCTGGTTTTCTGGTATTTCAATTTCATGTTTATATATTTGTGCTGATAGCCTTGTAAAGAAAGAATTTTTTGTTTTGCTTTAAGAGTAAGGCTAGTTACTTGACACCAAGCAATTATTTCACAGCTTGAAAATATTCCTGTATTAAAATCGCATAACCTTTTCTTTTTGAAAAATTTAAATAGAAATTCATCGATCAGTTCGAAAGAAGTACAATATTTACTTATATCAAAAAATAAACATCTCAAATGAAATGTAATGAATGTAAATTTATTACAGACTCGTAGATTTAGAATTATGTAGCAAAAATCTTGTAAATATAATTGTATTTATATAGGGTGTCCCAAGATTTAGTTTGCGTAACTTGAAGTATGTATATATCTCGGGTATTCTGCATCCTATAGATACGATCCATACCTCATTCGATGATCAATTTAATAACGAATTAAATGGCATTCGCCGTTTTCAAAAATATTCCTTTATAAGACAGGAAATCCAAAAATTCTCTAGTATGGGGGTATCTCAGGTATTCTGGGTCCTATATGTATGATCCATACCTTATTCGCCGGGGAATTTAATAACTAATTGAATAAAGCATGATTTGAATTTTGTGGAAATGTCTTGTTGACCACAGTAGGCGCTCGAAGCTTGACAAACTGACAATAATGATGTCGTGCATAGTTCCATGACTGTTAATTAGAGAGTATTAAAAATTAATAAGCCTATGATCGTATCAGAAATTGGAGCCTCATGTTAGATTATAACTTGATCGAAACCAAGCAGAAATTTGGTCAATGTTTTGTCGGAATTTCGAAAATTTTAATTAAAAGAAAGACATAGGGTTATACAAAGTAGTTTAAATCTTAATTAAACCTCTTTTTTTCTTCGATTTAGTAAAATTCTCTTTATTTCTGCTGACGTAAAATGAACGTTATGGTATTCTTTAAAAGAGCCATTGAGTCCCTTGCAGTATGCGATGTTGGTCCATTTTGTTGGAACCGAAGGGTTGGATGGTTTTCCACAGCTGGCCATAAAATTTTGCAACGTCGTCCGATATTGAGCACTCGTGATAGAAACTGCAACATCGTCTTCAATTTCGAAGAAATATGGACCAATGTTCCTCCCAGGCGATACACCACACCAAACAGTACATTTAAGTGGGTGTAATTGTTGTTTAATTGGGAATTGGCTTCATCGCTCATTATCAAATCTATCTATCTATCTATGGTATATAAATAAAAGTTACCATAAATGCTGTTCGTTTTGTTAATATGTTCGTAGTAGTGCGAATAAGGTTCTTACGGAAAGAAAAATGGGAAAATTTGCCCGGAAAATTGGAAAATTCGGAAAAAACTGAAAGTGCTTTTCTTCAATGTGATTTTTCTAACAGAAATAGGTTTTTTTCTCATTTTTACTTTGTTTACACATTTCCAATAGATTTTTACAAATCCACAAAACGATCACAAACAAATTTATTGAAATTTGGATAGGACAATATCTGTCGGGTCAGCTAGTTATGAATAAAATCTGGATTTTCTCTTACTTTTTACCGGAAATAAAGTTCAATGATTTTGGTTCGATGTTCGATTGTGTATTTCATTGTGTCCATTTCAAATTCCCCAATCTTGCTTTACAAAATCGTAAAATAAATCCTAAAAATTATAAATAATTAAAAACTACAACGTTCATTTTGGGTCCTGTATTTGTGTAATAATAAGAATCACTTCAATCGATTAAAAAGGTACGAGAAACTAATTGAACCTTTAAATATGGTTTATTGGACTAAAATTCTTTATAACAAAGTCAGGGGAGTTAGGTAGGTGTAGGGAATTAATAAGACTATAATTTCCAAGTATTTCTTAGCTGTCAATCATAAATCTTTCTCGTCGTGTATAAAATAATAATATATAACACAAGATTAATATAATTAATTTCATTTAAAATTTCCGCGATTAAATTCTATTTGAAGCTAAAGAAAAATGTTTTTATTGCGGAAAAATGATGAATTTCCTTTTTATATTCAACACCATGTTCAGTATTATTATTATTATTATTATTATTGTTATTATTATTGAATACCGATTTGTATTCTCATCACTTTTATAATATAAAAGACATGAAAATGATTTTTTTTTTAAGGTAGGAATGAGATTGAAAAGACCATATTGTTGACATTTACAAATCCATTATTGAAGCATATTTAATGATTTTCCCGTTTTATTTTCATATATATATATATTTTTTTATATCTTCAATCGTGGGTGGTATTCGTATATCGTCTGGATTTTCTTTTTTATTTTATTTTATTTGACGATTTTTTTTTAAAGAGAAAAACAGATACAATATTGATTGCAATATAGCATCTATCGCGTGTACAATTTTAAAAGGAGCTTTGTAATCATGATAACCACTAAAGAAAATAATGAAACTGGTTTATATTCATATAAAATCTCCCACTCAATTGTGTCAAACTAAAGGCCGACACAGTGAACAAGAAAGAAATTCTTCCCTCTAAGAATTAAGTGATAAAAATGATTCAACAATAAAAGATTGAAAAAAAAAAAAGAATAGATATGTTCTCTGATAATAATATATGCTATAAAAATTGACGTTTAAGATGAATATGTGATATAACATTATTTTGGATTAATATCACAATGAATCTTCTTGGATACCACCTTATTTTACCATCGCCACCATCGCCTCTCTACCATATAGCGCAGTTTTCTTTTCAGTTATATACTATTATTATTTTTTCATATCACATTTATTATCATATTTTCTTCTCATTTTTTTTCTTAGTTGAAAACCATATCATCTCAATTTATGTGAAGTAGATAGGATGCTATCTTTTGTGATAAATATCGATATCTGTGTGACTCTTAAAATGAAGGTGAATTCAAGATTTTCCTTTTATTATTTTTTATTTTTTTTTTTGATAAGATATATTCCTATTATAAGATATACTACTTGTTTTTTTTTTGTGTGTACATGGTGTGGCTAAAAATAAATGAGCTTTCTCCAATGCAGGAGGATCTCTAAAACAGTAGGAGAAATCCTCGGAAAATATATACTTTAATTAGTGCATTCTGTTCTACCATAAGCAATTTATATAAAAGCAAGAAAAGGATGGAGAAAAAGATTATAGGAATTCTACCATATTAGGCATAAATTTTCAAATAGTGCGTACTTTAGATTACTTTTAAATTCCGAATTTTCCGTTGGCAAAAAATAAGATAAACTTCTTGTGTGAGTAAATATACCTTATTATACCTTATTATTAAATCATATATCCATGCAGCTGTAACTTTACATACACAGAATTCTGTAAGCAAAGGTATATAAACGCCTAAATTGCTATTCTGAATCTAAACCAATTTCGTTCTCGTAAAATGAAAAAAAATGAGAATTTTTAATTAATTTTTAACTGATTTTAAACCCAATCGTGAAGATACAGACGATTTGACAGGAAATTACAGAGCGGTTACATAGACATGTGATTTCAGAATACCAATTTAGGTATTGATTGGATCTTTACGGTTACAGAGCGAATTTACAATTACTGAATAACATAACTAAGAGAACATCCCTCATGCAATAAAAATTATAAGGATCCATTAGGAAATTCATTAAAATTAAAGTTTTAATAAAATAGTGTAGAGCCGAGACCAGGATTTGAACCACAATCTTATCAGTTTCTAGAAACAAGATCTAAACAGACTTGAGTATTCCACACACTGTACTTGTAATCTCTTTAATCTAAAACTAGTTCAAAATATTCCCTGGAAATCTTGTTTAAATTACTATATTTCTTTCTCTAATTACAGCAACTAGAACTAGAACTAGAAATTCTTGAAAATTTAATGAATAAAACTGAGTAGAAATTCTATGACTGACCGCATAATAGTTAATTTTTGTCTTAACATAGTTAGACGTATTTAGCTTGGGCTCCGATCGAAATAGCCTTGCTTTCTTTAAACGGGGTTAAAATACTTTAACGCTAGGCTTATGGTCCATATCGCAAGACAATTATCTCCAGTTTTAAATAAATTAAAGAAAAGTCACTATTGTTACGCATATTGGCTCTAAATTTAAAATTAATAATTATATTTAATTGAGCTGACAATCAGGAGCGAACCATATTCGATGATGGCGCAATTAAGTCTACCTCAAACCGTTAGTTTGTCCTCCGTCATCACCAGAGCTAGCTGCTCTCTCTTCCTTTAAAGCCAATTCTGGCTATATGTATGAGATGGGTTCTTAGTCATGAAACACTTGATTATCTAAAATTTTGTCATTCTACAAAATGATTCTCGGTTCATTTTAGCCGCACCTTGTACATTTATACATTTGGTGCGATATGTGAAATATTTTTGAATTTATGTCATAGCATAGATTTTTATTTATTATATGCTTGGAGTTTTATTTTTCCACCAAAATAAGGAAAAAAAAAACAAGAAGAAGAGGTAATTCCGGAACGATATCGATAGTATTTTGTGTTTATTATATCCAATAATAAGACCAGATGTGCATAGTATGTGCAAACATAAGAACATCTTTAAGAGATCTTTGAATAGGGATTTCTATTCTTTTCGGCGTTTCTTTTTTTTCGGGGGATAGTACTATTGAATTGCATGAACTTCTGTATATAACATTTTTTAATATTGAAAAATTTTTCGATAGGTTTTCAAGACGTAAGATATTTGAATATTATGGCCTTTATTATATGTGAATAATATAATTTAAGATGTTTAAGTAAGTACCAGAATGAAATTGAATAAAAGAAAAATCAATATTAGAAATGAAATATGGAGATTATATTTGGGGCTTCGCCACATGCTCGCGACTGTTTGATATTGTCCTTAGAAATTTCCATGATATTATATTATAATACTAGGTGGTTAAATAAGCATTAAGTCTGACACATCTACCATCTTTTAAAGGATGACTGTCAAAATTGCAGTCAATTTCGCTCAGTAATTTGTGAGTTAGAACCCAAATGGTTCTAAGTAAACAACTTTTGATATTTTTTTAACAATTGAAAAAAGTGAATATCGAGTCTTGATAAAATATTCATTTTTAATAGGAAAAAATACCGTCCTAACTAAAAAATTACTTAATACATGCTATAGGAAATCTTCTCCATCGAGACAAATGATTAAGAAGGGGATTTGTGAATTTATACGTGGTCGTACAAGAATTTATTTAATGAGAACATCTAAGTTAGCCAGTTGAGGTGACCACTGAAAAAGTTGTCGATAATATCCATGATATCATATTAGGACATCGAAAGTGTAGATGCTATATATAGCTAATATTAGGGCGTCATTATATAAGTGTATCTTTTTACATGATCATTTGCATATGAGAAAGCATGCAGCAAAATGCATGCCGCGTTCGTTAACATTTGATAAAAAACGTCAAATTTAGAGATGTTTAACCGTTATTCAAAGGCTTTTTGCGTCGATTTATAAGTTCTTTTTTTGCAAGACAATGCAACATCTTACAAATAAATGAAAGCAAAAGCAGAGTTAAACAAATTACATTCAAAATTGGTTCTTTATTCGCCAGAGTCTCCAGTTTTGGTCCCCAGAGACTACTATCTGTTCGTAAACTTGAAAGATGGTTCCAGAGAACAAATTTGCATCAAACGAAGAAATTAAATGGGAAACTGAAGTGTGTTTTGTAGACCTTCAGAAATTGTATTATACAAAAGGTGTGAAAATATTAAAAGACCGCTGAACTAAGGAGACTATGGTATGTTGAATAATAAAGTTTATTTTTGCCGTTTTTCTTAGTTAGACTGAAGACCTATTGAACATAAGATTAGATTTTTCAAAATTTCTAAACTATTTCCGGTAATTTTGGTAAACAAAAATAACATATCTTCGTATTGAATTTTATATAAGTTGCGGTTTTTTTGAAGATTAAAACATTACTACATAAAAAAAGTTCAATTTGTAAAAGCTTTGTTTTGTAATTCCAGTGTGTTTCAAAAATTTTAATTTGCCCATTAAAAGCCTTTTGTTCTGTTTTTTTTTTGTTTGTTTCAATTCTATACAATAAAGACAAAAAACTTAATTTTACAGAATTTGATTTGTAGACTGTTGAAAATGTTTCTTTAATAGCCTATTAAAAGCTCATCAATATCAAATTTCCTTTGATTTTTTTTCCATGTTCATTAAGTCATTAAGATAATTCAATAAACATTATTATTTTTATTCGATGACATTGTTTTTTAATTAAATTTTTGGTCGTATTTTCCTTCGGATTTTTTATAGTTTCTAAATAAAAATGAACTAATTTAGTCTTTTTTAATATCAAAAAAAGTCAATATGGAAACAAACCTTGAAAATTTTAGTTAATTTAGTTAATTTTATTAGTAAAACCTATTAAAATTTGTCTTAAGAGTCAGTATATTTTTGTGGGCATAATAAATTCAGAAGACAAGAAAGACAGACGAATAAATATTGTAAGTCTTACTTAATTCCGATGTTTCTCTTGAAGAACAATTGCTGCATCAAAACTAATTGATCGTTCAAAATTCATATCATCGAAAGATGAAAAGAGTTCCATAGGTACATGGAAAGATTGCAGGTAAACTATATCTTAAAAAGTGATAAATGGACGACAGAACAAGAGCTGTCTGTTACTTCATAATGGATATAGACTAAAAGGTGAACTAAGTTTAATAAATACATAGAATTCGTAAAGGCGGATGAACTACGGGTCAAAAACTGTAAAATTATGTACAAAGCAGAAGTTCTTTTCTTATTTCACAATGCCCTGAGCGATACTCTTCAACCGGTCCGCGTATCATCGATTATACGTAAAATAATCCCAGGTAGTATTCGACATTTTATCAAATTTAAAAATTATGTAAGTACACAAGTTATTATAACGTTTTAGTTAGACTCTAAAGGTTCAAGCAGAATGACGGATCCACGACGGATTCACGCCGCAATAAAATTTTAAATATATATATTTTCAATTAGACTACACGGATCCATGACGATTTTTAATACGACCATTTGGAAGCGAATTTAGAGGGATATTTCTCAAAATCACATTGTCGCTAAATCGTGAATTCAATAAAACGATGGTTTCTGCCACTGTATGGCACGTAGAGTCTTCCTATTTAAAACACATCTCATCAGGATCGTTGACATCCATATTTTCGAATAAACATTCATTGATCATGGTCTTTATTAACGATAACATGCGCTCCTGCCTTATTTTTAAAGAAATAAGGACTAATGATGCCACTGGTATGTAAACCTCATTTTTCTGGGTGTAAAAGGATCTCTAGACTCTCTTGTAGGTTGGTTCCATTCTAGAACCGACAATTTTGGGTATTAATAAAGCCATTGAGAAAAAGTGAGCTTTGGCACTGAACACGATTTTCAAAGCAAGTTTGGATAATCCTTGATTGTTTCTCAACCGTGAGTTTCTTCATGATGAAATGGCAATGCTAACTGAGCAGGTTTGACTTTGACACATGTCACGAATCACAGGCGAAATGTCAATAAGACAACACTGAAAAACCAAACGCCTAAAAAATCACCCGTTATACCTACGAAGTGATACGTGACTTGATCAGATATTGGTTGGGTTAGTACTGTACAAGGCATAAAGTCTCAAAATTCGACTGAAATCATGTTTCCGACTTCCAAAATATCTAAACATATGAATTAATCTAAGAACTTAAACGAAAACAAAATGTTTAATATAGATAACTGAAAATCCGTAGCAATTAGGATAACATTAAAATAGTAGTACATTTCTTCAACCGAAACAATGTAATCCCAACATAATCCATATTCTTTATCCACGAAAAATTTTCAACCAAGAATAAACTACATTTGATATACCTTTTTTTTTTGTTCTTCGTATTTTAAGAATCATGTTAAGATTTTTTCACATCTAAATTGTCTTTCGTTCTAATCAAATTAAACAGTTTTTCTTTTTTTTCTTTATTATTGGTAATGTTGAAAAGATCATCACCCAAAGAAAAGATGAAATCGATGAAATCTTTTCAAATTACCGAATGAACCAAAACATTTGAACATCATCAAAATAGATACCAATAACAATAAAATCGACGATATAAGTGTAAGATCTGTCGTACAACATTTCTATATCGAATTGTCGTTAGAATGAAGGGTTTTCTTTTTTTCTTCAAATATAAACGAACAAAAGATAAATATTATCCAAAAATAGAATATAAAATTGATATCCAAAGTGTATATGCAATTATTCCTGAACTTTTATTTACTTAACTTATGGAACACAATCTAGAAGATTATATGAATGGCACACGACTTTGTAGTACTACTATATATACCTTCTCAGTTTATCCCAGAGTCATAATACATGACAATATAATATATCTTCTGTTTTTTTTTTTTCCAGCACGCAGCATAAGAGTTCATATACTATACTAGATGAAAACGCATTCAATAATATTTCATATATGTTATTATAGGAAGATTTGAAAATATATATAGTCAGTTCATATGAACCGTAAATCTCTTGACTCTTTCTGGACGATAGGGGACTCTATATAATAATAATAATACGATATATTTTCTTAGTATCGTCTGATATTTTTGTTTGGGTTATATTTTTTTCAAGCATGATCGTCCTTTTTTTTCTTCTTTTAGAATCCTGTATATATACATATATGTTTCTTACAAATTGTATCTCTGTCTGTATTTTTGTATATATCCACAAAAAGATTACATCCTCATCCTTTTTTTGTATGAATGAATTGAGAAAAAAGAGTCTCCAACATATGTTAAAGACAGTGATTTGTCGCAATGCTACTCTTGTGGTGTATAATGCTTTTCATCTCACATAGTAGTTTGTTCATTGTATTATATGATTTCCCACTTTTTTTCGGTAAAATTTATTCCCTTTTTATTGTTGTATACATAAATACTTTTATACAAATATCATATAGTCACATATTTGCTTGTTAAGTCGTCGCCTTATATGATCCTTCAACTCATAACGAACTAAGAAAAATAAAAGGAAAAAAGGGAAATGGAAATTTTTGTATATATATACCCAATGTCGTTGATGACATACACAACCGGATAGCTGTTGTTGATAGCCAAGTCAGACGAAAAGTTGAGACTGAATAGTATAACACTATTTGATATGACTATGATGATATGTTTATTTTACATATTATTTACAATATATAGTCGCTTAGTGGGTGTAGTGAGTAGCATATGTTTTTATAGATTCTCACTTCTGTAGCCAAGAAAGAAAGAAAAAAAAAGCCAGAAAAATAAACACATATAAAAATGTTTTTCGTCTGCATATTTTTTGATATAAAAAATGAAATCTTTAAACACCATTCTTATATTATTATTATTTTGTGTCAATTTACTCACCATTATTATATGACTATTCGACTCATCATTTTTTCTTTTTATTATTATTTTAGAACGAGTGGTCAAGAAAATATATTCTATAGATATGAGCTATGTAAACATACTTTGATAGAAAAATATTTAGTATAAGTTTGAAAGGATATTGTATACATAAATCCTTTTTTATTTGATCAAAATAAAAATGATATAAAACAATATTATTTACGCGTTTAATCGAGAAAAGAACTGAATACATTTATGGTAATATTTCTTAAGTTACGTTCCAATTTATAGAAAAGTCTTTGAACCCAGAGCAAAAGGGGAAACCTAGAAAATGGTTCAAGCGAAGATCGTATAGGATCTTTGGATCAAGTCTTTAGTTTAAAGATAAGATAATGGATGCCATCAAAACATTGGTCTGCAGCAATGAAAATACGAGACAAAACATAGTACAGAAGTATGACAGAACTTGCTTATTACTCTCTCCATATGGGGTATACACTTCTGCAATATCACTTTAAAAAATTTCCATAATTCATTCGATTTTAAATTTAAAAGAATATACCGGGATCACAGGTTTCATAAGTTTCATAGATTCGTCCTTTAAGAATAATTTAAGCCAAAGTATATATGTTGTAAACATTTTCAAAATTAAAGAAATTATAATCTGGAACCTAATCGCAGAATTTTGTCTAAAAGTTGAAACAGACATGGATACTTTATTCAGATTCTGGCTTCATACGTGTTTCAAGGAGCCTACAACCTTAACAAGTATTACTGATGAAAATTTTTGTCAAGTAATATTCATGGAAACTGCCTCCACACAAGAACATTGAAGAGCATCCAAACGATCAATGTTACTTGCAACATGAGTCATTGAAGTAACATTAACAAGTAACATTGAACGTGTGTAAACTCCTTCAGAAATTGGTTTTCTAAAGGCTCCTCTAAACGATCAAATTTGTTTAACAAATTTGTTTCTCAAACTTCACGTTTTCATCAAACAATAACACAAACGATCAAACCAAAGATCAAACAAATTTGTCAAACTTGCCCGTAGTTTCGGTTTTCGATGACGTTCGTCTCTTACGACTTATCATGCACAGATCTTACAATGAGTACACAGATAAAGTAATGAGTAATACCGATAAAGCATTTCCACCAAACACTTCAAACACAAACATTGTTTGTCAAACACGTCAAGTAAACCTGCATACGATCAAATAATTTGACAAACACGTAAATTTGACAAACAATTTGATCGTTTACATACAGGGTAGGTACTTAAAACCAATTAAATTTGACACCAATTCAGTAAAACTAGACGTGAATTCTGTAAATATGATAATATTGTTCATAACAGGATTAGGATTTTAAAACCAGTTTATCGTCAGAATCCGGATAAAATATCCTAGTCTGACGCAATTTTAGCATTTCAGAACTAGAAACGAGTTTTTCTCGAAACAGTATTTTCAAAGAAGGTGTGATTTGTATCTCGAATGCCCATTTAGATTGAAATTTGGAATACATATGTGCAATAAGATTATTCATAGGATTTTTCTCGAATACCAATTATGCATCATTTAATAATCATAATAAAATCGTGTTTTTCTTCGAGAAAAATTTAAATTTGAAGTTCAACTCCTTACAGTTTCCACATTTTTAAGCACCTCTTTAAAGCACCCAATTCTTTGCCTAACTATTAACATAAACAATAATTAATAAGATTTCAAATAAGATTTACACATTAGTTTTTGCGAGTACTTTCACCGGGCTGCGGGCTGCATGCGGCCCGCCGAGAGTAATGTTGTGCTCTGCGGAGCTAGGTCAAATGAACATAAATGTTAAATTTATTGCACATATCACGAAAAGATCACTACATCATGAATCCTTCGTATCACATATTTTTAATTTATAACTAAGAGAAATTTGAAATACCTCACATTTTTTAAAGGTTCGTTGGTTTTGAGCTATTTTAAATATCCCACTTTTTCGGGAAAATTCATAGGTTTTAGCTTCTTCAAATATATAAAATATTTGACACTCAACGTTATTTAGTTTTTTGTCCGACGCTAGGTGTTGATAAAATTTATTAAGGGACTTTTTTGGCGTCTTCGGGAAGCACGCAACACTATCGGGCTGATTCTCATAAGTACTTGACAACATTACGTGTTATTTCGTAGTTTCGTTCTATTATCGCCACTGTGTCTGGAGAGATTTTGCGATCGACGTTAAAATACATATGAATTTATCATATTTATAATAAGAGTTCAAACTACTTTAATCAAGTATCCTATCTACCATAATGATTCTGTAGGTAAGTAAACCCTGTAGCACATTTGCTGGTTTACTATAATTGACAAGGTACGCGGCCAGGCTGGAAATATTATTTCTGAAATTTGGCCCACCTGCTGAAAGTGTTGGCCACCCATGGCTTAGATAAAAAGGATCTTCAGAAAAATGCTAATAACGCTTGTAAAAATAAATTTTTTTTGAATAAAAATTAATTTCCTTTAGATCCTTATGATATTATCTAATAATGGCGAAGCAAAAATAATCGATTAAACAGTTAAGACGTAAGAAATTCTCGAACACTGGCGCTATTTTACAAAGATTTTCTACTATCGAAGATTGCGAAGATTTACTCCCAAGTCTACGATGATATTGTCCTAACTAATATCTATATTTAATTTCGAAACAAATTTATATAATATCTTTTCGGGAAAATATTCCAATATAATTTATAATATAATAAATATCAAGTTTAATTATTATTTGTTAATTAACGTGTTTTATCATTTTATAAGTTTCA
Source organism: Xylophagus ater (assembly GCA_963422695.1). Taxonomy (NCBI): domain Eukaryota; kingdom Metazoa; phylum Arthropoda; class Insecta; order Diptera; family Xylophagidae; genus Xylophagus; species Xylophagus ater. Next base: position 43,644,668 of record OY730483.1, on the reverse strand, counting down.
TTTTTTTTTTTCTTTTTGCGTGGGTCTTCTTCTTCTTATTCAAAAATACCTTATTTTAAAATTACTTTGACAGTGACAAAAGCATTATTCGTGCTGCTTACCTTAATTACTATTACTCTGTTTCTTATACCTGAACTATACGATACAAAATTTATCTAAAAGATACAAAATACATATTATACAAAACCGAACAGGTGAATATAAGAATACTTTACCTAAATTTTTTACCTTGTTTTTCTTCATGTCTATAAGAATTTTCTATATCTGCAATAATATATTTTCTTCATTTTTTTTGGCTTGTCCTTACTTTAGTACATATTAAATATACATACATTTATATTCTATTTTTACACCTTAATATATATATATATAAAATAGGTCGGATCCACAAAAGTAGTTAGATGAATTTATATATATATATATTTTATGCATTGTCAAGGAGCTAAAACGCCCAAGAAAAATGAAAATTTCACGATTTTTCCAGTTTCCTTATTCCAAAAAAAGGAAAAAAAAGAAAACCCTAAGATGAATGAGAAGTGTTTTTTTGCTCGGTTTTCTATCATTGGTGTATATATAGGATGAATGCAAGAGAAATTTCTTTCTTTTTTAACACTATGTATTATTTTTTGTTCCTTTTGCCTCATCGTCTTTTTTATAAGCGCTAGAAAACAGTCACTCTAGCGCCGTAAGAGTACTATAAATCATCGGGTAGTACTAAGGTTTTTTTTTTATCCTATAATTTTCCTTTTTTTGCATGCCCTATGGTAGGTACTATCAGAGAGTATACTAGTTTTGTCACTACATTTGTAATGTATAGAAATAATCATCGGATAAGGGTGTCAAGGATATAGATTCATGCATGTCCGTACGTCCGTCTGTGTACAAGATAAGTCAAAAACGAATTATCTGATTTTGATGAAATTTACAATGTCCTTAATTTGGTATTGCATTTCACCAAAATCGACCAAGGAGTAATGAAGTTATCAAGCAAAAACCAAGGTGACCAGAAAGTTTGGTCGTTCTTTTTCTACGGTTTTTCAGGTTTAATTTGTGGAGCAATTTGGAATAAATTATTTACATACATTCACTACATAAGTTGGCGGTAATTTGTTAAATTTCACTAAAATCAATTCAAGAATAATGAAGAAAGAAATAGTTATAAGAGAAAAAAGATCTTTCTCATACGGATTTTTTGATGCATAGTACATACTTTAAAAACTAATGCACTGATTTGACTCAAATTTGTAGAATTAGTTTCTCCTACCAAGGCCTATGCTATCTGCGAATTAGATGAAATTTGAAAAAGAAATAACAAAGTTACCGAAAAAAAAACGTTGGAATACTATTAATTTTGGTAGTTTCTCAGTCCCATTTCTACCATAGGTCATCAAAAAATCGGCTATATGCCGATTTTCAGTTATTATATGATTTTTTATATAATTTTTATATACAAGAGAAATTCTTTCATTTCATACTTATATTAAAAATTTTACTATATATTTTTTAACCTTCTGTTCCATTTTACTGGATAGACTTCTCCTTTTCTTTTTTTTGCTTGCCTGGAGTTCATTATAATTTTATATTATCGTTTGGAATTTTTCTGTCAAAAGACACTTAAAGTAACTGAAATTGGCTTGGAAAATGTCTTGACATTGGCTATAATTTCTTCTTACAATTTCTTTTATATTTAGAAAAAAAAGGAGAAGAAATGAAAGAAATTCTCATGTCTACCGACTAATCAGATGTTAAATGTAAATTTCTTCTTTTTCTTTTGGGTGACTGTTGATTCACTGGTTTTTGAGTTAGTTACTTATATTTCAAATAATTTATTGAAGTGTTTTTTTTTTTGTAAGGACTCTTATTTACGAATTGCTAAATAAAAGTATTATTAGTGTTAGATGTTTTTCAAAGTTAATTTTAAACCGAGATGTTGGAGATTTTTCTACACTTAATACAACGAAACATCTCGACTATCTACTTCAAGGAAAAACTTGAAATACATGTGGGCGTTGTACAGCAGTCATATTTGTTTCCCTTCATATTTCATATTTCTTATATAGCCAAATTGAAGATCGTATATAGTTTTAATCTAACTCATCTCTCTATTATATAAAAAAGTTTTCTCCGCAAATTATTTATAAAGAAAATAAAATAAATACTTTCAGGCGAATTGTATGCATACTTTTAGGTGAATCACTCGCTAATATAAAATATGTTTTTCCGCATATTTATAATTATAAATAATTAAAGTAAGCATTCTTTTAGGCGGAAATATTCAAGGATATACTTTTAAAAATCAATTTAAATATAACTTCCAAATTAAAAACGAAGAATAGAAAATTTAGCATATTGAAAAATTGAGAGGGGGAGAGATAGAAAAAGAATCTTATTCTACTGCTAAAAACAAAAGAATAGTGTCCCTGATAAATTTTTTGGTTGTTGTTTGTACACACGGGGATTGGTGAGCGAAGCTATCAGGGGACGGAACTTCCTAGTGTTTTGGAAAAACAATATGCAAAAATCTTTAGCAAGTTCAAAAAGATGAAGATTTATGAGACTCTTAAATATAATCTCTTTTTTTTTTTTTTTTTTTTTAAGAGGAGGTGGGTGCCAAAGCACCCCGTACTTAGGCCTTTCGGCCCATTGTACCCTCGGGAGAATCTGGACATATGTCCTGGGATAGCACAAGTTTTCTAAGAAAACCTGTGGGAAAAAGATTAATTACCTGTATACCGTTTACGGAGTGGTAGCTTGTCCCAACTCTGGAAACAGTTCTGTTTTCTTCAGGTAATCGATTAAAGATTCCATCTTCAGATTCCGGACATCCGACAAGGTCAGGAATGGTTTTCCGAAGATCTTCTTTCGCAGGCCCGTTAAGGCATCACATAAACTAATAACGTGTAGTGAAGTTTCCTCAACGGTTTTGCACTTACGACAGGTGGGATCAGATAGGATACCTATGGTATGTAAATGCTTGCGGAGGCAATGTCCCGTGAGGGCGCCCACCAGCACTCTGATTTTATTACGGTCCAACTTCAGTAGCGAGTCCCTGACAAGGCCTGGTTCCGTTATGAAAATTTTGGATTGTCGTAGGGACTCATTTTGCCACTGAATTTTGTGTTGTGCGGTAATCCATTCTCTAATGGAGAGTTTGGCTGTGCTCTTAGGAATACCAATGATGGGTTCCGGCCCGATAGGTTTCCTAATGGTGCCCATCTTGGCCAGTACGTCCGCCATTGTATTGCCTGGGAGCCCGAGGTGTCCCGGTATCCAGTTGAGTACAACTCTGTTGTGCTCAGCTAGTTGGTTGAGGGTGTTGAAGCATTCTTGGACGATGCAAGATGTTATCTTGACTGCACTCAGAGATTGTAGTGCAGCTTGGCTGTCCGAGAAGATGTTAATATGCAGGTTTTTGTAGCCCCTGTTTAGGTTCTCATTGGCGCATGTCATTATGGCGAAAATTTCAGCCTGAAAGACTGAACAATGAGTGCCCAAGGCGATAGATATTGCCTTTTTGGGCACCGTACCAATGACACCTGCCCCTGTTCCTGCATCCGATTTAGACCCATCCGTGAACCAGATGAGGCCGGGTGGTTTTGCGAGACTCTCACCGTCCGCTATCCAGGATTCTCTAGGAAGCATGACAGTCTCGAATCTGCGTTTGAAAACAAATGCCGGGGACATAACGTCCGATGGCATCGAGAGTATGGGGTATGATTTGATCAGACTAGCTAGGATCCTAGTATGGCCCTTGATATCTGATCGATCAATCCAGAGTCCAGCATTTCGCAGTCTATAGGACGTTGCCATTGCTGTACTTTGAACCACCAAGTGCAGCGATGGGGTTCCCAAGAGGGCTTCCATGGCTGCAGTTGGCGTGGTTCTGATTGCACCCGTAATACTTAGAAGAGCAAGTCTTTGAATACGGTTTAAAAGTTCTCTAGCATTGGATACTAGGGTACGAGGCCACCAAACAATTGATGCGTAGGTCAGCAGAGGTTTAACCACCACATTGTACATCCAGTACAACATTTTTGGCTTTAGTCCCCAGGTGGGTCCAAAGGTTCTGCGACAGGCCCATAGGAGCGCCGACGCTTTCTGTTCTTTGACCTCCACGTGCTTTTTCCAGGTCAGCTTTTTATCTAGATATACTCCTAGATATTTCACTGACTCGGAGAGTTGCAGTTTCGTTTCACCTAGGCAAGGAGCCTCAAAACCTTCGAGATTCCTATTCCTGGTGAACATAACGAGTTCAGTTTTGTCAGGATTGACGGAGAGACCCTTGGAAAGGGCCCATTTCTGAACCTTGATAAGAGCTTGATGAGACAACTCAGCTAATGTACTGGGGAATTTTCCCGATACAAGCAGAGCTATGTCATCCGCATACGCTTGAGCATAGTAGCCCGAGGTGTTTAAAATCCTAAGAAGATCATCTACAACCAGACACCACAGCAGTGGAGATAGTACACCTCCCTGCGGGCATCCTCTCATAACTGAGATTGATTCTGTATCTCTTCCCAGACTGGTCGAAGCAGTTCGAGTGGACAGCATGGTTCTTATCCATCTAGTGACAGTCAGACCCGCGCCGTGCACTTCGGCTGCATCGCTCATGGCACCAAAAGTGACATTGTCAAATGCCCCTGCTATGTCAAGAAAAACACCAAGAGCGTATGATTTAGTGTCTAGAGTTTTTTCAATTCTGAACACTAGTTGATGGAGTGCAGAATCCGTGGATTTGCCCTCTTGATACGCGTGTTGGTTTGGGTGGAGAGGGAGGATACTTGGTATCCTCTCCCTCAGGTATCTATCCACCAGCCTCTCCAGTGTCTTAAGCAAGAATGACGTGAGGCTAATGGGACGGAAGCTCTTAGCCTCGGTGTAGTCAGTACGACCAGGCTTAGGTATGAAGATCACACGTGCCTTCCTCCATGGTGAAGGAATATAGCCATAGGCGAGGCTCGTGCGGTAGATTTGACAGAGTGGTTTGATTAGCAAATCAGCTCCTTTCTGAAGAAGTGCTGGGAAGATGCCATCAGGCCCTGCTGATTTGTACGGGGCAAAGGTTTTGATTGCCCAGTTAGTTCTATCGTATGTTACAATCTCTGAAGCCGTTCTCCAGTCGGTTTTTTGGGGACGAGAACTTACGACTTGTAGAGACGAGCATGCCGGTGATTCGCGAGATTCCGGAAAATGGGTGTGGAGCAGCAGCTTCAGGGTGTCCTCATTACTTGAGGTAAATTCCCCATCCGACTGACGCAGCACCGTTAATCTAGATCTCGGATCTTTGGAGAGGGCTTTTTGGAGTCTGCAAGCCTGAGGGAGTTCCTCAATTTGGCCGCAGTAACTCTTCCAAGCTTCTCGTTTCTTCCTCCGAACAGCCGATTTGTACTTGCGTTGGGCCGCCTTCCAGGCTTCCCACTCACTGTTCAAACCATGCTGTTTGGCTCGGTTGAAACTTTTTCTCGTTTCTTTTCTAAGGCTCTCCAAGGATATATCCCACCAGGGCGTTTTCTTGGGGAGCCTGTTTGTGCGTAAGGCGCAATTACTCTCATAGGAGGAGTAAATGGCTTCCGATGTTAAAGCGACTGTTTGTTCTAGTTCCGGAATATTATAAAAAAAATTTGAACTCAATCTATCTTTAAGTCCTACCATTTCTGTCACAGTCTTGCATGAGCTCACTATAAAATATCTTCCAATTTAAAAAAAAAAAAACCCTTCTCACTTTTCTAATAACACCAATAAACTAATAATCCTTAAAATAAAAATGGGGCACCCGGTGTATTACTCTATAAACCGAAATTTTTCTTTTAAATTCTATAATAAAATTTCATTCCTCCCATAGACATATTTAAATAAAGAATACTAAGACAAATATAATTACAGAAATCTTAAAGACGACAAGACATATCCTTTTTGGAAAGCGGAAGTATTTGTATTTCCTCTTGTTTCAAAGTATTTCCTTTATAAACTAAAATTTAAATATAATAAAATTTCAGAAGAATCTTTGTTCTATCCCCGACATAAAGACCTGAAGACATATAAAATTACGAACGTTTTCTCTCTTCTTGTAAAATTTTAACACTTTATAAATAGTTTTCGAATGTAGCTAGCTCTTTTGTATCATCTTTTAAATAATTGTTAAGTATTTTTACAACTGCACTATGACATCTGTTCAAAAATGCATACCAAATGAACTTATTTAATAAGATAGAGATCATTAAGACAACTTTCTAGGAGCAAAACTCCTTTCCTGTGGTTTTTTTTCCAAAGAATATATTTTATTAAATCATGAAGTGTGCTTTACAGAAATTCAAATTACATTTGGAAAAGTTTTTAATTCTTTTCTATCCTTTTTTGCTTCTTTTGTCTTACTACAAATATATAATTATTAAAAAACTGAACTTAATTCATAATATTAATAGACTACTCTTAACGTCGTTGATTTTTTAAAGATTATCTTATAACCAATTTTCTTCTAAAGTAAGTAATTTGATAATTGAGATAATATTTATAATGAAAATTACATGAAAAATATGAGTACCACTTTTTTTTTCTTTAAAACATGTGAATTACAAATATATATCAAAATGGACAGGGGAAAATTTCGAGCTCCATCCTACAGGAAAATATTTTTGTAAAAGAAAATTCTTTAAAAATTCTTCTTAAGAACTTTGAGTTATATTCTTTCTTAGAAAAGTTATTTACAGTAGTGTCTTGATTTATGAGATTATTTGTTACCAGAACAAACACATCTCTTGTCTTGAATTTCTATTCAAATCGAATAAATTCCGAATACTTAGAACAAGGATTAGTGAGAATCAAAGCGCTGAAGATTGTGTCAAACTTGATTGTCAAATCGAATAAATTCCGAATACTTAGAACAAGGATTAGTGAGAATCAAAGCGCTGAAGATTGTGTCAAACTTGATTGTCAACTGATCAGCCTTTTTACAAGCAGAGGATTTCGAAAAATAATGAAATCCGAAAAGAAAATTGAATTATCTAGAAAAAATCGGTTAAATCGAGATACTACTATATTTTATATATAGGGTAGTTCAAATGGGACACCACAAATGTTTTCCAATAGGGACGGCGAACCACACAATATGTTTTTTTGTTCTCTTGACATTTATGCTCATGAATAGTTGCCATTTCATCATGGAGCAGTACACACTTGAACAACGTTTACAAATTATTAAAATTTATTACCGAAATTCTGAGTCGGTCACCGCAACTTTAAGATCGTTGCGACCAATTTATGGATGAAATCACCGACCACCGACCACCGACCGCCGTAACCCACACATTCTTCAAGAGACACCATTGCATCCCCAGAAAATAACTGTGTGGTGTGGATTACATGCTGGAGGTGTCATTGGGCCATATTTTTCGTTGATGCTGAAAACCGACACGTTACAGTTAATGGAAATCGCTATCGAACCATGCTAACTGATTATTTTTTGAATGAATTGCGTGATATGGACTTGGACAATACATATGTGGTTTAAACAGGACGGTGCCAATTGCCACACAGCGAACGTTACAATCGATTTATTAAAAAGTAAGTTTGGTGAGCGTGTTATTTCCAGAAATGGAGCTGTCAATTGGCCGCCTCGTTTATGCGATTTGACGCCTCTCGATTATTTTATTTGGGGTCACGTGAAGTCATTGGTCTATACCAATAAGCCGGCGACTTTAGAAGAGCTCAGAGCAAATATTGAACGCGAAATTACTGCAATATCGGCCAATTTATGGGAAAAAGTGGTCGAAAATTGGGTTCAACAACTGGACTCTTGCAAACGTGTCCGTGGTGGTCATCCGAAGGAAATTGAATTCCATACATAAGGGCTTAGAATATGCTTTAACATGAAATAAAAAATTCATTTATATCTCAAATCGATTTTGTTTTATTTAAAAAAATATTTGTAGAGTCCCATTTGAACTACCCTATAGAAATCTTATGCTTGTTTGATTTTTAATTATGCTAACACTTGAAGAGGTACTAGCATAAAACTAACTAGCTAAGTAGTTATATATCCAACAACTGTTAACACTTCTATTTAAAGGAAAAATATAAAATTTTTCTTCGTATTTCTTATCCTTATAATATTGTTGTATTCTTATTTTTAACGCCCTAATTATTTCAGTTTCCGATAACTTAAATGAAAATTTGAACTAATCTTTTCTTTCTTTTTTTTTGCTTTCTAAGAAATTTTTCCTTAAAACCCATTTTAGTAATAAATTTTCTTTTAAAATTTGATAACCGTATCTGACAGATTGTATTACATACTATATTATTTCTTATGCTTCCGGTTTTTCCACTTGAAAATTATAATGATGACATATAGTAATAGAAAAATATTTAAGGATAAATTAACTAAAAATACTTGGGATTTTTATTAATGAAAATCATTGAAAATCTAAGGAAATTGGAATTGTTTTCTTGAATTCGGTGTTATCTTTCGGTTGGAAAAGTTTTTGGGGTGCGTGAAAATTATATAGAATTTCATTCAATCATTTATATTGAAATCTGAAAATAGAGATTTTTCAAATTACTGTAAATTTAAGTTAGGATATCTTTAATACATCAAATTTCTGATAGATTTTCCTATAACATATCAGTCCAATACGATATCAACTTACACTGAAAGAATTATATTTGTCAGAATATTTATAAGGGCTAAGTAATTATTTCTCTAACACAGTCAACATTTCCTAGATATACTACTTACCCATTCAAGATATAATATTACTTTTAGAAATATATGATATTTATTATGTATGTCACTTTTCTAGAGTAGCCTAATATTTCATATGGAAGGAACATTGTAGTTCCTGGAGTTATATTGAATTTTATAGTGTTTAACAAGGATGTGTAATAATTCTCCAATAGATTAACTGCTGTGGGTCATATTTACCACAATTCTTATTGTATTTGTTAGAAAGATAGTATGCCTGTAAAACATACATTTATTTATTCATTTTTATTTATTTATTTAGCTTAATACAAGCGAACAGATTATCCCGATCAGTACAGAGATTGTGTACCAATGAGAAGACAGGAGGAATCTAGAGGGAAAACTATACGTATAAGGCTTTCGTTAAAATAATTTTGTTGTGATGGAAATCAAAGACCGATGAATTGGAATTAACCTCGCGCAATATACTAGTAATAGGTTCATTTTTACCGTAATCGGTCCTATGAAAGTTTATGTTAAAAGTTCAATTGAAGCGATCGAATGGGTACAGCAAAATTAATTTTTGCTAAAATGTGCGGAGCATGGATGGTTTCAAGGATAATTTGATAATTTGCTATTACTTACTAATTACATTAATATTTCACTGATGTAAACACTTTCACTGTTTGATTTCAACTGAGTAGATTCCTGCGATGTTTCCACCTTATATACTCATCGTTTAAACTCCAGAATGTTTTTCTATATGCATAGAAACGTATTTCTATGAACGTCAAAAAACTAATTCTTAGAATTTGCTGGAAAATGTAAAAAGAACATATCAGTAATCATTTTGTGTGGTGATTCCTTAGACTGTTTGGTTTGGTTTCGAGAACCATCAAACATTCCAATTTATTCCTTTTTTTGAAAATTAATTACGTGTTTAGTGTTTTGTGTTTTTTAAAGAAAGTTCCCGACTTTTCTTTTATCAAGAAATGTCGTGGATTCTTTCCTAGAAATATAGTGCAATATATTATATTTGTTGCAAATTCTAAAAACATTACAATTTATAGATATAATATTGCTGCCTATACAATACATTCACACAATATATCCTCATAAAAGATATAGTACAAAATAACGTAGCTCTATCAGAGATAGAAAATATTCCCAGTGACTTCGACTTTATTGAGAAACACTAAAATATAAGCTATTAAATGTCACAAATAATTAAAATATATATAAATGCAGCATTCTATTTAAATTTTATATTAAAACTTAATTTAATTGAAAACATTCTGAAGTTAAGTCAGGCCCAATTGACATCATTTCATAGAAATATAGAAATTAGAAAATTATTTATAATAGAGGAAAAGAACAGAGAAAAATCAAACATTAGCTGAATTTTCCATATTATTAAATAATAATTAAATCCGATATAATCGACAGTATTTAATGTCTAATTAAGTTTAAAGATGTGCATTATAAAAATTCTAAATATAATCAATTTTTGAAAGGAAAAATCCAAATTGATTGACTCAACCGAATAAACAATTCAAAGGAATTACATACTCTATAAAGAGTTTTCCAATAAACTCCTTTTATATTTTTCTTCATCTGGTTTTGAAGAGTATAAAACTATGTTTTTCTTTAAAAATCGAACTATATATTTATTCTTAAAATAGTGTATTGATTTCGTTTCAAACGTTATCTGTAATTAACTACCTAATTAAATTCATTAATATATTTATTTACATTGATTTTCTTCTTTTTTTTTTTTCTTGAAATTTCAAAAGAAAATTTTAACATGCATTCATTTGTTTCCTTGTTTAGATTTTTCATAAATCGATAACATAAACTATATGAAATGAATTACATAGATCCGGTTGTTATAAATCAATATCATCTGTCTGATATTGAATTCGACATGTAATAATATATGATTTTATAATATACAATTAGATAGTCGTTATTCATGGAAATTTTTTTTATTATATACTATTATAATATAAACAAAAGATATTTTCAACATCGGAAATAGCATCAGATTACAGTGTTAATGATATTAGTAATTTTGTGGTTAAACTAAATTAGAAGGAAAACAGATAATCCCTGGAAAATTTTGTACAAAGGAAATTCATTGATATACCTTCTGGCATTTTTAATGATGAATAAAAGAAAAAAACATACATCTCAAAAGAACAAATATTAAATTTTCCAAAATAGGATTTTTTTATATACAAAATTTTCCTATACACTAAGGTACTCAATAATTTCTTAGCCTCGACAAGAAGAACATTGCTTTTGTAAATGAAATATGTTTTATTATTCAGTATAATATTCCTGAACTTCAATACACTTGTTCCAACAATTCTCCAATTTAAGGATATCATCCCTGAAATGAAAATCCGGTTGGCCTTTAAAATACGCTTCTACAGCTCCTATGACCTCATTTAGCTTCTTGTTTCGATTCAGGATCATGGCGGTTGACCCGAGTCTTGTCCATAGTGATGAATAGATGTACAAAATCCATTTTAACCTTCTTAAAACGGTTTAAATATTGTTGAGAAAGTCGCATTCGAAGGTGTTTTTGTTCCATTGTTAGTGAATGTGGCACCCATTTTGCACAAAACTTTTTGAAACCTAAAACGTCAGGTAAGGTATGATGTACTGATCTATGTGAGATAGTTATGGTGTCAGCTATCTCATCTACAATAACTCGTCGATCTTCCAGAATCAAATCCTGTATTTTTTTATGTTTTCTCTTGTTGATACACTTTTTGGATGGCCTTCGAGTGGATCATCTTCGAGGCTTGTACTACCAGATTATAAAAGGGCAGACCATTTTTTCACAGTGGAAAGTGAAGGTGATGCATCCTTATATACTTCTAACAATTTTAGATGAATTTCTGTAGCTGGTAAACCATCTAAAACATTGAATCTAATCACTGCATGATATTCAGTTTTTTCAATGTTAAAAAAATTCAATGACACTTCAAATAGCTTCTAAGAAAAGACTGAATTGACTTATCGACGTGAAACTTGACACGTGTTCATATGAAGATTGTACCAACATAAGAGAAAAAAATTTACCTTTCAGCAGCGCGTTCTCTTGACGAAGCTAAGAAATTATTGAGTACCCTAGTATATGTTTTTCTTCGATTTGAAATAAAAATGGAAATGAACTATTGACAGTTCAATTTTTTGAAGTTTATCATCAGTTTTTATCTATGGGATTTTCTTCGAAGAACAATCTCTTCTGTTCGTGAATAAATCCTTTCTCCGTAAAACAAGATGAGAAAAAACCTGGAACGAAAAAATATTGATAGTATTAGAATTGATATATGTAACAGATATCCTATTTTTAGGACTTCATTTTCACTTAATGCATATACGAGTATTCTTATATATAGTTTCTTTAAATCAAGATGATAGAATTTTCAATTCAAACATATAATACTATGACATTTGGAAGTTGATAAATATCGTATTCATATAGTTGTATCGGTTGAGTAGCAAGTTGCAGAGGTGCATTATATTCATGTGCCAGTCACGTTGAACCAACTTATATTTGCCCCAAAGGTAGAATTTTCCTGGTGCAATCTTTTTTTACCTTATCATACTATATATATCTACACTTTACTTTAACTGAATATTAACTTTCATATATGACTACTACTCGTACGTAAATATGTAAAGATCTAGAAATATTGGAATTTCTAAAAAGCAGTTTTCAGAGTTTTGACATGTACAAACTGTGAACAATTCAAATCAAAATTTCTTTTTGGTTGCAGTCAAATAAGTTGGTGTACTATTTAGAAGTGTGATAACTTCACTTTTTTCGCTTAATTTTTGATAGATCAAATCATTTTGCAAAAAATGTCACTTTTTACTCATACTAATTTGATTGATTTCTGGTTTTTCTTTTTGTACCAAATACAATCGCCAATCAATATCGTTTAAAATTTAATCAACTTTTACTGTACTCAAAAATAAATGAGCAATACTAACCATCAATCCTTATTGATAATAACAGCGAAGTTAAGGGCAATCTCCACACAACCGACATCCTATTCTGACGGGAAAAATCAGAAAACTAGAAACAGATGGACTTTTGCAATTTTTGCTAGGATTGATCGAATAAAAACATTAGGATCTCCCCACACAATTTAGAAAAATTGGTAGTGTTCGACGATATTGTTTGTGATTATTGTATGCACCCGCAGATGAAGTGCCATATAAATCAGATAAACATGTTCATCTGTTTTTGAGGGGAACCATCTACAGATCGAAAATCAGTTGGGGAAATCAGAAATGCAGAAGCCGACAAAATTTGTAGGATGATTGTTGTCTCCCTTTCTGTTTAACTAATCTTTGTATAGTGTTATCTCATACTTGCATCAGAAGTAGTATGTCCGCTGTATGGAGATTGGGCTTTAGTGATCGCTCTCTGTACAACAATTGAGTATTTTCCTTGGTTTGGAATCCATTTCGTTGGTGAAAGTTGTATAACGAAATATTGGATCCATAGAGTTATGTTAACTAGAGATATTAATTTTCTGTCTCATGTGGGCCGACAGAGGTGAATATGAAAATTGGGTTTATTTGTATGGAAAATGAAAACAACGTAAATTTTAAATGCTAAATAAGGGGAAACAAAGTTAAATTATTATATCGCATTTGTTAAACGGTGAATCGATATCTCTAAAAATTGGGAAACTAGCTCTTCTATCGTTTGGAGTAGGCGAGCGAGAAGATAAAGTAGTGACCACTTCTCCTCCATAATTTTGTATGAAAACGAGGGAAATGAAATCTCCAGATAATGTATCTCTATGATTCGATCCGTAACAGATCAGATATGCATTCCCACTAAATTAGTGAATACTACAAAAATGGATATGGATTCTTCGTTCAGGGTACTAAAATGGAGTTTAAATTGGACAACGACCAAAGACAAATCAAATGAAACTTATTATGCATCTGACGGATAGATGGACATATAAATTTAACGCCTAGAAACAATTTTCTGGTGACTATTTCTATCAGTTATAAATGTAGTGATAAACTTAATAACCCGAAATAGTATTATACTACAGCTACAAATATACATCTTACATCATAAATAATAAAATATCTAATCCAAGAATAAAATATTCTCGAAAATTTCTCGAAAATTTTCTACAATACTATTTATATTTCATTAAATCTACAAATTACGAAATTCTTTTTGGGTGTTTATTGTTACAAATGACATTCATGACTTGACTTCTATAAAAGATAAAAGATCACCCAAAAATAACAAATCCCAACAACAACAAAAACGAGAACATAACGTTTACTTTCGATTTCAATAAAACTAATTAGGACGATTTAAATTCTGATAGTTCTCATAAATTCTGATCGCAAGAAGAAAATGTTTCATTTCATGGCTTTGTATGGACGGGGACCACACACGCATTTATGTTGATGACATAAATGCCGCTAGCATAAACCTGCCACCCGTAAACACAAAAATAATATCGTGCTACACGAAAACTTTTGGTTTTTATGCGTGGCCAAAACTAATTTTCAGTGTTTCTTCTTTTTTTTTAAGAAAAAATAACTAAAATAAGTGTTTCTACATCCATTTTTTTAAGAATCAGTTTTCATCCGCTATTGTAATGTAATCATACGAAATCATTAATCTTTTAACTACATTATTACGCAAATTATGTACATATGGGATTTATACATTGGAAGAACTAAAAAAAAAATGGTAAGGAAATAGTTAAGATTTAAATGAGGTGCATCTTAAAATAACATACATCTTAGAGACGTGAAGTTTTGGAAATTTTGATTGCTGTAATTGAATTTTTTGGATAAGGCTGGTTTTGGAAATTGTACTACTTTTTGAACTATACTTTAATCATTGAAATAAAATAACAATATACCTTGTATGTTCCGGAACAGGAATAAACTGAAATAAAATGACCTGGATTTTTTGTATATAAGTTTTTGGGATGATTGCAGCGCTGTAAAACAAACCTATTCTTATTCGTAAAAAAGACTGGAAGTACATGCATTAAATATTAATACTATTAATGAGATGGCTTATACAGACGTGCCCAAATGAAAACTCAACTTCGGAACTCTTTATTATGTGTTGTTTGATATAAGCACATGTATCCATTTCTATATAAATTGATGAGAAGTTTGTAGCGCTGCAAACCATGCCTTGTTTTTAATAGTATTTGTAAAATAGACTGTAAATACATGAAATTTTATATCATACAGAGTCATTTTCACAAATACTATTAATAAGGTGACACTTGCAGACGTGCCCAAATTGGAAACTCTCATTATTGCATGCTTTTTGGCTGTTTGATATAAGGTACCAAATTGCAGTTTCTTTTTCAAAGAACAAATTTCTTCTAGAATTAGTGTTACATAAAATTTGCCCTACATATGTACATGTAATTATTGGGTCACTATCAGGGCATCGTTGATTAATTGGTTTCCGAGGTAAGTGATTAATTGATTAATTGTTAGTTTTAAACTGATTAACTGGTTTCTATCAAAATTGTTGCTCCAAAAATAACAATTTAGAAAGAGAAGTAAATTTTTCTTTAAAAAAAAGAGAAAATTTAATAAAAACAAAAGAGGAAATATTCTCCTAAAAATATTCACATAGGTATATGTTAGCTGTTCCCATGTGGTGGTCGGCGACCCAAAATAGGGTCGCGAGCTTTTAAAAAAAAAAAATTTTCTAATATTATAACTTGAAATATTTATAATCATCTGAAATTATATTTTCAAATTACCTCCCAATATGCATTAATTCCAACTTGGAAATTGTAAAACGATTTTCACACGGAATTCTGAGTGCAAAATCGTACGCTACAGGCTACACCAACACACACATAGATTTGGTATAAATCGTGCACAAATAAAAAGCAATCGAAATTACTATTCTTAAAAGAAAATATTAGTAGTTTTTGGCTACAAGTAAAAGAAGAATATCCGTCTTTTGCAACTACATACTTGTGGGAATTTGGTTTTTCATCATTAATATACAATATTAAAAATAAATATAGAAATAGAATCGAAAATGTTGAATTAAAACTTCGACCAGTGCTGACAAAAATTGAGCCTCCTTTTGAATTGTTGTGCAATAAGATGCCGCCCACCGCAACTAGTTATTACCTGATTATATTTAAGTTAATTTTGTAAATTAATTTTGTTAATTTTATTTTAATTTTATGTTTTTTTCTGTTTCGTTGTTTTTTTTTATTACTGAATCAAATGCATTATTTTTAATAAAACAGTAATGATACTTTTGTTTAAATACACAAATATTAATTTTTTTTGGGTCGCGAAATTTACTTTTAAAAAAAAGTGGGTCGTATTGGAAAAAGTCTGGGAACCGCTGATATATGTTAATATTTCACATTTAATTTAAAAGTTATTCAATATTTATTCATACTAGTAGTCTCGTTGGATTGAGTTCTCTGTCCAAATTTATTTCGTTTTGTTTCTCTTAAATGAAACAATTAATCAGTTTTCGGTTGAAAGATCAAAATATTGAACAAATTTTGATTACTCAATTAATCAATTAATTAAACCATATCACTATCGAGTTTTTGGGCGAAGAAAAGCATTGCTCAACTGTAAGGTGTAGGAGTATTAGGTTTTTGGATACAAATAATTAGTTTTGAATATATTTCAATTGCATTGTTTAGTAAATAACAATGTTTATTAAGGAAAATAGAAAACAGATTTTCTATCAATAAATTTCCATTCAATATGATATATTTTTAATTTATTTTAAAATTCGTTTTATTTATGTTAAAAAAACGCGAAAAAAATTTCCCAATATCATAAATTATAGCATGAAAATCTAATATAATTTACAAATTTTAAAATTGATTTTAACAAAAGATTTTACAGGTCGATATTAAAAACCACATGCAATCGGTAGACAGGCCTACCAGCGAAAAAAAGGAACAAATTGCATATTGTTAACATTTTCCCGATGTATGTACATTAACATAATCTCTAGTGGTTCATTAACCTTTTCACTAAAATATTATGAACAAATATTCAAAATAATAAAGCTTCTCCTGATTTAATAAAATTCATACATCGATATTAAAGTTTTTGCGGTAATTAGTAATTTAGTCAAATAAAATTTTTCTGATAGCTAATAATATGCTAAATTCCACCATATGATCCAATATAGGTACATATTTATTGATATTAATTTTAATACTAAAACATATTGTAACTGATAGTCGGCCTATAGCCGATATTTTGAAGCCCTATGGTAGAAATGGGACGGAAAATCTGTCAAAACTAACATTATTTCAAGGTTTTCCTTCATAACTTTGTTTCCTCTTTTGAAAATTGCAGGTAACCGAAACCCTGATAGCATAAGTCTAATCTACAAATTTTATTCAAATCGTTGTATTAGTTTTTAAAGTACATAAAAAAAACTATATGAAGAGGGTTATTTTCTCCTAGGATTATTTCTTTTTCCACTATCCTTCGACCAATTTGACTGAAATTTAACATGGTATCGTCTATTTATGTCTTTAACCTATATAATTAATTTAAACAAAATTCATTCATAAAATTTCTAATTAAATCCGGAAAACCATAAAAAAAAACTACAAACTTTCTGGTCACTCTGGTTTTTCTTTTATAACTTTGCATAAGCAACTCACGTTGTAAATTTCATCAAAATCGGATAACGCGTTTTTGAGTTATCTTGTATACGAACCGACGGACATGTATAAATCGATATAAGTTTTGATTGCTGACGATTATTTCGATGTGTTACAAATCGAGTAACAAAACTAATATACCCTCTGGTAATAGCTACTATAGGGCATAAATGTTAGTATTTGGAAAGTGGTATATAATCCAAAATATTTTATTATTATTATTTATATTTACCGAAAAATTTCATATGTATATACAAATTTTTCGATGATTATTTTAATTATAATAATAATATTGGATTAATTTTATATCGGCGATAATTTTATGTAGAAAATATTAGGAAAATCTGGAAATTATAAAACGATTTCATTATTGCACCCAAATTGACTAATGAACAGTGGAAAAACTAAAATAATGCAAATAAAATTTCATTTTATAAAATTTAAATTGGAATTTTATTGAACATATAATATTTAATAATGGACATTTATTTATTATTTCTACACAAAATTAATATGATGTCAATTTAAAATGTTTTTTACAATATTTAAACAATCAAATCCTTAAAAGTAATTAATAAAATGTTATCGAAATACGACTTTTTATTAATTATTACTAACTAAAATATATTTTAAAGTTTATGACAAGTATATTGAACAATATCTGAATATTTGTCTCATTTTTTCTGTGGGTGCCTAAAAATAGGCAATTCTAAATTTCTTTCTGAAAAAAATGATTAGTCTTCTTAAAACTCTTTTGTCTAAAATTCATGTTCAAATTTTGATTTCAATTAATTAGACATTTTCTTTTATTTTTACCATATTTTTTAGGGTTACAAGTTAGTAGCTATTAATCCGCTACTCTCCTTAATTTCGCCTTAATTAAATTATTTCTTTATTTTGAAAATTTATGGAAAATCTAATTTTCTGTTGGTTTTTTTTTACAAAAACAAGCATTTAAAAAAGTTTCAAAATCTATTAATTTGACTAACTAAAAAAAAAATTTTGGAAATTTAGCCCTTGTCATATGAAACACATTCTTAGTAATAAAAATTGAAAATTTAATATTTGAATAATATTCTTGTCAAATAAGAAAGTTTCTTATATATACATAGTTGTTAAAATTAATAAAATCCTATAATTAATATTAATGATTTCTTAATGAGAACAACTATTTAATACAACGTTTTTTTTATAATATCTCCAAAAATTTTAATGGAAAGTAAATAAACGATATATAGGAAAACTTTTCCAAATATTTATTAACTAAAACATATTAAAAGTATTTAATTAAAACTAAGAATTAAGTATACATTTTTGTAACAACCGATGTTGGTTGTATATTAAAGAGATCACACTACTTGTGATTTTGAAAAAATCGATTATTTTTGCATTTTTTTGAATTATGACTATCTAAAAATATGTCCTCAAAATTCTAAGTCGACCCGAATCAAATTGAATGAGATATAAGCTTTGGAAGAGAAGCGTGTAATCTGAAGTTGAAACTTTAAACACATTTTTCTCAAAATACCATTTCTCAAGTCGGTGACCGATCTTTTTGAAATTTGGCAGGCTTTTTCAATACATAAAAATCTAGTCTTTAATCGTTCGATTTTTTTTTATTTGACCAAAATTTTTTTTTATATATAGGTCCGCTTTTTTGGTGAACATCGAACGATTAACTTTGACTATTCGCCATTTTGTCAAAAATACATATTTTTTTACATAAAACGATTAAAGACTAGTTTGTGTTGTTATTTATCTAAATCCATTTCCATTTTTTGTTTCAGATGATCCAGTTCGCCACAGTGTTGGTCACCGCGAACCGTTTTTTTAGAAACTTATTATATTTGATGGCCATTTATAATTAAACTTTTTATAATATTTTTCAATAAAAAAATTCCTAAAAGATCCCTATTGTCTATAGTTTAAAATGATGTATTGATATTATAAAAAATTTACTAGTTTTCAGGCAAAATAATTCCTAAAAATTACCTATTTTTTCACGCTACAAGTATGGTGATCCCCGTTAAGAATAAGAGTGTTGTATATCAATTTTGCCTTCCTATTATTTTTTGTTGATTTGAATTTTGTTGATTTGAATTCTGTTGATATTGAATTCGTAGGTGTTGTAATAGTAAAATTTGTTGATATTGATATAGTTGTTGTTGTACTAATAACATTTGTTGATATTGTTCTTGTTGATATTGTTGTTGTTGTTGTTGTTGTTGTTGTTGTTGTTGTTGTTGCTGTTGTTGCTGTTGTTGCTGTTGTTGTTGTTGTTGTTGTTGAGGTTGTTGTTGTTGTTGTTGTTTTTGTTGTTGTTGTTGTAATAATTTTTTTTCTTCTAAGTGATCTTGTAATTTTACTGAATTTCTACGACGTCCAATACGTGATCGACTTTTTGACATACCAATTAGTTGACATTTACGTAATCGACATGATTTACATGTCCGACGATCTCGTGAATCCACTATACATTCATTGTTGTTGTTACATTCTGGTATTGTTGTGGTATTATTCGAGACCCGTTTAAAAAATTGTTTACATCCGTGGCATGTATATGCACCAAAATGGAAACCGTCTGCTAGTTTACAACAGACTTGACACTTTTTATTCATCTTATTAATTTCAATTAATATCAATAATAAAAAATTCCTTTTCTCTCTAGAAAATTAAATCCGCATTTATATCTGAATTTTAATTTTTTTTAACTTTTACCAATAACTTTTGACTATCCAGTTTGTATCCATCACAATTATCACAATTATTAATAACAAATAAAAATTAAAAATAATTAATTAATAATAAAGAATTACAAATAAAAACTATACATAAACTATTCTAACTTTCTGGTGCAACAATTAAGTCTATTCGAACTGGACCCAAGACTTTCCTGGTAAAAAAAAGAAACTTTTTTCCCAAAAAAAAGTATTTTCGCAATCCCGTAACACTTTTCGAAAATTCTCCCGTTTGTCATAATTTGTTTATTACCGATAACTTTCAATTAAAAAAAATCAATTACATTGTGTAATTTTGAAATCACATACACTAATAAGTTGATTTTAGCTTAAATTGGTTTGGTATTGTATTTCAGCAAAATTGGCCAAGGGAGTCCGAAGTTATCAAGAAAAACCCTGGATGATCAGAAAGGTTTGTCGTTTTTGTTTAATAGTTTTTCCGATTTAATTTGAAAATTTGTAGAATAATTTAGTTCTAATTATTTACATACATTGAATACATAAATAAGCGATAAAAGACTTAGCGCCGGTTTGTTCACTCTTGGTTAACTTTAATCCATGATTATTCCAGTGGTTAACCATCGATTGCGTTTGTTCACCAACATTTTAATCAGAGAATCCATGGTTTGGTTAGTTAATCCACGATTTCGTTAATCAGCCGATTTTCCATGGTTAATGCCATTTAACCCATGATTTACTGGAATTTCGTTTGTTCATGCTTGGTTTTCAGACTGCGTTTTATTTCTGACATTATATTTTAACATAAATATAACAACATTCACTTAAAATATTGAGCGATACAAAACTAATAATAATAAACTAACCCCAAATGGAGTAATTTTTTTTTTATTTTTTATTCTTTTTTCTATATCTGTATTGTTTTATTTACAAATTCAGTTCTTTCGGAAATTGGATTCGAAATTCATGGAGTAGTCACGATAATGAGGAAGATTTCAATCAATTATTTCAAAATTTCAAAATTTCAATTAACCATTGATTCAAATTTGACAGATGCATTGGAAAACATTGGAAAACATTGGAAAACCATTGGAAAAATGGAAAAATCTATGGTTTGGTTACCAAGGTAAAAAAAATGTGAACAAACGCATTTCGTTAACTACAGATTCATAATCATGGATTAAGCAAAATCTCTGGTAACCAAACCACAGATTTAACCAAGAGTGAAGAAACCGGCCCCTAGTTTCACTAAAATCCGTCCAAGTATAGTGGAGAAAGAAATAGTTGTATAAAAAATACCTGGTTTATAAAATTTTGTCAATATATTTTAAAAACTAATACATTGATTTGAATACAATTTGCACAAAATATATACCGTATTAGGCCTCAGGCTGCCTGTGAATTAGAGCGAATTTAAAGAAGTTATGGAAAAAAACCGTGAAATATTATAAACGTTTGGTTATTTTTTCTCGGAGTTTGAACTACAGATTTGTTAACTACGAGTCCCATTTCTACCATAGGACATCAAAAAAACAGCTATACAACGATTTTAGATTAATATTTATGATTTCAAAATACAGTAGTGGCAAAATTACATGGTACACGTTACAAATTCATTATAATTCCAAAGCTAAATAAAACTATATCTTATTAAAATATGTAGATTTACTAATCTCTTAACTAAGCTGATATACACGTAAATATGGAATTTTATTCGATACATTGATGACATAAAATTTTCAATTTCTTGTAAACATTGTGATAAAGGAAGATTATTCAAATTCTCAATTGATACTTGAGCCCAAACATATATCTTTCTAGTCGAACGATCCTTGAAATTCCACCATATGATCGAATACTAAAACATATTGTAACTGATAGTCGGCTTATAGCAATTATTTGAAGCCCTATGGTAAAAATGGGACGGAAAATCTGTCAAAACTAACATTATTTCAAGGTTTTTTCTTCATGACTTTGTTTCCTCTTTACAAAATTTCTTCTTATTTGCAGGGAACCCAGATCCTGATAAGCGTAATCTCTAAATTTTATTCAAATCGGTGTATTGGTTTTTAAAGTACATCCAAAAAACTATATGTAGAGGGTTATTTTCTCCTAGGATTATATCTCTCTCCACTATCCTTGGACCGATTTGACTGAAATTTAACATGGTATCGTCTATTTATGTCTTTAACTTATATAATTAATTTAAACAAAATTCATTCATAAAATTTCTAATTAAATCCGAAAAACCTTAAACAAAAAAAACTACAAACTTATTGGTCACTCTGGTTTTTCTTTTATAACTTTGCATAAGCAACTCACGTTGTAAATTTCATCAAAATCGGATAACGCGTTTCTGAGTTATCTTGTATACAAATCGACGGACATGTATAAATCAATATAACTTTTGATTCCTGACACAACCATAACCCTTAAAACCTTTCTATGACGATTATTTCGATGTGTTACAAATCGAGTAACAAAACTAATATACCCTCTGGTAATACCTACCATAGGGCATAAATATTAGTATTTGAAAAATGGTACATAATCCAAAAAAAATATTTTGTTATTATTATTTATATTTACCGAACAATTTTTCGATGATTATTTTAATTATAATAATAATATTGGATTAATTTTATATCGGCGATAATTTTATGTAGAAAATACTTGTATTAGGAAAATCTGGAAATTATAAAACGTTTTCATTATTGCACACAAATTGACTAATGAACAGTGGAAAAACTAAAATAATGCAAATAAAATTTCATTTTATAAAATTTAAATTGGAATTTTATTGAACATATAATATTTAATAATGGACATTTATTTATTATTTCTACACAAAATTAATATGATGTCAATTTAAAATGTTTTTTACAATATTTAAACAATCAAATCCTTAAAAGTAATTAATAAAATGTTATCGAAATACGACTTTTTGTTGATTATTACTAACTAAAATATATTTTAAAGTTTATGACAAGGATGTTGAACAATATCTGAATATTTGTCTCATTTTTTCTGTGGGCGCCTAAAAATAGGCAATTTAAAATTTCTTTCTGAAAAAATATATAGTTTTCTTAAAACTCTTTTGTCTAAAATTCATGTTCAAATTTTGATTTCAATTAATTAGACATTTTCTTTTATTTTTCCCATATTTTTAGGGTCAGAAGTTAGAAGGTATTAATCTGCTACTCTCCTTAATTTCGCCTGAATTAAATTATTTCTTTATTTTGAAAATTTATGGAAAATCTAATTTTCTGTTTTCTTCTAAAAAAGCAAACATTTCAAAAAAGTTTTAAAATATATTAATTTGACTAACTAAAAAAAAAATCTAAAATTTAGTCCTTGTCCTATGAAACATATCCTTTATATGATTTAGTAGCAAAAATTGAAAATATAATATTTGAATAATATTCTTGTCAAATAAGAAAGTTTCTTATATATACATAGTTGTTAAAATTAATAAAATCCTATAATTAATATTAATGATTTCTTAATGAGAACAACTATTTAATACAACGTTTTTTTTATAATATCTCCAAAAATTTTAATGGAAAGTAAATAAACGATATATAGGAAAACTTTTCCAAATATTTATTAACTAAAACATATTAAAAGTATTTAATTAAAACTAAGAATTAAGTATACATTTTTGTAACAACCGATGTTGGTTGTATATTAAAGAGATCACACTACTTGTGATTTTGAAAAAATCGATTATTTTTGCATTTTTTTGAATTATGACTATCTAAAAATATGTCCTCAAAATTCTAAGTCGACCCGAATCAAATTGAATGAGATATAAGCTTTGGAAGAGAAGCGTGTAATCTGAAGTTGAAACTTTAAACACATTTTTCTCAAAATACCATTTCTCAAGTCGGTGACCAAAATTACTCGAAAACTACTAAACCGATCTTTTTGAAATTTGGCAGGCCTATTTATCTAAATCCATTTCCATTTCTTTTTTCAGATGATCCAGTTCGCCACAGTGTTGGTCACCGCGAAACAGCCTTTTAAAAACTAATTATATATGATGGCCATTTATAATTAAACTTCTTATAATATTTTTCAATAAAAAAAATCCTAAGAGATCTTTATTGTCTATAGTTTAAGATGATATTTTGATATTATAGAAAAGTTTACTAGTTTTCAGGCAAAAAAATTCGTCAAAATGACCGATTTTTTCGCGCTACAAGTAGAGTGATCCCCCTTTAAGAATAAGAATGTGGTATATCAATTTTGCCTTCCTATTATTTTTGTTGATGTGAATTTTGTTGATTTGAATTTTGCTGATTTGAATTTTGTTGATTTGAATTCTGTTGATATTGACTTCGTTGGTGTTGTAATAGTAAAATTTGTTGATATTGATATAGTTGTTGTTGTACTAATAACATTTGTTGATATTGTTGTTGTTGTTGTTGTTGTTGATATTGTTGATATTTTTGTTGTTGTTGATGTTGTTGTTGTTGTTGTTGTTGTTGTTGTTGTTGTTGTTGTTGTAATAATCCTTTTTCTTCTAAGTGATCTTGTAATTTTACTGAATTTCTACGACGTCGAATACCTGAGCTACTTCTTGACATACCAATTAGATGACATTTACGTAATCGACATGATTTGCATGTCCAACGATTTCGTGAATCCACTATACATTCATTGTTGTTGTTACATTCTGGTATTGTTGTGGTATTTTTCAAGACGCGTGTAAAAAATGACGTACATCCGTAGCATGTATATGCACCAAAATTAAAACCGTTTGCTAGTTTACAACAGACTTCACACTTTTTATTCATCTTATTAATTTCAATTAATATCAATAATAAAAAATTCCTTTTCTCTCTAGAAAATGAAATCCGTATTTATATATGAAATTTTAATTTTTTTAACTTTTAACAATAACTTTTGACTATCCAGTTTGTATCCATCACAATTATCACAATTATTAATAACAAATAAAAATTAAAAATAATTAATTAATAATAAAGAATTACAAATAAAAACTATACATAAACTATTCTAACTTTCTGGTGCAACAATTAAGTCTATTCGAACTGGACCCAAGACTTTCCTGTTAAAAAAAAAGAAACTTTTTCCCCAAGAAAAAGTATTTTCGCAATCCCGTAACACTTTTCGAAAATTCTCCCGTTTGTCATAATTTGTTTATTACCGATAACTTTCAATTAAAAAAAATCAATTACATTGTGTAATTTTGAAATCACATACACTAATAAGTTGATTTTAGCTTAAATTGGTTTGGTATTGTATTTCAGCAAAATTGGCCAAGGGAGTCCGAAGTTATCAAGAAAAACCCTGGATGATCAGAAAGGTTTGTCGTTTTTGTTTAATAGTTTTTCGGATTTAATTTAAAAATTTGTAGAGTAATTTTGTTCAAATTATTTATGTACATTGAATACATAAATAAGCTATAAAATATTTAATTTTATTAAAATCGGTTCAAGGATAGTGGAGAAATAAATAGTTGTATAAAAAATAACCTGGTTTATAAAATTTTGTCAATATATTTTAAAAATTAATACATCGATTTGAATAAAATTTGCACAATATATATACCGTATAAGGCCTCAGGTTACCTGTGAATTAGAGCGAATTCAAAGAAGTCGAAACAAAGTTATGGAGAAAAAACCGTGAAATATTATAAACGTTTGGTTATTTTTTCTCGGAGTTTGAACTACAGATTTGTTAACTACGAGTCCCATTTCTACCATAGGACATCAAAAAAACAGCTATACAACGATTTTAGATTAATATTTATGATTTCAAAATACAGTAGTGGCAAAATTACATGGTACACGTTACAAATTCATTATAATTCCAAAGCTAAATAAAACTATATCTTATTAAAATATGTAGATTTACTAATCTCTTAACTAAGCTGATATACACGTAAATATGGAATTTAATTCGATACATTGATTACACAAAATTTTCAATTTCTTGTAAACATTGTGATAAAGCAAGATTATTCAAATTCTCAATTGATACTTGAGCCCAAACATATGTCTTTCTAGTCGAACGATCCTTGAAATCAATATAATCGATGTAATTTTCTGTGTAGTTTTGGTATATTACTATTTTCACATGAAATTTATATTGAATATAATGTTTTTTTTTAACTAAATACTGTATGCAATAGTATTGTACAGATTTTTAAACAAAAGAACCATTCTTGACATTTATTTTTTAAAGATTATTTCTTTCAAATGTTGGCCGTAACTGCGTTTTATAGGGAAAATTACTGGGAAAGTTCCAGTAGAATTTATACAATCCAATCGCTCCCTATTGGCGTTGGATTGGTTAAAAAATTTATTTGTTTTAATTCATTTTTATTTTGTATTAAAAAAAAGAAAACTTATTTATTTGAAAATTTTAAAAACACAATTTATTAAATTCCACCAAATTGAAAGTAGTAAAAGCCGCCACAGTACTCCCCCTCCAGTGAATCGCTAATGAACGTTAACCATTCCACCGAGTTGGAGACTTGGAAATGCGTCCGGATCGTGTTTGGGTCGGGTCAGTTTTTATCTAGGAACGTAACTTTTTGTTAACCTTTTCAGTTGGTTCCGTAGGGCTCTCGAAGGTAGGCTTAATAACTGCTTCAAAACCTTCGCTAAAGAAAGGTTTTAATCTATTAATTGAAACAGTTTTTTGGGCATTCTTGATTTGAAGTGTAAAATATTTGTCATTTCGATTAATAACCTTAAAAGGTCCTTCGTAGGGTGGTTGTAGCGAGGCTCGCACCGCGTCTGCTCTTACAAAAACATGAGAACAGTTAGTTAAATCTTTAAAAACAAAAATTTGGCTGTGTCCGTGTCGTGACGGTGGTGTTGGTCGAATGGTGTCGAAATGATTTCTAATTTGTCGAACGAATTTGGACTGGGATATGTGTTTTTGTGTAGTTTGTAGAAAATCTCCCGGTAAGCGTATATTTGTACCGTACACTAATTCAGCTGACGTAGCGTTGAAATCTTCTCGATAAACTGTCCTCAAACCAAGTAATACCGAAGGTAGAGACTTGGTCGTTACGTTACTCTCGAAAGCAGCTTCTTGTTTGATGCTCGATGTGAGTAACGTTTTGTCGTTAATTGTTGAGTATTACGTTTGAATACTATGATGAATATAATGATTGTGTTGTTGATAATCGCCGAATTTGGAAGGGAGTTACCAATTTCGTGGCGATTGTTGAGTATTATGGTCGAATACTACGGTGAAATTGCCGAATTTGGAAGTGAGTTACCAATTTCGTGGCGGTTGTTGAGTATTATGGTCGAATACTACGGTGAATTTGCCGAATTTGGAAGTGAGTTACCAATTTCGTGGCGATTGTTGAGTATTATGGTCGAATACTACGGTGAAATTGCCGAATTTGGAAGTGAGTTACCAATTTCGTGGCGATTGTTGAGTATTATGGCCGATTACTACGGTGAATTTGCCGAATTTGGAAGTGAGTTACCAATTTCGTGGCGGTTGTTGAGGGTTTAATTGCGACTCGGTACATAAGAGTAACGTCTTCTGATTGGGCTGGAGGAGAAACATCGGCTGTATTCAAATCGGCTACAGACATGGTAAGAAAACTAACACGGAAGAATGAAATATAAACAAACAAAAAGAAAACGCAAATTTTGTCAAAGACAGAAAATTCTCACTTGCTTTGAGGCAAACACACTCAGTAACGTAAATTGAAATGATTGTACACAAGTTTCTTAAAGTATTAGCAGTAAAGACAACAATAAAAAGAAAAATTATATTGTTTTTTGAATTAAATTAAGTGAATAAATTTGTTTTGTACAAAATACCAAAAATAATAAATAGTTATTATATATAAATTTGAATTAATGAAAAATTAGGTACAACCTTAATGGTGATCTTGACGTAAAAAAAAAAAATTTTGATGGTTGAATAGAGTTTGACTTGCCGTCCGTTGATGAGTTTCCAGTGAACCTTGGTAGCCTTTTCTTGGGCTCTTGTGTATTGAATGATGTGTAGCCTTTTCTTTGGGCTCTTGTGAATTGAATGATGTGAAGCCTTTTCTTTGGGCTCTTGTGTATTGAATGATGTGAAGCCTTTTCTTTGGGCTCTTGTGAATTGAATGATGTGAAGCCTTTTCTTTGGGCTCTCTTCACGAGTATTTGATGGTTATGATTTTATTAATTTAAACTTTTCTTACTGGGTGCTAAATCGCAAAATAATTAAAGGCTTGGTCCCACTATTTGCAATTTATTAGGTGTTGGAATTCAAAATTTGCTAAATTTGTTCGGCTGCATTCACATTTTAAATTTAACGAAACATTTTCATTCTGAATGGGAAAATTTTTTCAAAATTTTCAGTTTAACAGGATTCGTTATTTTGCAGAAATTTCTGTTTGAATTTTTGTATATTTCTTTGGAGAACTATTG
Organism: Xylophagus ater; assembly: GCA_963422695.1. Classification (NCBI taxonomy): domain Eukaryota; kingdom Metazoa; phylum Arthropoda; class Insecta; order Diptera; family Xylophagidae; genus Xylophagus; species Xylophagus ater. The sequence continues at coordinate 43,616,176 of OY730483.1, read as the reverse complement.
TTTGAGTTTTGAGAAGAAATTTCTGGAACGAAAAATTATTTTTCTGGTCGGATTTTCGACGGGTGCAAAAGTGTTGTCGGGGTCACCATTTATAGGGAAAATTACTGGGATGGTTCCAGTAGAATTTGTACAATCCAATCGCTCCCTATTGGCGTTGGATTGGTTAAAAAATTTATTTGTTTTAATTCATTTTTATTTTGTATTAAAAAAAAGAAAACTTATTTATTTGAAAATTTTAAAAACACAATTTATTAAATTCCAAAAAAAAGGTTTTTCTTTAAAAATAAAAACACAATTTATTAAAAAATTAAATTATTTTAACTTCACAAAAGTTATTTTAATTTGTTTAAATTATTAAAATTATTTGCAAAAATTAGATCCGACTCGTTTAGGTAAATCTCAAAAACTTAATTTTCTAGCTGATTTTACATTTAAAGAAAATTCAAACAGCCTACCTAGGTAGTAAGGAAAATCATTTCAATTATGGCTACTGAGTATTAAAAGAAAAAAAGGAATCGAAACAAGTATTTTTTCTGAAAATATAAACAAGTAGTTTTCCACCAAATTGAAAGTAGTAAAAGCCGCCACAGTTTAACATGGTCCATTCTGAAGTCCCAATTTTCGATGACGTGTGCGAGCATTTCGAGTGGTACTTGGCGACTAATCAATCGTACCCGGCTTATCCATGTAGACTTTACATAGCCCTAAAGAAAAAAGTCTAAAGGAGTGATATCACACGATCTAGGCGGGCAATTCACCGGTCCGAAGCGTGAAATGAACTGTACACGGGCTGTGTGGCAAGTAGCCCCGTCTTGTTGTTACCAAATGTCCTGGAGATCATGGGCTACAATTTGAAGAAGCAAATAGGCCGTTATCACGTCACGATAACGAGCGCCATTGACGGCCATTCTGATTTTTGAACAAATATGGACCTATGATTGCATCAGCCCATAAACCACACCAAACAGTGTATTTCTCTGGATGATACTCATCAGCCCAAATACGGCATTTTTGCTTATTGACGTATCCATTTAACCAGAAATTAGTCCCATTGCTAAACAAAATTCTGCGATAAAACAGCGAGTCATCATTAAACTCACAACCCCACAATTTGGAGACAATATGCGGGTGTAAGTCTTTCTATGATGAAATATCAAACAATACTAAACAAAAATACCATGACAGGTTAACACGACTCAGGCGTCATCTGTCAAAAACTCCATAGGCAAAAAAGTACCTCTAAATGAATCGCCCTTTAGATATTTAATCTCAACGAAGAAATGCTTGTACAAAATGTGGTTTCAGTAGAAAATATCATTAACATATTTTAGTAATACTCCTTGAGGTCAGCCGTGAAAATCTAGGTTCTCAGGACGGTCGAGTTATAGGAGTTATAGGCGTTTTAGTTAACTAAGTTAATACAAATGAAAGCTTTTACAATTATAATATTACAAATAGTTGTTGTAATGTTTCAATAATATCGATGTGTAGAAGAAGGTAACTTAAACAGGTCTGTTTCCAGAAACAGATAAGACTCTATTTCAAATCCAGATCTCGATTTTTCACAAATTGATTTTTCTTTGTCAACAATTCCTATCAATAAACAATCTTTTATGTTTTTTGTCGTAAATACGGTTAATGAAAATCCATAGATTTTAATCAGTTAATTGCAATTCTCGGATATAAATGCACATCCTTTTATGATTATTCTTCAATCGTAACAACGAATGAGCGATATACCCAAATTCATTAGTAGTTTCAATTTTAAATATATTTAAGATAAAATCTTAAAATATAAAACCAAAAAAAGACGAAAAGAGATAATACTTTTTTTTCTGTGTCTTCCCAACAACCAGGAAACAAGTGTATATATGTGAATGCAATTACATTAATTGCTTGTGCCATTGACATGAAGCAGATTTTTCCATCAACAATACGATTCCGAAAGATTGAAATGGTGTCAACACGTGCCCATAGTGAATATGGAAAACTTTTTTTTTTTTGTCTATACCCCTTAGTAGAATTTCCCATGTTGTTTCCTCTTTCGTGAATACTACAAATCTATACCATATAAACTTTTCATATAACATTTTATGTTTACATACCTATACGGTTCTGGTATGTACATATACAGATTTGAATCAGAAAAAGAATAACTAAAATGCACTAAATGGAATATTATCAACGTCGTTAAACTGGATTAAAAAAGAAAAAAAGTTTTTCCATTCCCAGGATATTTACATTCCATATTATACATACCATATATACATATATGATCATTCTCATATCCACCATCATAGTACCTTTTCGGCGGCTGTTTTACATTACATCAAAATGAGGTAGTTGAATATCTATCAAATTCATTTCTAAATCTGGGTTTCATATATTATGATGAAGTGTTGAATGCTTTAGATCTTATGGATTCTTAAGAAATATGTCTAATTTCATGGTTCGTGAATATAAATTTTTAAGATTAAGAAAAAAAAAAAAAAAAAGAACATAACATATAACATTATTATAACATTAAAAAATATTTGATAGATATGTTATGTACCCCAAGAAATATTTATAAATGGATTACGATTTATCATCAATGAAATATATAGAAAAGAGTTTCTTTATTATGTGACAAGATCTTATTGGTTGGAGTATCTTCGGTAAAAATTATATATACATAGTCTCAATTTCATTATTTATGAACTATAAATTTCAAAAAAATTACATTTTATTTATGAATATAATCGAATTTTGTATCTTTTTGGTTAGTCGAACATGTTTTAATCGAACTTTTAAAATTTATTTTTCTCTAATTATAATGATTTTATTCCTGAGGCTATCAGGTATACTTAATGAAAAGAATGGAAATTACTTTACATAATTTAATACCATCAAAGCAATCCTTGTTGTTAGTGAATAACAAACGAAACACTCTTTCCTTTCAAGTAACAAAAAGTAATTGTGCAAAGTGATATGTGTAGGAAAATAGCATGGATGTTAAATTACTAGTAGATACGATTGTTAAAGGATAGATTCTTCAGAATTCAAGACAAGTGTAGGCAACTGAAAGTAATCATAATTTGCTTCCTTAAAGTGCCCTCATACTATCTATTTTGTTCTATTTTATTTTTCAGATAGTTTTTGTCGAAAACTAGACCATTCTCTAATCAAAAAATGGCTAAACTTTGTCATATATCGCTTTACCAATGTGTTCCCTATGAGTTCACGCTATCTGAGTTAACATGCACAGAAAAATCACAAAGCTTTTGCCTAGTTGTAACAACTAAATTTCAGTTGTTGAAACTTCACAACTGAACTTTAGTTGTCGCAACTGAGTTTTCAGTTATATTATTACAACAAAAAGTCAGTTGCTTTTAGGATTTTTATGCCCTATGGTAGGTACTATCAGAAAGTATCTTAGTTTTGTCACTAAGTGTGTAACCCATCGAAATAATGATAGTAGAAAGATTTCGAGAGTATGGTTGTGTAGAAAATCAAAAGTTATGGCATATCGATTTATGTCCGTCCGTCCGTCCGTGTACAAGATAACTCAAAAACGTGTTATCCGATTTTTTTGCTGTTAGAATGTGAGTCCTTAACTGTATTTGGCATTACATTTCAGTAAAATCGACCGAGCGAGAGAGAAGTTATTAAACAAAAACCAGGGTGACCAGAAAGTTTTGTCGCTTTTTTATATGGTTTTTCGGATTTAATTGGAAAATTTGTGAAGCAATTTTGTTTAAATTAATTCTATTGGTTAACTATAAAAATAGATGATATCACGTTAAATTTCAGTAAAATCGGTCCAAGAATATTGGAAAAAAAATAATTCTAGGAGAAAGTAAGGCTGTTCAAAAAGTTTTTTTTATGTACTTGAAATAGTAATAGAGCGATTTGAATAGATTTATGCTATTTGGGTCTAGGTTACCTGAAAATTAGAGGAAATTTTGGAAAGAAGAAACAAAGTTATGAAGAAAAAACTTCGAAATATTGCTTGTTTTGACAGTTTACCTGTCCCATTTCTACCATAGGGCATTAAAACATCGGCTATAGGCTGATTTTCAGTTACTATACTTGTACAAGTATGTTTCTGTGTACATTTTTGACCAAATCTATATCAAAACATACGACAAAATAAACAATCTGAAAGCATCTTTACAGTATTAAGAGTTCTGAATGGCTTAAACCTAATGAAATCACTAATTTAATTGATTTCAAATAAACCTATGAAATTATTATAAGCTCTAAATTTTACATTAATTTATCATAATTATGAGATATAAAATTTAGTCAAGGTCAGAATCTATCATTTATCACAACCCACGAAATTTTAAATTCTTTGGCTGTACAATAAAGTAATATAATTAATTACATAAAAGATAAAATTTAAAACAATTAGTATCTTAATGGAGTTATTTAAATAACGATTAAATTAATATAAAATCTATTATTATATATGAATGAAATAAACTATAAATAGAAGACTTCTTCAATAAAATTTTGAATTAAGTAACTGCAACCGATTTATAATACTTATTTCTCGGGTGTCTAGACTTACAGTATTTAATATTTTTTGTAAGAGATCCCACATAGTTAATAACAATTTGATGATTATTCAAAAGATGTTAATTTTATTCGTCTTTATGCAATCAATATTAATCACTTTAATATGATAATGCGTCTGGCTTAATAGAAAAACAAGAATAAATACTTAAGTTCTTTAAAATTAACAACTCGTACTATACTATACACACATGTGTGAAATGTTCGAATTTATTTTATAGTTTATTTGAATTATGTTGAACTTTCTTAACTAGAAATATCATCCGCCAAAGAGTCTGATTAACAAAAATGTAAAAAGATTTAAATATATACGACTTAGTAGTCTGATTTTATAACCCTAAGAATAAACTTAAATTAGCTAAAATTAAGTTTTATATTATAATTAAGAATATCTTTTATTTTAGTTTAACTTAGTGAACTTGAAATTTCAAAATCTAAAAAATTTTATCAATTTCCGACATAGTAAAATAATAACAGATCATTCCGTAATATTAGAGGGTCATTCCCGGCTGCCAAATTTTATAAATATCATTCCATCCCTTCCTCAAAGATATTGTACCCGCAAAACAATCACAAAGACGGAAACTTAAAAGTATATACCTAGATGTCAAACATATTGCTCTATATGGAAAAATAGATGGAAAAATTCCACGACTTTTCTTGATAAAAGAAAGTCGCGAACTTTCCTGAAACACTACAAAGCACTAAACACGTAATTAATTTAAAACACCACACAAAATGATCACTGATACGTCGTTTTGACATTTTCCAGCAAACTCTAAGAATAGTGCTCTTGACGTTCATAAAAATACGTTTCCATGCATATAGAAGACGAGAGTTCTACGATGAGTATATAAGGTGGAAACACCAGAGGAACAAGCACAGTTCAAATTCAGAACTTGACCAGTAATAATCAGAGAGATTTCGAAAGTGTTTATATCAGTGAAATATTCAAGTGATATGATAAATTAGTAAAGTAATAAGCAATTAATAGAATTTTCCATTGTAAATAAATTGTGGATAAATTAGTTTTGTATAAATTAATAATAATTGATCAACACATATTTTTAAATCTAATTGTAAACGCAGAAAGAATTGCAAATAAAGTTTATACACCGAATTGACATAAATAAAAAATTCTATCATTTCTATAAGATTCGAACCAGAGGGGTAGCACGCAACAATAGTAAATATCTGTGAATTTTATTCACTATCTGTGTAGAACTAGAAATAATCTCAAAAAGATTTCTCCTAGACACTATTTTCCCTTCCTAAAATAGTATTTCTCCATTTGATATACAAAAAATATTAATAACACCAACTTTAAAAAGTAAATTACGTATGTGACAATAATTTGATTCAACAATTTTAATATCAACGACATTTAATTCAAATTCTAATTACTTCATGTTCAAGATTTTACATTCTTAAATGATATGATTTTATTGTTAGCGTTGTGTACTAATGTAAAAACCGATTTAAAATAGTATTCTATAGAATTTTGCATGTTTTCTTCAATTAGTAAATTTAACTCAAGTGCATTTAGTTTGTGGAAAAGTTGCACGCAAACTTTAATAAATTAAAATCTAGGAAAATGAATAAAAAAATAATTATTCTATCAAAGTTTTATTGTTTTGTATTCGTGACATTTTATGAGAGCAGAGAGGAGCCCCCAAGGAAAGCAAAATGCAGCCCCAAATGAACCTAATATTATAGGAATGCAATTATTCTAGACGAACACATTATGTCAGAAAACAATTCGTTATAATAATTTAATTTCAAAATACATGAAAAATTAATGGCCTATAATTTTGTGAATGTCGATTTAAAATGAAATTCATAATTTAGTTAAAATTATAAAATTATTTGTTTAAATAAATTTAACGGCCTAAAAGGATTTATTGTCCTTTTTTTTGAACAATAATGGTAACAATTGCTAGTATGTGAATATATTAATAAAACAGTGAAAACAAATTTCATAGAAATTGTTCACCAAAAATACAGTATAAACCAATTAGTCGCTATTAAATATAGAAATGACTTCATTTACACTGTTCATTTGTTTCATGAAAAAGTGTGTAAATGAAAAACATTTAGTCGCGTTCAACAAGAACGATTCTTTATTAAAAATTTGTTGAATATTGGAAGCATTCAAATGAAACAAAATGAATTCTATACCCATTGAATTACTACTGAGCTAGTTATCGAATCAGATTCTTGTATCTACCACAGGCAACAGCTCTATTAACTAAGCCAAGGAGGGGTTAGCTAACTTGAACTTAACTACGGTACTGACCTTCATTAGAAGTACTAACCGGTTCGGGGAAGAGACGTAGCCTCTCAAGTTAAGAATCTAAACCGACCTTTTAAGGAGGAGGTACAATAGTCCAGTAAGGTCTACGTGCTAAGCTCCGCAACTGTGCGGGTCTCTCCAATACAATACAATACAATACAACTGAGCCACGATCATCACTTGTCGAATAATTTTCACATCCGTTATAAATGAATTAAGTATAAATTAAACCATACAAATGTTTAGTGTTTATAAAACTTAACTAATACTTCCTATCCCAACTAGAAAATTGGTATTACCACATCAATTCTGTAATGAAATACAAATAAGCTACAATGGCACCATTAACTACTATTAAAGCCCCCTAGACACCATACGAAATGGTTGTACAACCGACCGACCGACCGACCGACCAAATCGTATGGTGTGTATACTTGTCGTGCGCGTGGCTTCTGGTCGGGACTGGTTGGATGGTCGGCGCATCCAACTTGCATATGATCGTGTCTGACCCCAACCAGATCGGTTAGTGTGTATGCTTGTCCGTACAATTTCATCATTTACGTTTGTTATTTCAACGAGTAAACATGGCCGCGGTAATTTCTGAACATGAAGTTATGAAAGAATTCATTGAAATTTTCACATTTCCTTTTTTTTAGGTGAATTGTTCAATAAACCCGCCGCTACAACAAGCCCTATTGTCTTTTCTTTAGTTAGAAATGAAGCCATAATACGTCCGATATATTCTACGGCAACTACTATCTGATCTGATCGGTCATTTTGTCGGATGGTGTGGATGCAATACCCAATCTGGTCGGTCGGTCGATTGTACAACCAAATCGTATGGTGTGTAGGGGGTTTAACTATTGATAGATTATTCTACTCTTACCCGCCCATTACTGAATCACTCCTTGGTAATGTATGAAGTATTTTATGCTGGATTATATCAGAACTTCCTCTTATGAATTGTTATGTATTGTTTTCATTGAATTTTTAAAGCAACATTTTTTTCCAGGACTGTTTAGAAATTTGTTTTTTTTTAAACCATATCATCAACTTTATAGATTTCCAAATGTTTGTTATTGATTTAGAATTGTTCAAAATAAAGTTCAAAGTCAAATATATCCAATTCGAATTGTATCACAATTCCAGTTCCGAATGAATTCAAATCCCTAGCTTCTATTATACAATTAAATATGTAAATATATTTTCTATGAGATTGGAGATCCATATTTAGAATAAATTATCTATGCTAGAAATGATATTAGAAAGTTTTTAATAGTAAGTTAGTTTTGAAAAGAATTTTACAAGAAAAGGAAATTATTTCTATAATATTGTCCTTTAAAACAAGTACACGGAATTTTTCTTTTTTTTCCAGTCTCATTAATGTAATTCCAACAGAGACAAGAAAAAAAAGATGAATAATCATAAGCCAAATAAAAGAATTCCACCCAACCATAAAAAAATAAAACAAATATATATAATAGGTGTTAAAGTTGGTGGATGGAAATCCATAAAATAGAGAATGGGATGAGGATGGGTTTGGTTAGGCTAAATGAATATATTTGAAGATAACTTGAAGTGGTATGGTCTTCTTCAACAAAAAAAAAAAAAGAAAAAAATTCTAAATGAAAAGAAATGGTCCCTATGAGACAGAAAACAGAACAAAAAAAAATTACGATTCCAGAGAATCTCTCTGACTAATTACGTTTCGTCTTCAAAATGATAAATTTGTTTATATTTTGTTACTCTTCAACACAATACTGAAAATCTTCTTCCAAACTTTCGTATATCCGACATTTTTTATTCGGTATGGGAATTAAAAATTATGGTTTTCTAATAAATGTCGTAAATTGGACGCCTTGCATGTAAGTTTAAACGTCATCTAATTTGAAATTCTATTGCAAACACTTAAATGGGATGTTTTAACTAACTTTCTATACTGACTAGATATTGTACCATCTCGGGTGGAATCGTGCAATTCGATTAACCCCTCTATTCTGAACGCAGTCATAACCAGTTGTGACTGTCATAACATGTCGTCATTGTCATAACTTTTTTTTAAGACTATTTGGTATTCTGACCCCGTCATAACTAATAACTGTCATAAAAAAATCATAAGTTCTGACCGACAAGATTTTACATCATAACGGAATTTTATATGTGTTCTCTCAATTGATAAATATGGAATAATTTCCACCATTCTTTTAAACACACAAATAATTTTACACCTTTAGAAAAATTTCAAACCTACACAAACATTTTCGAAAGCATTTCTCAAATAACGATGAAAACTCGCTCGAATTATACAGTTTAAACTGTTATAAATTCATATTTTGGACATAATTATGACCGTTCGCTAGAATCCGAATTTTCGCAGCAGTCATAATTTCAGTTAGAATATTATTATCATAAATATTTATGACAGCAAAATTGTCACAATGCCAGAATAAGCGGGTACGACTAAATCCTATCGAAAAAGCATTGAGATTCCCATGCTTTTTCACTATGATTTGGTTTAATTCGAGTAACAAGATTCCACTCCAGATCATCACTTGGTTCGATCAATGAAACATATGCCTTCTCTGAACAACACTTCAAAACTTATGAGGATATCAAAAAATGGTGAAAGGCTGCAAGAGGAACTCTTTTGGAATCGATTTGTTACCCGAAAGATGGTCAAAGATTGTAGCTTTTAATTGACAATATTTTGAATGAAATATACAAGGTATTTTCCAAAGTAAACAGGACTTTTTGAATCTAGCGCCCCTAGTGGCGCCATCTATATGTCGACTGGTGCGTTAGAATCTGCTATCCTTTATCGACTTCCTGTGAGAATTTCATGACATTTCATCTATTGAAAGTGAAGTTATTGCGTTTTAAGTGTCAGTATGTTTGTGTCATCGGTGCGAAAATGAGCTTCGAACAAAGAGCCAACATTAAATTTTGTTTTAAAATTGGTAAAACTTTTACCGAAACGTTTCAATTGATGAAACAAGTTTATGGCGATGATTGCCTATCCCGTAGCAGAGTGCACGAGTGGTTTCAACGTTTTCAAAGTGGTCGTGAGGACATAAATGACGATCAACATGTGGGCCAACCAAAATCCGTGATCACCGAAAATTCCATCGAAACTGTGCGTGAATTCATCAAAAATCAGCCGAAATCATCATTGAAATTCATGGAAATGGAATTGAACATCTCCAAAACATCGATTTATCGCATTTTGACCCAACATTTGGGTTTACAAAAGGTGTGTGCACGGTTTGTTCCGCACAAATTGACTGACGACCAAAAATTGCTCAGAATTCAACATTCGAAGGACATCATTAAAGAGGTCAAAAAGGACAAAAACTTCCTTTATAACATTGTGACTGGTGACGAAACGTGGTGTTTTCAATATGATCCCGAAACGAAACGCCAGAGTGCTGAATGGAAGGCGCCGGACGAGCCGAAACCCAAAAAATCGCGCCTGGAGAAGTCAAAAGTGAAGACAATGCTGATTTGTTTTTATGATTCCAAGGGTATTGTCCACAAAGAATTTGTTCCACCCGGTCAAAACGTTAATGCGGTATTCTACCTAGTAGTTTTGAAGCGTTTGGTGCACCGTATTCGACGTGTTCGGCCCGAATATCGCGAAGATGGAAGTTGGCGTTTGTTGCACGATAATGCGCCGTCTCATCGATCGACGCTTGTGACCGATTATCTCACCAAAAATCACATTTTAACCATCAACCACTCCCCGTATTCACCGGATATGGCACCGTGCGACTTCTACCTTTTCGGAAAAATGCATTTGCCGATGAAAGGAAAGCGTTATGCAGATGTAGAGGCCATTCAAAAGGCTTGCACCGGCATACTGGCGGCAATACAGGCCAACGAGCTAAAACACTCGTTCGACATGCTTTTGGACCGTGCAAAAAGCTGTATTGAAGCAGAAGGAGACTATTTTGAATAAAATCAATTGATTTTGCCGAAAAAACCATTTGTTCTGTTTTTTTTTAAAGTCCTGTTTACTTTGGAATCCTCCTTGTATATCTTTAAATAAACATTTTTTTTCATAAAAAAAACGATGATGTTTAATTCCCATACTCAATATATAAATTTCTTTATATATAAATAACAAGAATATTTTCTATGAAAAAAATTTGTTAGTGAGGTTGAGAACCACTCACGTATTAAATTAATACGAAACGAAACCACTTTAGAATCATGGTATAAGAATGGTATTGTAGGTGGAATGGTCGAGTGCACCAAAAAAAAGATGGAATTGAATATTATGGCCTTAAAATATATAAGACTAGACATGAAGTGAAAATGAAGTTGGGACGAAAAAAAAATACAGAAGGAAAATATTATACTTCTTATAAAAATTCTGTATTCTATTTAGATATATATTTTTTTATTGTACTTTTTATTTGCTATTGAATTGAACGTGATGGCCTGATAAGTATGTACATTTCAAATGCATGTATACACATATTAGGAGTGTTCTTCTATTCGAACGCTTTTAGTTGCCATATATTGTATATACTAGGGGAGCTCAATAATTTCTCAACCTCGACAAGAGAACGCGCTTCTTACAGGTCAATTGTTTAGTCTTATGTTGGTACAACCTTCATACGAACACGTGCCAAGTTTCACGACGATAAGTCAATTCAATCCTTATTTAGAAGCTATTTGAAGTTGACGTGTCACTGAATTTTTTTAACATGGAATGAATTGAATATCGTGCAGTGATTAAATTCGCTGTTTTGAAAGGTTTACCATCTACAAAAATTCATCGAAAATTGTTAGAAGTATAACATACACTCTGACAAAATGGGCTGCCCTTTTTAAACCCGTTTGTACAAGTCTCGAAGATGATCCACTCAAAGGTCGTCCAAAAAGTGCATCAATAACAGAAAACATAAAAAAAATACAGGATTTGGAAGATCGACAAGTGACTGCAGATGAGATAGCTGACTCCATATTCATCTCACATAAGACAGTGCATCACACCTTAGCTGAAGTTTTAGGTTTCAAAAAGCTTTATGCAAAAGGGGTGCCGAATTCGCTAACAATGGAACAGAAACACCTTCGAATGCAACTTTGCCAACAAAATTTGAACCGTTTTAAGAAGGAGAAATGGATTTCGTACGTCGATTCATCACTATGGATGAGACTTGGGTCCACCACCATGATCCCGAAACGAAACATGAAGCTAAAAGAGGTTATAGCAGCTGTATGTTGCGTATTTTGAAGGCCTGCCGTATTTTCATTTCATTTTAAATTGGAGAATCGTTGGAAGAACTGTATTGAGGTTCAGGGATATTATACTGAATAATAAAATATATTTCAATTACCAAAACAATGTTTTTCTTGTCTCGAGCCTAAGAAATTATTGATTACCCTAGTATGTATGATAAATATACCAAAAGATAAATAAAAGTCGATATATTTATGTACTATATGAAATGATGTTGTTTTGGTTGCCCTCAGGTTTTCCTATTTTAAACACATTTTCATATATTTATATCCAAATATATAGTAAAGATAGTATATTTACATTAATCCATAATGATCATAGTACACATAATATTTCTTATAAGTAAATGATAAAAAAAGGATGTAGTATAAATGTAAATGACTTACTATATTCAATATATACAAAATTTTCAAACAGAATAATTGGAATATGAATTAACTTATTAAAAAAAACCATTAAAAAATCGAAAAATAGTAAGAAAACTTTGATGGGATGGAAAGATCAATAGAACATCATCTTATAAGAATAAGAAATCTATGAACTTATTGATATGGAAAAGAAAAACCTCACTTTATAAACAAAAATAATAAATAAAAACAATTTAAAAGGCCGCCCACCAAGGGAATTCGAAATATATAGATTTTTGTGATGTACACTTTCCAAATATACATATGTGTTTTTCATGGTGTTCTAAATAGAACTTAAAAAAATATTATATCTTCGACAGTTTGTTTGACAGACAAGCAATATCATCAGAATCAGAAGAAAAAAAAAATAACATAAAAATCTTGAAGAATATCATTTCTTGTCTTGTTATGAAAATAAAAAGGAACGAAAAAAAAAGGTTCTGTAATGTTTACCATCGGTGCAATCAAGTAAACATCCCTTCCATCATTTTGATATGAAATTTTCTAGACATTTATACATTTTAAAGAAAGGAATTCCTGAAGTCAAAGAAAAGTCTAGTAGAAAACTAAATGGAAAGTTATTCTAGGGTTCAACCAAAAAAGAAAAAAAAAATATTTATATATTGTGTATAAAAACAATCAATGTTGTTGATTGATGGAAAAGGACTACGTCAAAAAATAATATTGAACTGTTTAGAGAAGTGTATTATTTATATATATGAATTGATTTCAGTTTTATTTATGTCCCTTTAAAAAATCGAATATAATTCGAATATGATAAATAAATGAGTTGTAAACTAGACTATTTTATGGTATAGGAAGAAAGAAAGAAGTTAAAACTTTAAAAAATATCAAATTTACCTCATATCTATTGGTATAAGAGTTGTCTAGCCAAAATGTAGAATGACGTTGAATTCTATATGAATTTCAATATCTAAAAGGTTCACGAATTCCTAGAAAAATATTGTAGATAACTAAAAAAAAATATGAATATTGCCCGAACCTGGAAGTTGAACTCGAGACTACTCAAATACTAGCAATATCTAATACTAAATAAATATTTTTGATTAAATTTTTCAGCATTAACCTTTCATATTATTTATGATAATACAATACAATTGTACTCTTTATTTTATTTTAAACCATACAAAGATAATTATTTCAATTAACTATTTAAACAGACGCCTAAAATTATCCTAAATTAATATGTACAGTGTTCCTTATTTCATAGATTTATATTCATAGATATATACAATTTTTTTACGATTTAACAATATGTAATTTCATTCTGGGCCACCAAATGGTACCGCAAATCGGAAATCGACCAATCCAGTCTAGAGGACATTCTATGTTATATTGTTCATTGTAGATCAGTGTTTCCCAAACTTTCGACATCTGTGTACCCCTTTTATAATTTTCGTAACACCAAGTACTCCTCGTTAAAAAAACGGAATTGTGCTTTAGACGACACTGTAGAAGCGAAACAGGATACTTTTTCTTAATACAGCCCCGAAGTGGTGCGAGATAGAACAATTGGGTCTACGACGGGAATAATACCCATAAAAACCTCCACATTACTACGAAACGTTGTAATCATCTACGATGTGACCTTTCGTCATAGTGAGGAAATAATCCTCATTATAACCTCCACAAAATTGCCAAACATTGTAATCGTTTAGGACGTCTAAATAATGAGATTTTTTGTAATGTAACGTTTCGTCACAGAAAATCGTCACATAATTTTTGCATTATTTGGTTCCCTGGTTGTTAATTTTAATCTGAGATGCGGTTCCACATCCAAAATCCTGTTCCTTTTTTTTGACTTAATGTCTACAAATGCTGAAAATGCCACTTCACATAGATATGAAGTTGGAAAAGGCAAGATGTATTTCATGATTTTCTCTGTTCAAATTGGATACATACATTGCATTTGCAACCAGAGTGAATATTAAATCCGTTTTAAGCTAATTCCAACAATTGCTCGTCTTCCGCATGCGATAAACATTCTGGCGGGGATGCCGAATTAATGTGTAACGGATACCTTATCCCTCCAATATTTTTGTTTAAATCAAAAAAATAGTCCTTCAGACCCATTTGTAAATTCTCTAAATTCTGTGATATACATTTGAGAGTATCAACATCAATTTTACTAGCCAAACTTATTATAAACTCATGAAACGAGTCCACTTCTTTGTTTTTTATTTTTTTTTCTCTATTAAACAGGATATAACAATCAAATAAGCCTAATTTGGCCTAGTACTTTGGTTTGGTTTTTCTTTTGGTCACTGTGTGCTACGGTGCAGCTCGTACCCCAACCAAATTCTTCCCGTACCCCAGGGCTACCACACTTTGGGAAACACTGATGTAGATAATTAAGTATGTATATCAAATATTCCTATTTCTTGAAATATAACTTCTATACGAGTTTTACGTAAAATTACTTAATTACTTAAGTGCAGTTCAAATTGATAATATGAACTAAATTAGAATATCTATAGTCTATATAGCGACTGTTCTTGCTTTAACAATCAAGAAAACTTATATTCCAATAAATATAACATTAGCAGGAATTTCTTATTGTTCCAATTCTTCCCATTTCATCAGAATAAAGAAGTTCATGGATTTTGTATAGACGAATTTTTATCTTCAAAACACCAAGGAATGCCTGAAAGTAGTATGCTAAAGTCCATATTTTTAGAACATAAAACATGATAAAGAAAACTGAATATTTTATATATCTTTCACTTTCTAGTGTTAGAAATTTTCAAATCCCTTGCTTATTTACATTGCAATAATTGCGAATGAAAACCTTTCGGTATACTTGTATACTATAGTATATAATAACCATATTCGTTATGGAAAATGCTACAAATTGCAACATTCTATTTTTCAAACAAAACAAATTGAATCACAATCAATTTAAACTGAGTAATATCATAACTTATGTATTCTGTTTCAACTAATGATTGCAATAATAATTATGTACGCAAAGTGCCATACAACTTACATAAAAAAAAGAAACCCACTTCTGCATATACATTTGTTCCAATGAAATTTATATTTAGTTTATATTACAGGTTGAAATTTGATATCTATATGTGAGCAAGCCCATATTCATACATATACTACATATATAGTACCATAGACACTATAGAGACACTCTAATAATCTAAAACAAACGTTTCTATATGCAATTTAAAGGTACTTTGATACTACTACTTTCAATGCCATAGTATATTACAATTTTTTTTTTTTTTTTTGTGTTTCATTAACACCCTTAGGGCTACTAATAATATTGCGACAAATACACGTACCAACATTCTTGTATTGTACAAGTGTTCATAGTACACTCTTCTCTATAGTGTACCTAACCTTAAAATTTACACATAACCCCATTCATACTAATTGGTCATCATCATGAGGCGCACCATATCATCATGCTAAAATTTACTCAACTTTAATTTATATAACGAAAAAAACAAAAAAAAAACGTTCTGTCATATATTTGCATGAAGTTCACATATCATACTATAGTATATATTATATGTTACAAGAGTACATCATTAAAAATTTAATATTATCATGGTTCTACCATATGAAGAAAATTTTACTTATATTCTTGTTTTTTCATTTTTAACACGCGGTTGTGAAGTGGTACCTCAAGCGCTTTTTTAATTTTTTCAACCATAAAACCCTTTCCTTATACTATGTGGTGGTCAATCTGGAATATATATATATAATCCTGTATATGTTGCATATATGTTTTTTTTTTTCATTCGTTCCTTGAATATAATCAATGACACTGGTATATACATATATGGAAATTACAAAAAAGAAAAAACTTATTATATTTCATATATTTAAAAGTCTTTTCATATCTGGTGGAAATGATATGCCAGGCGGTTGGTTGTCAGGGATTATCGCGCTCTCCATTCTTACATACATATAGTACACATGGAATTCAAATGAAAAATATTGTAATTTTTAAAGTATGAGATTTTCACTTTAAATTAGAATTTAATTTTCATATAATTATGATTATTATTACTATAGTAATTTTCGTTAATGATCATAATTTCATAGTGCAATTGATAAAAATTACGATATATATTGTTATTAAAAGGTATTTTTATGACAACTAAATCGGTCCAATAACCTTATCCCAAGTTGATTAATTACTTTTCGAGGTTAGTGAATAATCGAGTAATTGATGGTCTTAAAGTGATTAATTCTTTCCTGTGTTAAAACCCAGAAGTCAAAATTTTTAAGCAAAACTTACTGCTTACGAAGAGAAATAAATTATTATATGAAAGAAAAAGAAAAGCGTAATAAAAACAAAAGAGAAAGAGAAATATTTTCTTAAAAATACATATGATTCTCTTTAACTATCTATCATTTTTTTCAGATTACATTATATTAGTGCAACAGAGATAAAAATAAATTTAGCTTTAATACGTAAAAAATAAATTCATACGGGAACTAACACTTGTAACATTTGTAATATTCATAACAAAAAAATCTCTTATACTTATTATTCGTACATACACCAATTCTTAAAAGAGTATAGGGAAAATCATATTGACGCCTAAAAGTATAAGGAAACGCGTGGTATTTGTTTACAAAAATTGAGTTAAAAAAAATTTCGATTGCTTTATTTGTTTTATTGTTTCTTAAGTCCAAAATCCATAAGACTATTAATGCTGTCCCTTGCTACAATTATCTTACAGGAAACACGGTGTAAAAGAGAACATATTTGATTTATAGGTTACTTCATTATTTCTAATGAAAAATTGTAATTTTGTTTCCTTATTTTGTGCATTTTTTGTTTCTGTTATTTTCAAAGAAGGTATTGGCAAGATCGCGACTAATTTCCTCTCTCCAAATTTAATCTGCTTTGTTTCTTTTAAATGAAATAATTAATCAGTTTACGGTTGAATACTCAAAATATTGGATAAATTCTGTATACTTAAGTAAGCGATTATTCAAACCATCCCCTAATCCCAAGGTGTTCTAGATTCATTTGAGTCATTTTTTTCGTTTTCATGTACGCCTGAAAATAAACAACTTATATTTTCCTAATGACAATTTATATATTTGTCAAAATTTTTTAGGTTAAGACATATGTTCTTCTTAAGTGTGTTTTACCACTTGATTAAATCTTTGCAAATATATTTGTAACGGGTCATTATTGATTACATACTCCTCTCAGGTGTGGTTACCTGACACTTGGGTATGTTCAACATAGATTCTAAACGTTTTCTTTACGAACTCGTCTAATCTGGAGTGGCTCTTTTTGTTTTGCTCGCATTACAGCTGAAATAGGTTGGTTTATATCTTTTGTAAAAACGACGTAAGGTGGTTAATGTGAAAGTTCTACATTAGATTTATGGCGGCGCCTTTGATGCTCCCAATTTCTTTTGAATTTCGTCTTTTTTTAATAACTACTAAAAAGACTGCACCTTCTAGGTAAAAAAAAAAGCCATAAATTTGTGAAATTTTCTAGAATTCCATCAAAATTATGTACATTAGAACGACTTAAATTTCTTCATAAATATATATGCTATTTTATAAGTTTTACATATCAAAAATAAAACTCTTAAAGCATTGAAAATCTATGTTAAATTTTCTTTAATACTGGCGGTTTAATTAACTTATTACCAAACTTTAATATTCGAGTGTATTTATTCGTTTATTAAAAGGGAATTTATTATATTTTCTTTTTTTGTTGATATTTTTAAAAAATTCATGAAAAAATTTCTTAACTATTTTTAAAAATTCTCTTTGGCTTTCATTAATTACAAAATCGTATTACAAAAATCAACTTTAAATACCTATAAATCGGGTTTTTCAATAAGAACTTTGTTTTTTCAATTTCAAATTAAACACAAATTTTGAATGAAAGTTTAGAATTTCTTTATTGAAATATGTTATAAGACGCGTCCAAACGCATAGTTTTTTAATCAGTTTTGCCTGCGCAAATCAGATTTGCTCATGCAAAACTGAGCGTCTGGACAAGTCACAGTTCGTTTGCGCAGGTAAAAGTGCGGCTTGTGCGATTTCAGATCATGTCTGAAAAATAACTGTGGTACGTGCATGCAAATCGTAGCGTGTGGACGAAAACTCATTATTTTACACAGTTTTCATGCATTATTAAGAAGTTCCAAAGAAAACTGTGTAAAAATATGGAAAAGACGGTATCGTGTGGACACAAAATTTGCGCAGGCTTTCCCACAGAAAGACTGAGCGTTTGGACCGTACTATATAGACTCTATGGTACAATTTATGAATGAAAAACAATATCTGGTAAATGTCCACCACGACTATGTTTCCAGATATCTATTCAAACATTTTTGATTCCACATTTCTATCTCACGAATTACGCGTCCAATGATACCGACAGCCCATAAAGCTCACTAAACAGTGAAAAGAGATTTTAATTTGATTTAATTTAATTTAATAATAACAACTCAAATCAAGCCTGAATTAATTTCCATAATAAAGTCATTCGTTATTAGGAATTATATAAAAGTTTTCTCAGTTCAAACTTACTGAGGCAAAAGTCAAAAACTAGTTCATTCTTCCCATAGTCCCGTCCGGTGGAAATTGATTTTAAACTGACCGCGGATCTCTGCGAACTTATGTTGGTATTAAGGTGCATTTTGAATTTTGTGATTTAGTGACATACGGTTCAGAAAACTCCTTGGACCACCGCTTAATATAGCCTAGAGTCGAATTGACTTTATGGAGCAAGGAGTCAAAGTGAAATCTAAAGTTAAGCTCACTGTCACAAGTAACTTCCAAGTCAGTAATACAACCAACTCTGTGTGGAGGAACGTTTATGAGAAAGTGTGATAATCCTAAACTTGTCAGTGTTGAGCATCAGGTTATTGTTACGACGGCACATAATAAAATTAGTGAAATCTTCCTGGAGGGAATCAGGTCACCTCTACGTACAATTTCATATCGTCGGCTTAATTGGAAATCTTCGTGAATTTGATTGCAGAAGCTACATCATTGATAACTATAAACAGAAGGGGTAAATGAGATGAATGTAATGATTGTTTAATAATTGCTCTTGGATTTTCAAATGCTAACATTTTGCTTATTAATTGTAGCCATTCAAATGAAAATGAGATTCGTCAGAAAAGATAGTTTTTTTTTTCAGGAACTGTGCTTTTCACAGATATTCATTCTCATAATGGACTTGAATTATTTTTATGCAATTTTCAAGGAAATTTAATTTATTATAATAAAATGTAGACCTTCTCCTACAATTACATCGGAAAGTTGAATGGCACAACTGTCATCATAAGCAAATACACTTACTTACTTACTTACTTCAATGGCGCTACAGACCATGGAGGTCCTGGGCCTGATGTAGCATTTTCTTCCAACCTGTCCGGTCCTGGGCAAAGCAAATAAGCAAATACAACCATATTGAAAAAAAATAGTTCTTATTGAAAAACCTTCTATATGAAAGATGAAATAAAATTTTGGAAAATCATAAAAAAAACTACATAATCATAATTTTCTATGAAATTTTAAAGTATATTTTTATTTTCTTTTTTATTACATTATTAGATGAATTTTCTCACTATAAAAGAAAACAAATAAATAAAAAAAGAAAATGAATAAAATTGAGTTGTAAAATGATGGAAAACAATGTCTGTCAATAAGATATATATATTCAAGAGCTCGGAACAGCCGAACATGACACTATCATTAATAAAAGAAACATGATTTTGAAGTGCATTCCAATGAATATTATTAAAAATATAGAAAAATAAAAAATTTTTAAACAAGATAGATATTTTCAACAAAAAAAAGAAAATTCTAATAATTATGTTTTTTATTATATTGCTCATTTCTTTTTCTATGACGTTATTTTGGAATAATAGAATTTGTACAAGACACACGTCTATATATAGGAGAAATGTGCCTAAAGCTCCATCAAGTTTTTTTCTTTATCGCCTCCTACATATTATTTCTAAAGTCAATTATTTCTTCAAGTATGTATATTTGAACCTACATAAAATTGGAAATTATTCCAAACTTTTCTTGTTATACATTTTTATTGTTCAAATCAAAATAACATTATTTTTTTTTGGTTATGTACAATTTCTGTGTTTCTGTGAATCATGTTTTCATCCCATTCCAAGACAATAACATCTACAATGTCAATATTGTTAACTAATTATAGTAGGACGGTTTTTTCCTTACAATATACTAGCTAATACCCACGACATTGCTAATCATTATTCTTTAAATACTGACTGGAGAGATATGACCTATCCTGTCGCCTAGCCTATACATTCCAAGTTTCATGAAAATTGGTTCGATACTTTTCGAATTTACCCATAGAACATATAAACAAATAAACAAACAAATTTATTATGTAAAATATGAAATTAGTAACGTAATCGCTTTTTAGGAAACTATAAGATTTAATGTAAATATTTTTTTTGAACCAGCCATAGCTTCGGTTGAGACGGTTGAATGAAACGAATTTAGGCACAGATATTGTGGTGAAATATTTCCTTTTTAAATGTTTTCCTTTTTGATTCCTTTCTTTAATAAAACAACTTTTTTTAAAACTTTGGTCGCAAAATATTGAAAAGTTGAAATACAAGATAGTAGAATCGATTTAAAAATTCAATTCAAATCAATCAAGCTTTTTTTTGAATCAGATTTGAAAGACTAAACGAAAATCTAAGGGCCAAACCGACTTTATCCTACACTATTATCCTTGAATTGATTGTTCTAAATATATGGGAACAAAATTATCTGCCTGTGTCAGAATTTTTTATTCACTAGACACGATTAAAAATCGGACGTTTTCACCTTTTGGTTCGTTATTATTTGGGTAGTTAATGATTTTCAGTTTGAATTGAATACACAAGAAATGGTCCTCAAAATTAATGTTTTAAGGTCACTAAGGGTAAGTTCGTGCTGATTTTAACCGTAAAACTCTCAAGCGCATCATGTTCATTGAATATAAGAATAGAATATAAGAATAGAATCTGGATCGGATCAATATACTGTAGAGAAGATGATAGTAAATTTTCAAGTAATTTTTATAAAATTCTAGTAATTCATATAATTAGGACCAAATAAGAGAGACTACATAAAAGGACCAAACAAACAATTCCAGGTTACAAGAAATTCAATTAAATTTAAACAGATTAAAAATAATATTAATCGATTTATGATTTCAACAAAATAATTAGCAATAATAATTAAACAAAAAGGATGATTATTGATTTTTTTTTTTAATAACTATATATACGAAAACTGTTATTCATTAAAGTATTGTAGGATTATTATTAAATTAATAACAATGCAGAATTATTATTAAAAATCCGAATAAAAATAAATACTACGTAAATTAACATTTGTCCGCTAAAATATAGCGATTCTGTGATAATTGTGTAAATGAAAATCAATTGTGAGTTTTTTTTTATTCGAACAAATTGTTTATAATAAATAAAATAATATACATATATTATATTGCTCCTTTTTATGCCCTATGGTAGGTATTACCAGAGAGTATATTAGTTTTGTCACTCCATTTGTAACACATTGAAATAATCGTCGTAGAAACGTTTTAAAAGTATGGTTGGGTCAGGAATCAAAAGCTATATCGATTTATACAGGTCCTTTCGTCCGTCCGTATTCAAGATAACTCAAAAATGCGTTATCCAATTTGATGAAATTTACAATGTCAGTTGCTTATTCCTTAACTTGGTTTGGTGTTGCATTTAAGCAAAATCGATTCAGGGGGAACAAAGTTATAAAGGAAAAACCAGTGTGACCAGAAAGTTTTCTTGCTTTTTGTTTATGGCTTTTCGAATTTAATTGGAAAATTTGTAAATCAATTTTATTTAAATTATATAGGTTAAGTACACAAATAGACATGTTAAATATAGGCATGTTAAATTTCAATCAAATCGGTCCAAAGATAGTGGAGAAAGAAATAAACCTAGGCGAAAATAGCCCTCATTATAAAGTTTTTTTGATGTACTTTAAAAACTAATACACGGATTTGAATAAAATTTGTAGATTAGACTTATGTTATCAGCGACTGTGTTACCTGCAAATTAGAAGAGAGGAAACAAAGTTATGACAAAAAAGCTTTGAAATAATGATTGTTTTGACAGCTTTGCTGTCCCATTTCAACTATAGGGCATCAAAAAATCGGCTATAGGCCGATTTTCAGTTACTATATGTTTTTTTGGTTGGAATAATAATCATGAAAATATCATTTAAAAGTAATAAACCTTAATTATGGTATATTTAAATTTTTAATTAACAGAAGTTTTAGTGTTGTACTGAGTAATTTTGTTTATAATATATTTTGTGGATTTGCATTAAATTATGTTTGATTACTTTAGTTCATGTTTTTGGAGAGTTTATAGCTTATTAATTTATCAGAAAATCCAGAGGTATAGTAGTATCATAATTCATTGTTTATATCGTATAGCAATTACCAGTTATAAACAGAAGTGTTTTAAATATATTTAAATTTAAAACCTTACATATTATATTACAGTATGTTTCCTTAATACAACTGTTATATAGTAAACTCATCTTGACAGACACACCACCTGTCCAAATACATATAGGAACATTTCGAAATATTTTGATTATTTTAGATGTAATCCAATGGATATCCTATTTTAAGCAATAATCCTATATGATCCTTAGATAATCAAGATGAAATATAGTCTATCTCCTAACTCCTTACTTTAAATGAAGTTTGAAAAGATTTTGTGACAAGAAATCAATATGAATAATAACATAATCAAAGGTCACTTACATATTAAGAAACTTCATCCTATTCTGTCAATGATATATCAAATTATTATCATTATTATATATTAATTCACAGAATTGAGTTATGACACAATATTTTATTACTTGAGTATATTTTCTAAGAAAATTAGGCTAACCATTATGTTTGGTCTTGTCACTGGGGGCCATAAATCTGTTCCTAGAAAATAATATAATAAAAAAAAATTATTTACTCTATTTTATTGTGAGCTAAAGTCTTAACCACACTATACATACATATGTTACATATATGAGTCCGCATAGAAGCCCGGGGAAAAATAAGATAAAAAATATATTATATAGGGTGTATCTTTATAAATTTGCCGCCATTTTTATTACAGGTACTCGATTACACCGATGTTTTTTTCATGCATGAAGTACCATAAATAATGCCGGTTAGTTAAAATGGATCGTTACACGAGTGAACAAGGTGTTTTCATTATTAAAACTTATTTTAAATATCGTGAAAGTTTGTCAGAAGTTGGAAGAAAATGCTCCGACAAACTGTGCTATTAAACTTATCATTGATAAATTTGAAGAAACTGTTTAAGTTCAAGATCAGAGAAGCAGAATTTATCATCGTAGTGGTCGTTGAAATATTGCAGTTGTTAGCAGAAGAGCCAAGGACATCAATTCGACATCGTTCACAGCAATTAAGCCTTAAACCTGAAAAAAATGTTATTCAAAATTTTGGTAAAAGACTAACAGCCTGCGGAGTTAACAAAGGAGGTCACTTGAACTACATTATTTTTCATTATTAACTCCAACCAATGAACTTTAATTTCCAATAAAAATAAATAAAGATTTCACACAATTTATGCCTTTTATTTCAAATTTAAAAAGATACCTCAAATTTGAACACCCTATGGATTAGTTACAATCGAACCGGACCTTGAAATAAAAATGTTTTGAGCAATATATAAATGTTCATCAATATATTATGAATTACATATTTTCAGGCGTTCAAATTGTTTGATGATCATTAGACGCATGTTAGAAACCACAATTTGTTCCTTTAAACTATCACAGATCGCTAATAGCTGTTGCGAAGGATATTTATGTAGTTAAAGCCGATTTTAACTAAATTTTTGGAGTTAAGACCAAATGGTTTTAAATGAAGTTAACGATGTAAACTAAAAGTTCGTATAGTCTTTAAACTGAATCCAAAGAAAAAAATTAAATATACGGAAGATATACTCAATTTAAATTTGTCTCAATTTTGATATTTTTACTTTTATAATTGTTAATGCAAATAATAAACAACAATTCTCGAGAAATCAAAAAACAACAATTGGATATCACTAAAGACTAAACGATAGAGCGGAGATAAACATTAAGTTTTTAAAAAGAAACTATTTTATGAATATCATCTAATTTTTATATCTTCATCAAATTTATCTTGAAAATTTCTTGAAGAAAACAAATATTTGATTACAAGTGATAAAATATAATATAATTTCCAGATGAAAATTTCATTCAATCATTTTGAAAAGAAAAAGGGTCAAAAGATGATAAAATTAAACGTCTTTATATTTCTGTTAACAGAAGATGACTGTTAAAATTTTTCTGAACTTGGAAGACACCAAAAACAACACAACAAAATGAGATGGAGATCCATACAGAAACATAAAATCGGCCTAAAACCGATATTTTAATATTCTATATTAGAAACAGAACTAGTAGTTAACAAGTTGAATGAATTAACTCTATGAAAGAAGTTTTTTTTCTACACAACTATGTTTCCTCGTCCTCAAATTTGCTCTAATTCACAAGTAGCCTGGGCACTAATAGTGTAAATCTATTCAGCAAATTTTATCCAAATCAATATATCGGTTTCTTAAGTACAGTACATCGAAAAAAATCTTATGGATTCGTTTATTTTTTGATACAACAATTTTTTCTTCACTATCCACGGATCAATTTTTTCTAAATTTAACATATTTACTTCGCATAGCGAAATCTTTCAGACTTCCATTGGAATGCAACGTCTTCCACGCAAAGTTATTGGTAATTCAACAGGTTGCAGAAACAACTAGTCTGGAGAAGATATCCTCCAGAGATATCTCGATCTACTCAGACAGCAAAGCGGCTTTGAACATGCTAAGCTCGGTGGCTGTGAACTCGGGACTAGTCAATAGCTGTCGTAAAGTATTGAAGACACTATGCGTTCAAAATAAGGTAAGATTATGGTGGGTTCCTGCCCATTGCGGAATCGAGGGCACCGAGTCTGCAGATGGGCTAGCAAAGGAAGGAGGAGACGGCTCAGAAAGCGAAATCGCTGACGTACTGCCTCCCCTTTCAGTGTATAAAATTCTCATTGAAGCAAACACACGCTGGTGCAGTCTAAGGGGGCCCGATATGTCAAAAAGTTCGTGGCCCAAGCTAAATCAGAAGAAGTCGATTCTAATAATAGACTGGAACACGAAAAATATAGGCATAATCATTGGGATATTAACACGGGACATTGTCTGCTAAGAAAGCACGCTAAAGGACTGAGATTGGTGCACATAGATCTTTGTCGGTACTGTAGAGACATAGGAGTGGCTGAATACATAATGTGTGAATGCTCAGATATCTCTCGAGCTCGTTATAATTTTTTGGGAAACCATTTCTTCGAAAATTTAGGGATGCTTCAAGCGATTGACATGGGTAGTTTAATGAAATTCTGTAAAAAAAATCAAATGCTTTGACGAGGAATAGGTTCCCCAATCGGCTAACCCTTGGTCTCGTAGGGACAATGGGTCCATACGGTGCCTGGTGTTGTACGCAGTACCCCTACTCTACCTACCTACCTACGTAAGCAACATATGTAATTAATTTAAATATAAAATTACTACCCAAATTCTCGAATTAAATCCGAAAAAAGGCGACCAAACTTTCTGGTCAACTTGGTTTTTGTTTTTAATAACTTCACTCCCACTGAGCCAGTTTTTCTGAAATAAAATATCAAATCGAGTTAAAGAATAACAAACCAACATTATAAATTTCATTAAAATTGGATACTGGATTTGTGAGTTATCTTGTTCTAGGACAGACAAACGGATGGGCATGCATAGATCTGGTAGTGCCTACCATAGGGCATAGGAATATTGTTATTGTTAGAAAATGCTGTTTGACGAGCTTGATTAAACTCTTTTTCTTTTGTATGTTTTCATTTCTCGATGGACACACCTTTGATACAATATTATTTGTTTTTCTTATTATAATATAAAGATCACTTTTTTATTTTACACTTCACCGCGACATGATGGAAGGAAATTCTATCAAGTGTGACATTTTTTTTTTTGGTTCGTTGTTATAAGACTTCGATTCGTTTTTGGAAAAAAACAATACCAGGAATTAATCTTTGTGTAATCAATAAATATTCTACTTTTTTTTTTCTTATCTAATTGTGTTTGATATAGAATCAATCAAAAGAAACAATATAAAATAAAATGATTTTGTTCCAAAACATGATCGACATTTTATATTAAGAGAAAAATAAATGAATAATGGTTTCGCATTAAGGAATTAATGTCATGGTTTTCTTTATTGATTAATTATTTTTGGAGGAGAAAAAGAAAAAAAAATGTCAATTGAATTTGTCTTTTGAGTTTCATTTTTTTTTTTAGAAAGTCATCATTTTTCTTAAGTGACCTGTTAAATTGAAGGTTTTCATAATTTTTGAAATGAAATCATAGGATTTATGATTAAGTAATCAATATTTTTTCCGAAGCATATATAATCAAATCCAAGAGTGTTACAATGAAAGTTCACAGGAACGAACTGATTTATTAGACTGAATATTGTTGTATAGTATTTATATTGTAAAAAAAGATATGCATTTTTATATAACACAGACATTTTTCTTAACATATACTACTAATAAGGTAGAATGTTTCGCAGACTGGAAATATGAGCAAATCAGAATCCAAACTGAGAACTCTAAGTATTGTATGCCTTTGATTCTATATACCGAAATTTACACGAATATGAAAAGGTTTCCTAATGGAGTAAATAGAAGGACATTTATAAAATTCATATCTATCCACCACATGGACCATCACAAATCAAGACGTAAAAGGTGACCTGAAAGTAAGTTTCTTTTATAAGATTTTGGAACAAGTGGAAGAACATACTCGCAGGGAAGAAATATTTTCTTTTTTTTTTCGTAATGAACTTTTTCAGCTATATTAACCATCATTGATTAGACCTGTTAGAATGGTTTTGGTGTATAACTTTTTATTACTCCAAATATTGTTAAAGAATTAGAAACTTTTGAAAGAAAAATTCTCAGAAAATTTCTAGGTAAATTTCGTAGACCCAGAGGTAAATGGTATCTGAATAAATTAATATATTGTTTGAATCATCGGAAGTTATTCTTTTTACGTCATACCTAATTGACCTAACAAAAAAAAGAGAATCACTCGATTTTAGTCACACTCAACTCAATAACAGAACTACACGTGGACATCAACCAATAGAAACACAAAAAGGTTAACCGGAAAGGCTACATATCCTATGATAAAACAGAGTCAGTGACCAACAGACTCTTTAGTTTCTCCTTACTTAGCGAGAAGTCAAAGTGTGCAGAGTTGTTGTATACACTCTGTAACATTCTAGCAACCGGTTCAAATCTTCCATAGTCAGTACAATAACAGTTGATCATGAATAAGCTGACACTTTTTAGGGAGTGCACGTTAACTTTAAATTTTATGCATTCGAGAAGGCTCGAAGACTCAATGGCACCAACAAGAATTTGATGAATGAAGACTATGCCAGCTACCTCGCGCCGTTTCTGTAGAGTCTGAAAGTTATTCAGCTTTAAACGATTACGGTAAGGAGGGAGATTGATAGCATTGTTCCAAGGAAGACCTCTAAGAGCAAAGCGAACAAATCTACGCTGAATGGTTTCAATTCTTTAACAACCAATCTTCCCCGCTCGGTGATCAATATTATGCATCTCCATTAAGCATCCTCAATGTTAACTCGGTTTAGTTTTTTAATTCTTCCTTCCTTAAGTTAGGCCCTAAAGCCAACTAATTAATAATTTGAAGTCTTGAAATAGGTTGTACTATATGTTATACTGTTTCGTAGTCTCAATAAAATAAATCTAAATCTAAATCTAAAGCTATAGTCACCAAAATTTTCTTGAATTTTGTTAAACTTTCCTCCTGAAAATCTACTATGTGAAAAGCTAAAAACTAATCAATTAAAAAATACATTATTTCTTTAAAATAGAAATTTAAATTTATTTCAATATTTATTTAAGATTATATAACGTACAATATTTTCCCCAAATAAATATGAAACTAAATATTAATTACTATAAAATTTTACTAGTTATTAATTAGTAAAAGTTTATAAGTTAAATTTTGAAATATGTATAAATGCTTTGGGCTATTAATTTTATGTAAATCAAAAACTAGAAAATTTTGAGCAAATATTTTGTTATTTTAATTTTGATTTTTTAACTAGAACTAGTCTTTCCAATGAAAGACAGAATCATGGTCCAGATTAGATCAACTCCCTCTTTCTTAGAACGCACGCAACCAAGAAAGTAACAAATCTTGTTCGGGAAAAGGACGATAATTTAAACAAAAAAATGTTCTACTGACTCATTTTTCTACATATACTGAAGTCTCGGCAACTCCTATTCTTCACATGTGTTTCCTCAAGGAGCAAGAATCCTATCACGATATCCACAATGATACTAAACGTTTTACGTTCGAGTCCCAGCAAGATTTTTGTCATTTGGCATAATATTGCTAAATTAGTAGAATTTTACCTTGCTATCTCTGTTCGTGCCAATGACTGAGCTTGTAAACCCTGAACTAAAACCATCCTACCGAAAGTTGAGGTCCATAAAATTGTATCTCTAGCAGAACATATAAATAAAATAACATAATAAAAATTTGTTATCAAATTTCGTTTACATAGAATATAATTTTAATTTATTTTAATCCATGAGATGAGTTTTTACCCATGAAATATAACCAATACCTGCTTATGTAGAATTTTGTTGTTCTACTACACTAGTAGCTTTTAGTTAAGGACGTTTATAAGATTGTATATGATCGTATAAGCGTCGCTAGGATCTATAATATATACGACATAAAATCTCAAAAATGCTACCAGGATGGCCCGAGGATGACTAAAGTAACATTTTCTCATATGAGCTATTACAGCTTTATACCTGTTCGTATCCTCCAGTTTAGCAATTATTTAGTATGAATGTTTCTAAACATTTCAATGTTATCTGTGTTACTGAGTTTAACTCAACAGAATAGGTACAATTGTTGTTCAGTAAAGACCAATCTCCATACAGCCGACATTCTTACGGAAAAAATCAGAAAACTAGAAAGAGATGGGCTTTTGCAATTTTCGCTAGGATTGATCGAATAAAAATATCAGAGTCTCCCCCACACAATTTAGAGAAATTGGTAGTGTGCGACGGTATCGTGTGTGATTATTGTGAGAGTATGCACTCGCAGATGAAGTGCCATATAAATCAAATAAACATGTTCATCTGATTTTGAAGGGAATCATCTGCAGATCGAAAATCAGTTGGAGAAATCAGAAATGCAGAAGCCGACAAAATTTTTAGGATGATTGTTTTCTCCCTTTCTGTTTAACCAATATTTGTATAGTGTTGTCCCATACTTGCATCAGAAATAGAATGTCGACTGTGTGGAGATTGGCCTTAAGCTGGATATGAAGAATTGCTTATATAAATTTTCTGACGACTGACCAATATAAAATGTTGGACACATTTTGCAACGAATTTATTTCTTTTCACATCAAGAATACCTTATAAATTTTCTTGATATAGTCTCACTCACTTCAAATGGCACTTAAATAAATATATTGATTTATTTCAAATCATCTAATTTTTCTCATCTTATTCATATTATATCTAAATTTCTATAAAGTAACATTTATAAATATAATTTTTAACGATTGTATTTGTCTATTTAACATAAAAGCCCATCATAATGATGTTGGCACATGTTATCACCACATCTTAGCAACAAAAAAAAAAAGAAAAGAAATTATTATTTTAACATAAAATCAAGATGACAAATCTGTGAAATATCGCAAGTCAACGAAACCAACGAAGATGAAGACAGATACTCCTCTTTTTAAAAAGAAGTTTAATTCTTTAGCACAGTATGTTGCCATCTCGTTTTTGAATAAAACAACATAAAACAAAATTCTTGAAGACACAAAATCTAATTCTATCTTTTTTGGTAACAAAAAAAAATCTTGTTCATAGTTGTAGATAAAATATAGATAGCAAAAAAAAAGAAAAGAAAAACGATGAAAATTGTTGTAGTGAGCTTTTCTTCTGTCTAACACTGCTAAAGGAACACTCATCCTTCTTGTTGCAAAATTTTTCCTTTCTTTTTTCTAACTTGATCTACTTTTTTTTTTAAAAAATTTTCTTCTTCTTATATATATATATGTGTAGAACTTTTCTATATTATGTTTTGGAAGGATTCCGGCCACGAAAAAATAAATTTTTCATTCAGCCATCAAATCTGGATTAAGATTTGCATAATTTTATCTAATGTATAGAAGGAAAGAGGACTTGTGTATTAGCATTTAAAATTATATTCGGTTGTGTTGTAGAGAAAGTTGCTTTCTTTTTCAGTTTTTCTTTTCTTTTCTTTTTTGTTGTTGTTGCGCTTGTTCCTTGCAAAATGATTTTCTTTTCATTTTTTTCTTTTCGTTATCCTGTTTTGGGAGTGCTTTTTCTTTTGGTGGAAGGTATTTTGTCTTTAAGAACTAAAAAAAAGAAAAGAATACATCGTCATCTGGGTCTATTTTATACTATATTTTTTTTATAATATAATATTTAAACATATATAAATATATCCTTATGAACTATATTAGAAGAAAAAAAAAGAAAATATTGCGATCGTTTTGCGTCCATACGATTTTCATAGGCTAATTTCAGGTTTTTCTTGTTTCTTTTTATGACGGTTATAAGTAAGTATGTAATTTTATTTTGATAAAAAGGACATAAACTTTATAATGATATACAATTTTTTTTTACTTTCATTTTGTTATATTAGATTTTTTTTTTTTTTGTTGTTTTGCTGAATTTGCATTTATTGTGACCAAATTTTAATATAAATTAACATATAAAATTATTATGCTATAGTTAAAAATTTTTGAAGTGTAGGCCCAACCAAAATTGTATTAGTACTAGTAGAAAAAACAGCTCTAAAGAACTAGCATCAAACCCTTGTTATAAACGGTGTCCCAAAATTCACGCAAGAAGTAATTTTATAGAAAACAAAGGTTTGTAATTAACAATTGTAAATTTTTTATTGATTCATAAAGTATACAGTATACTATAATATACATAACCCTATACTGAGTATAGGGTTATGTATAGAATAGCATTAAGGAGTAAATGGCTTCACGACTTTGCTGGAACATACGCACCCTTTTGTTAAAATTTTTCATGACCGTTTTACATAAATGTGGCTGAATTTCGTGGATACAGAACTCCATTTCCTTCTTCAAGGCTTCAGGGGTCTTGGGCTTATTGGCATAAACCTTAAACTTTAAAAAATCCCAAAGAAAAAGGTCCAACGTCGTTAAATTG
Source organism: Xylophagus ater (assembly GCA_963422695.1). Taxonomy (NCBI): domain Eukaryota; kingdom Metazoa; phylum Arthropoda; class Insecta; order Diptera; family Xylophagidae; genus Xylophagus; species Xylophagus ater. The sequence continues at coordinate 43,584,245 of OY730483.1, read as the reverse complement.
CATGATCTGGGCGGCCAATTCTGATCACCTAAACGGGAAAAACAATTTGTATTTTAAAAGCTTACAAATGATTACTGTTTCCTTTCAAATCAAATATACCCATACCTCGTTTTACGGCCTAGATACGTTCCGGAAAAGTTGGCCATAAAGAGAAAAGCCGTATAACGAATCAATTATGTTTTATACCAGCGCTGAGAAACTGAAACTAAACAGAAAGTCCCCTTAACAGTACGTACAGCACTTTTTTTGGGCGAGATATGGGTGTATATCATATGGAGAGGATCGTAGGTATGTTCTAAGCTAACTGCTGCCTCCTCCTTTAGAGTCTAAAGAAAAAGGCATCAGTTAGCTCTGGTGATGACAGAGGACGAACGAAAGGTATACAAACAGAGTCACGAATCGACGACTACACAGAACGCAACGGATCTACGACGGACTATTATTAATACAGACCGAAAACTGTGGATAATGGTTTGAGGTAGACTTCATTGCGACATCACTTAGTACGGTTCGCACCTGATCGTTTGTGAGGCTGCCACGGCTAGTTAGCCTAATTAAATAGAAATAGTAATTAATAATTAATGTAGAACTGAGTAGCTTGTAGAAATATAATAAAATCTGATTAATTCGAAACCAATTCCAACTAATTAAACTCATTATAAAAGGTTAAAGAAATTCAACTATTAAATAAAATTAAAAATTATTTGATTTTAACAAGATTTAAATTTAAAAAAATTAATTTAAAAAAATTAAAATTAATTTTGTTAAATATTTTTGGCATAAATAAATATAATTAAAAATGAAAACTAAGAAACGTGTTTTTTGTAAAATACTAGAATTTATGCTTAAGCAAGTTATTTGATAAAAATAAAAAATAAATCCTAATAAATCAAAAAAACGTTGAGCAAATTAAAGGCTCACGTTCAAAATTTGAAGAAAACAATGTTATGGCATCCAAAAATAAGACGAAAAAAACGCGTTTTTATTGCCTTGTTTTTGTTTTATGTCATTTTAGATTATAAAAATTAAATTCACAATTTTTATGCCCTATGGTAGAGTACTACCAGGGGGTATATTAGTTTTGTTACTCTATTTGTAAGAAAGGTTTTAAGGGTATGATTGTGTAGGGACTCAAAAGTTATGCATGCCCATTCGTCCGTCCGTATACAAGATAACTCAAAAACACGTTATCCGATTTTGATGAAATTTACAATGTGAGTTGTTTATTCCTTCACTTGGTTTGGTATTGCACTTCAGCAATATCGATCCAGGGAGAGCAAAGTTATAAAGCAAAAACCAGGGTGACCAGTAAGTTTTGTCTTTTTTTTGTATATGGTTTTTAGGATTTAATTCAAAAATTTGTGAATCAATTTTGTTGAAATTAATTATATAGGTTAACTACATAAATGGACGACAGCATGTTAAATTTCAGTCAAATCCGTCTAAGGATAGTTGACAAAGAAATAATCCTAGGAGAAAATAACCCTCTTCATATAGTTTTTCATGATGCATTTTAAAAACTAATACACCGATTTGAATAAAATTTTCAGATTAGACTTATGCTATCAGGGTCTGGGTTATCTGCAAATTAGAAGAAATTTTGAAAAGAGTAAACAAAGTTATAAAGAAAATACCTTGAAATATTGTTAGTTTTGACAGTTTTTCTGTCCCATTTCTACCATAGGGCATCAAAAAATCGGCTATAGCCCGATTTTCAGTTACTATTAATTTTTTATTATAGTTGAATAAAAATCATACGAATTTTAAATGATAATCACTTAACTTTTATAGGTTTTTTTTACTGATTTTATATTTAACACCATTTTACAAAAAAAAATAATGATTTATAGAAATTTCGCTTCGTTATTTTCTATCAAAATAAATTATAATAAAATTATTAACTTTGAGAAATTATAAGATTAAAATGTTATTAAAAAGCAAAATATTTGGTATATAGCAAACTGCATAGCTTTCTTAGACGTATTTCTGGTAATATCGACGCTCTGCAATTCATTTCCATGAATCCGTGGACTTGTTTAAAATAAGTTTCCACCAGAGAGACTTTATGGGAAGAATGAATCAGTCCCTAGAATGCTAAGTATGGTAATTACCAATGCACAAGTTTTTGACTTTTGCCTCAGTAAACATGAATTTAGAAAAATTTTATGTGATTCCTAATTAACAATGTCTTTTATTAGGTATTTATTTCCATCTTTAGGCTCGATTTGATCTGTTACTATTATTCTTACTAACCAACATAACTATTTGGTCTACAAATATTTTAGCCATATACCTTTTCACTCAACTAGTAAATATGAAATATACAAGCTTTTGACTCCAATAATATTAACTGGCCGTCGAATTCGGGGAATCGGTTCGTGTCTACCGTGAGGTGCATTAGTTCCACATACATCTCAAGGAGCATATATTGATGCTTAGTGGTATTTTGCCTACAAAGGAAGGATCATCAATAGCGCCATTAAAAATCTGTAGTACAAAATGAATAGAAAACTTAATACTTACTGTTTCAATTTGTAAATTGCGCTTGTGGTACATACTAACTCTATTCATAATTTTTCCTTTAACCACTTTAACCGTTTTAACTGCTTCTTGGAAACAAATGCCATCAATTATATGCCAATCTCAGCCGAATACCTGCTGCCTTCATTGTTAGGTTCTGGAATACTGGCCAATCTCACAATTTAAGGAGTGCACAATGTACACAATTCGTAGTCTAATAAGTTCATTTATAATTTAAATATAACTTTATTTTTAAGGTTGTACATGCAGTCGAACCTTTTTATCCGGTAATATTTTATCCAGATATGAAATAATTTACTCAATTATCTGGAAACAATATATTTTATATATACCTATTCAGGTTATTAAAAGTTTCCGGATAAAAGTGTATCGACCGTTTTTTTAAAATAGTTTTTAAACATTTGAAATCACATAAAAAACAAGAAAGTGTTAAAATTATGTTTATTATTTTATTTTTCTGGTGGCCCTTTTAATAAATTTTGAAATTGTAATAAAAATGTTTTTAATGATGTGAGATCGCATTAATCTTAACCAAACCCAGAAATATTTTAATATAACATATTTTATTACTAAGTTACGATTTTATTAAGAAAAAAATAAATCCTACACTAAAAAATTTTTTAAATTTGGAAATTTCATTGCATTTAAATAAATTTTTCGAATTTAATATTCGTTTTAACGAATTCGATTTATTCAAAACAAAAAGAAACAATAAAAAATGTATTCAGGGATTTCCCAAATTTAAATTTTAAATCGTTACACTGACATCTATGAATGACTAGAATATTATTACCATTCATGTTAAGACAAGTTTTATTTTATGAACGCACAAATCTGGCAACACTCGTCTGATGTCATTTGCATTTTGAAATTGCGTCAGCAACGTTAACCGAAATTTATAAAATTTTTTTAGTAGTGGCGTCGAAATTAAAATATTAAATTTTAAAAGGTTTGGAAAAAAACTTAGGTTTACTCTTTTTTAATATATTTCTTTTTTTGTTTTTCTAGAATCAAATTGGTTTAAATATTCCTGGAATTAACGTGAAACTCTTGGGCTTGCTAATAACATCGTCAATATGGATGATCAAGAACAATTGGATTTACCCAAACTATCCGGAGCATTTCATGATTTAATGGATGAATTAGGAAAGACTGAAGCAAATCTAATTGTTATCCCACCACAACCGGAAATATTAACAGAAGCTGAAGAAGATATTGACGAGGATGAAATCGAACGAATCCAAAGACCATTTAAAACAGCTATGAAAGGAAAATTCGAAATTCATATGTTGGATGACGATGAAGCTTCAGATTGTGAAAATACAGATAGTAATGAAAAAACTGTAATTGCGAATTCAGATACTTCTGTAAGTGACAAGGAAAGAGATTCTGACGAAGAATTTACAAGTGATGATTCAAAATGTAATTTTGATTTAGAAACTAAAAGAAAATCTGCCCCCAAAGAATCAGGATCAAGTAAACGTTCACCAGAACGAAAACGTCTTAAAATTGATACAAGAATAAATGATGAAGAATTTTCAAAATTAATTGAAAATTTAAAAAAGAAATTCATAAATTTAATACCTATCGAAATTTTTCAATTATTTATCGATAATGAAATAATAAATTTAATTATTGAAGAAACTAATTTATATGCCCGACAAAATGGCAAAGATTTTCAATTAACAAAAGAGGATTTTAATATATTTCTAGGATTTCTATTATTTAATGGAATTTCTAATGTTGATGAATATTTGCAATCATTAACTGACGAGCATTTCTTCCAAATTGTAACGTTATTACCAGAAGAGAAATTTCTAAATATTACTGAAAATTTACATTTCGCTGATAATCAAAAACTCGATAAAAATGATAAATTTTATAAAATTCGTCCATTTATAAATTTATTAAATCAAAAATTTCAACAATTTGGTTTACTTCATAAACATTTAACGATCGGTGATCAAGTAATACCATTTAAGGGACAACAACCGCGTTTGTATAAACGTCGGAAAACTATTCGGATCGGTTATATGGCATGGACATTAGCATCATCAAAGGGTTATATTTATACATTCGATATGTACTCTGGAAAATCACAATCAAAAGAATCTAAAAATGATTTTGGAATTTATGGAAATTCGATTATTAATTTATTAAATAAGATCGATTTAAAAAAGAATATATTATATTTTAAAAATTCTTATACAACAGTTCCTTTAATGTTATATTTAAAAAATTCCAATTATATGGCTTGTGGTGAAATAAAAGAGAGACGTCGAAAACATATTGAAAAAGACCTAAAAACAGTTCAACAATTATTTACCAGTAAACGTAAAAATGATAGTATTTCATCGATTTCAACATGTAATAATATAAGATCGAATGAAGAAGCAATATTAGAAGAAGAATATATTCCTTATGTGCATGGTATTGATATGGCTGATCGATTTTTAAAATATCGTATAAAATTGTTTGGTAGAAAATGGTGGTGGCCAATATTTGTACATTATTTAGATGTTAGTTTAAATAATGCTTGGATATTTTGGAAAATAATACATTCAAATGAGAAGAAATCTTTACTGAAATTTCGTGGAGAGATTATACAAAAATTTATGCATATTACGGAAAGAAGAGATTCTGAATCTGAAGATGATAAGGATTGGGAAAGAACAGTCAATTCATTAATCAATGAAGAGTATGAAAATGATACAAGAAAAATGAATTAAAAAAAAAAAAAATTAACAATTTTAATTTTTCTTTTCTTAATTTTTGTAATGAATTTTTTTAAGTTAAAAATAATATGAATATTTCCGAAAAATTAAAGAAATTTTTAGTTTTATTTTCATTGGAACCTTTGTCAATCTTCAATTGGTAGATGCTATATCAGAGGAATTGTTAGTTTTGTGATCCATAGGCTGTAAATGTGTAGAGCATTGTTCTTCAAACTGGGTTCCATGGGATTCAGAATTTGTTTGATTTAAACACGTTAAATATACAGGAAGGGTATTGAAACTTTTTCTCCGACTGATGGTGGAATACGGGGAAAGGTACTGTTACCGATTTTGTAGTCTGCTGTTTTGTTAAATTAAAATTTTCCCATGAAAATATCAGGTATTGGCAGATTTTAGGTTTCTCTACGGGCATATATGAATTTAAGTTTAAATACTATACTCAGTTTAGCCTTTTGAAAGATTTAAATTGTAGATGGTTATATGTCTATACTATAAGGTAGTATTCTTCTTCTTATGGCATTACAGCTCGGGGTGAGCTTTAGCCTTCTTCACAACACTTCTCCAATAATCGCGATCTAGTGCTCGCACGTTCCAATTAAGGACTCGTAATTTACGCACATAATTTTCAATGTCATCTAACCACCTCTTTCGTGGTCTTCCCTTGTTTCTGCTTGTAGTAGGTCTTCCATTGAAAACACATCTTTGCGCTCTACTATTTTGCATTCTAGCCACGTATCCGGCCCAGCTTATTCGCAGCGATTTAGCAAAGCGTACAATGTCTTCGTTTTTAATTAATTCATTTATTTCGGCGGTACTTCTTTCATAATCTCCGCTATCCAGTCTTCTAGGCCCAAATATTTTACGCATTATTTTCCTTTCGAATATACGTAAGCAGTAGTAAGGTAGTATTATGTAAGTTAATCGGTACTATATGTGTATGTAGATTATTCCATTCATGGAATGCCAAAATTAATGTCACAACCTGCCTATATGATATCCACTAATGTTGACCTCCACTTTCGTTTTATGAACCCGACATTTTTTTTCGCTGACATGGATCCCTTGCAAGTCGTCGTTGACCCTTGGGGCTCGACGTCTGTCCTTGGTGGTCGGTATAGACAACTGGGAATCACTGTGATAGATAGATTTCATTTTAAATATAAAATTTTATTTTTATTGTATTTATTTTTATTTAAAACATAACAAAATATTAAATAGCAAAGAAAACGGGTATTATTATAGGTTTATAGGTTTTCTTATGAATCTTTTTTTCTTGGATAGAAAATTTCGGAAAAACTAAATGATTTTAAAAATGGGGCCCTTAAGCAGGTCTTTTTTAAACATTGCAAGATTGCAACATTTTTTAACTATATGAACATTTTAGATTAAGTTCACAAAATTATTTTATATTGTGTGTTTTTTTTTTTTTGTTTAAGGAGTCAATATTGCCCGTGGATGCGGTAACTACAAGGGTAATCTTGAATGTAGTGTATGTGATGATTCAAGCGGTTGTAATAGCAAACCAATTAAAACTTGTCTAAGTTGTACTTCAGAAAATGATCCAAATTGTTCACAACTAGATGATTTAACCAAAATACCAACTCAAATATGCCCCAAAGCTAGTGATGAATGTGTTGTTAGAATTATAAATCGGCATACAGTACGCGGTTGTTTAAGCAAAATATCAGAATGTAAAAATCAAGGAATAGACTGTAACACGTGTAAAACTGAAAACTGTAATAATTACATATATCCACCAAACCGATTATAATATTATCAATGTAATGATAACAGAAATAATTGCATTAATAAACCAGAATCAGAACTTCTAAAAAAGTATCGAAATTACAATTAAAATGACGGATGTATCGCTTATCCACATAAAAATGAAATAAGTCGTGGCCGTTTTTCAGATATTGATCATGGTCGTGAATGCAATGAACATGATGTTCATTTGATGAAGGTGCATGCGATCCTAAAGGTATGATAATTGTGATGTTTGTGTTACAGACGGATGTAATGTTAATCACAAAATGACACAAAGTTGTATGATTTGTAATAGTACAGTAGATATTGAATGTGCAGTTAAAGCTAAAGATATTGAACCCGAAGAATGTCCGGAGAAACTTCAATTGTTTGAAACCCGTGAATGTGATTAGAATTGTAGTTGCTTTAAAGCACTGGTTCCCAACCGGCGGTCCGTGGACCACAGGTAGTCCGCGAGATCTTAAAAATGGTCCGTGAAACATGTTGAACAGTCATGGGCACGTAGCTTGTAGTTTGTCCACTGAGACCTTACTTATTAGACAATAAGCACACAAAATTTCCAAGCAAACATGTAACTATTTTATGGCCTATATAATATATCTATGCACTTATACAATTCATTATACATTATATCATAGAAGAAGGAATAAATAGAAGATTTATTCTCTATGTATAAGTGGAAACAGTTGGGTGCTCTGATACATTAGTATTGTTCGGTCTTAATTGAGACTGTGATTTATCGCATTGCCACCTCTTAAAAACAATTTCATTAAAGAACTCCAGAAAACGATTAAATGGGACACAATTTTTATTCAGATATTCTCCCAAAAAATTTCTAAATAGTTATGAAGCACGAATCAAAACATAGATAAAAAAAATTTCTTAGAATAAGTACAAAAGATCACGGCTAGTTTTCAAAGGCGAAATCTATCAGAAAGATACATCCTGTATATATCAATATCACCGAGTTCAAATAACACAGGAACAGGAAACATCAAGCAACAAAAAAGAATGGTTTTATTTAATAAAAAAACAGAAATTTATTTAAAGTAATTCATTGATCGTGATCAGGGGTGGAATCCTGTAACTTAATTTCTATCAAATCGTATTGAAAAGGCATAGGAATTGCAATGTATTTTCGATACGATTTACTATCAATCGGATTACTCGATTCCACTCCTAATCAGACAATTTTTAATTTAAAACATTCATTATCAATGATAGTTTATCATTATCACATACATGACATATCACAGAAGTGAATTCAAGTCAATTCCTTTGGTAAAAATATGTGTTATGTTAGACGGAAAAGGCCTTTTCAAAATCCGTTGAGGTTGATTTTAGGGTTGTAAGGGCATCATATAATTTTTGGAAATTTGCTGTACGCTTTCCCAAATTTTTGAACATTTTGAATTCCTGTTTCAATTGCAATGTATTGGCTCTATAATCTGCTTGCTCTTGAGGAATTCCTTATTCTTCTGCTGATTTGCCTTTGTTTAAATTTAACCTCTCATACAGTTAGTTCTTCTTCCATCGTTAGTTCAGCTTTAGGGATTGAATTTTGATCATCAAGAAAAGTTTCTATAAACGTCACAACGGTAGGTGAATATTTTGTTAAGCATTCGCTTTCTTCGCGGAACAGTCTATTTAGTAGTTCGACCGCCAAGGTGAACGATTGCTTTCTTGGTGTCTTCTTGAAATATTCTAGGTAATTTAACAAATTCATTAAATTTTGATCCATTCTCTCTTTTACTCGTTTTCGACATAGTATCAAAAAGTTCTTTACTGAATTCGTTTTGCATCATATCCAGCTTTTCAAGCACTTAAAATATTCGTGGATTCGGTAAATTATCAGCGAATCCGAATATATAGCGAAGATTCGACGAATCCGAATCCAAAGGATTCGTAAAGAGAAACCCTAGCTTCATTACACAAATTCGTAAATCACGCAACAGCTCTATATGCCATATATTTTGTTGTTGTTCCCATATAAATATATGGGAAACTTTCACCTGTTCAGCCTGGCTCAACGACCATATATCAACATACTTTTTGTGTTTAAACACTTCTCCTCAACAATAGCTTTCTATCGATATATATATTAAGCCACATCTTTTATTAGAATATGAATAATAGGGAGGTAAATTTTTGGCCTATTTATATATATATATTCAATCTCATTTAACTATTTCAAACCGGCGAAATGTTACACATTTCTCGGCTAGAGTAAGTTTCCAGCCACATAGGTTCTGCGCTTTCTACGCGGAGTGAGAAAAATATTAACGCGGTGAGAGGAACGAAAACTGTGAGCGAAAAGTGTCCACATTGGATATCACTCTTGTCGTTGAACACATTTACATTTTCTCTAGTTTGTCAATTAATTCACAAATACAAATACAAATTTTCTTCACAATTGAAAAAAGAAATCATGGCCTTCTTTTTCTAAAGAGGCGAAGAATTGAATTTCAATTCTTCTCTTTTCTCTATAGTATCCTGCTTCCAACGAACTCGGCTATATGGCCACTTCCATTTAATTACACGCGTATATTTATCGTTGGTCTCATCTTCGAAAGCGCGCGCAGTAAGCGTAGAACCTATGTGGCCGCACACTAAAGTACTTAATGGCGGGCATCCTTTACAGAATGTTCAATGCAGATTAGTTGCAAATTATCATTAAAATTATTTAGAATGGAGCTGGACATGATTTTGATATTAACTTCACTTAATGGTTAAATATTGCGCCGTGTAAAATGAATTTTGATGTTTTACGATTTTTTCGATTTTACGTCACATATAATTAAAGTACTTACGTATATTTACGAAATTTTTATCAATATCGACATTGTGCTATTCTGATATGATCATCTTTCCATATCGTATAACAAAATTTGTATATTTCTAATGAAAACAATGATAACCCTTTCTGTATATTCATCTAAAACCAATTTGGAAATATTTCCTATCGATTTTTTTCTATTTTTCACATATTTATCAATTTCAATTTTAATGGAAACGAAAAAGATAACAGAAAGATAATCCATCAAAATCTCAGTCCCGAAATTGTGCTAAATAAATCCACACTTTTAAATTTGGCTACTTTCAGTGTGACTTCAGAATTTCAAGTTTATAGTTCATAAAATCGTTAAAAATTTAATACAAAATAAAAATTAAAATAAGAATTAAATTATGGCAGATTTTAAAATAATTATTATGTTAGTTTTTCTCAGCATCAATTTATTAGCACAAGAAGGTAAATTAATTGGAAATAAATTAAAAAAATTAAATAAAATAAATTTTTTAAATAAATTTGTATTTTAATTTTCTTTAGTAAATGGAATCGAATGCATAAGCTGTAATTCAAAAGACACAAAAGAATGTTCAACAGATCCTAAAAGCACCTCACTAGAAATAATAACTTGTCCTAAATCGGATAAAAAGTGTGCTACAGCTATTAGTAAGTAAATTAATTGAATAAAATTGCATTATCAATATACTAGCAACCCTCGTAAATCGCGGGCATATACAAAGAGTTTTACAAATTCATACAATGTGAAACATGAAAGTATGTACATAAATGTGACGCAGTTTCTGTCAAGGTACGGTTTCGCTGGGAGCTGTTAACGGCGGCCGTCGACAGCGGCTGTCAATGGGAGCGATTAAACAGCGCCGTTAACTGTTTTGGTTGCATCCGTTTAACAGTTGGTCATTGTGAAATCTAAGTGCGGAATTAAATAGAAAATAATATTGAATTTCTTGAAAATATTATTAATTAAACAGGAGGAAGAAGAAGAACTTACAAATTTATTTGTAAAAAATCCGATTAAAAATCTATTCACTTCAATTATATTTAAACGAAAAGCTTCGATAGCGCCTGGATAGACTGGTTCAAAAGTTGTCGAACGGTAATAGCTAGCTGTTGACAGCCGCCAATGAGCTGTCGAACAGCGTGAACGAAACCACTCACACGGTTCTGCCATAAGAAGAGTCATTTGCAACGGCGGCTGTCGACAGCTGACAGCTGCCATTAACAACTGCCAGCGAAACCGTACCTTAACACGTGATTTTTTTCGAAACCAAGCACCGCGTTATAAGGTTAAGGTTACCAGTAATTCAACAATAATTTCCAATAGTGATTAAAAACATTTAACTTCCGGTAGAAACGCAACGATTTCTTCGAATTCGTTTTTGATTTTAATTTTAGTTCAAATTCAACTTTCAAACATACACATTTTTCAACCCTTGGTTCCGTTCACTCAATCACACAGGTGTAAAAAAAAGTCGGTGTAAGTTAATATCAAAAAAGCCGATTTCGAAAAATGTAAGTTGAAATCATAAAAATTTGTTTTAAATTCAAAATCAAACTGACGATAATCAACTACGCCCTATGACATTGGTCGAAAAAAGTTACTAAAATCGATACCGGGGTTAACCAGTGAACAATAGAGAGTCGGTGTAACGACGTCAACGTAACGTAGTCAAAAAAAGTTGACCAGTGAATGCAAAAGTGAAACTTTTAGTCGCTATTAGTTACATTTAGTTGGTCAGTGAACGGAGCCCTTTAAAGACTAGATTTTTATTTTCGTTAGTAAAAATGTTAATTTAAAATTGAAAATTAAATAAAAGTCGCAATTTATTACACAATTTCATTATTGAAAGTTCCTAATTTAGGGAATTACCCAAAATTTGAGTCCACTTTTTTACCTGCAAATATGTTTTTGATTGCGGAAATTTGAACTACGCGGTATTTCCCGGAGTGTAACTGTATACAAATCGCATAAATAAAATGGCTAACCAAGGGTGTCCAACCTTTTTGTTTCCCTGGGCCGCATTGGAAGAAGACATGGAGTTTTGGGCCACAAGTATATTACTATGTATAAATCCATATCATAAATGAATGTGATACTTGGCATTGAAGTTGAGAAACTGAACCATCAATATCTGGTTGGATTGACATGGTTACAATTCTCAGGCAGTTCTCAAGGTGTTCATCCAACATGTTAGTTCCAATTTTACAATTAGTATATTTCATTCTTCACTTAAGCCACCAGGTGACAAACAACAGAATAGTGTAGCTGAGCGAGCAACGCAAACAGAAAGAGAATTTACTACATAACGAAAGAGCTTTCTGTTCTGGTCCTATTTCTGTTGTTTGTCACTTGGCAGCTTTAGCACGAGAGCGCAAACACACCAATCATTCCTCAGAAAAATGGACAAGCTTCAGTAACTTTGAATATTTTCGGGCCGCACTGATACTTGCCTTGGGCTAAACGAATTGGTCCTGCAGTTCAGTAAATCGGCTTAAATATTATCGCCAAATTTTTTTGATTAGATGATACACATACTATTTAAGTAATACTTAAAAGAAATAATAGATTAAATTATTAAAATTATTTATAAAAAATAATTAACAATAGAAGATAAAAACTTTGATAAAAAAAAACTAAATCATTGATTTTCTATTGAATTTTTTTTAATCGGGAAAAATATATATGTATCGCTGAAATCACGGTTGGCACTTTGATTAAAAGTTAATAATAAAATTCATAGAAACGAAAACACATTTATTACACTACAAATGATTTACCGATAAATGCCTATTGTTTCTGTTCAATAATTGATATTTTTCTGTACTTTTATATATATTTTTTTTAAATCAGTACTTATCCTTATTTACTTACAAAAATCAAACATTTTTATCAAGTAACTTAAAATCGGCCTATAGCCGATTTTTTGATGCCCTATGGAAGAATTGAAACAGAAAAACAGTCAAAACTAACAATATTTCAAGGTTTTTTCTTCATAACTTTGTTTCTTCTTCTCAAAATTTCCTCTAATTCGCAGGTAACCTAGACTCTACTAGCATAAATCTAATCTGCAAATTTGATACAAATCGGTGAATTAGTTTTTAAAGTACTTGTACATCAAAAAAACCTTATGGACAGACTTATTTCACCTAGGATTATTTCTTTCTTCACAGTCCTTTAACCGATTTTGCTCAAATTTAACATGGTATCGTCTATTTACGCATTTAACCAAGATAATTAATTTAAACAAAATTGATTGACAAATTTTCAAATTAAATCCGAAAAACCATAAACAAAACAACGACCAAAACTTTCTGGTCAACCTGGTTTTTCCTTTATAGCTTTACTTCCCCTAGATCGATTCTACTGAAATACAATACCAAACCAAGTTAAGGAATAAGCAACTCAGATTGTAAATTTCATCAAAATCGGATAACGCGTTTTTGAGTTATCTTGTATACGGATGGACGGACAGACGGATATAACGATATAACTTTGGATTCCTGACACAACCATAACTTTCTACGACGATTATTTCGATGTGTTACAAATGGAGTGACAAAATTAATATACCCTCTGGTAGTACCTACCATAGGGCATAAAAAGGGTGTAGTTGGAGTGATCTAACGTTTCATAACTTTGGTGTAATTAGAGATCCAACTCAATCCGATCAATTTTTTTGGTTGAGTTAATTAAGTTAACCCAATTTCAACTAAATGCACTGTTCTATGATTGTTAGCTCAAACAATTGTAGATTTCAACTTCACATCACTGCATCAACGAAAAAATATGGCCCAATGACACCTCCAGCATGTAATCCACATCACACAGTTATTTTTTTGGGGATGCAATAGTGTCTCTTGAAGAATGTGTGGGTTGCGGCCTGCTCAATAACGCATATTTTGCTTGTTAACAAATCTGTTTAGCCAAAAATGAGCCTCCATCACTGAAGATGATTTTTCGATGAAAATCGGCTCTTAAAGTTGCGGCGACCCACTCAGACTTTCGGTAATAAATTTTAATAATTTGTAAACGTTGTTCAAGTGTGTACTGCTCCATGATGAAGTGGCAACTGTTCATGAGCATGGCAACTATTCATGTCAAAAGAACAAAAAAAAATATTGCGTGGTTTGCCGTCCCTATTGGAGAACATTTGTAGTGTCCCATTTGAACTGCCCTATATTACTGAAATTGTACGAGACCAAGAGTTACCCTATTGGGAGACCTATCCCTCTTCAAAGTATTTAATTTTCCTACAAAACTTCATTAGACTGCTCATGTCAATCGCTTGAAGCATCCCTAAATTCCGGAAGAAATGGTTGCCCAAACAGTTGTTACGAGCTCACATAAAATGTGCTTGATGTCTTCAGCCACTCCTATATCTCCACAATATCGACAGAGGTCTGTTTGCATCAAGCCCAGTCTTTTAGCGTGCTTTCTTAATAGACAATGCCCCGTTAGTATCCCAATAATTGTTCGTAGATGATTCCTATTCCAGTCTATTATGAGACTCGACTTCCTCTGATTCATTTTCGGCCTCAAACTTTTTGACATTTCGTGCCCACTAAGATTACACCAGCGTGTGTTAGCTTCCCTGAGAATTGTATCCTTGATACACGCTTTAAACGGTACTACTAAGGTAGCGATAAAAAATCAGAGTGACCACAAAGTTTTATCGTTTCTTTAAAGCAATTTGATTTTCGATTAACTAATATATTTTTCATACTGAACACCTTACATAGGCCAGGCCACCAGAAAATGCCAATGCTTACAAAAATTAATTAAATCTAGATAAACTGAAACTCTCAAGCTCATAAGTCTATTCTAGTGAGAGGAAAAGATTAGTAATATTTATTATTAATTTAATAATTAAATTAAACAAATTCTAATTTAATAATTTTTTATTTTCAGCTAATGGAATAACTTATCGTGGCTGTGAATATGATGTGCATTTCGAACCGAATTGTTTACAATGCACGAAATGTAATTATGATACGTGTAACAACGAAATATTTCCAAAAAATCGTTTACAATGTATGCAATGCGATAAAAATTGTAATAATAATCCAGCAAAGGACCTATTAAAACCATGTCGAAATTATGATCAAGATGACAAATGTATCGCTTATCCAAAAAAAAATCAAATAGTTCGTGGCTGTTCATCAGACACTGATCATGGTCATGAATGCAATGTACAAAAAGAAAAATGTTTATCATGTTCTTATCCTGGCTGTAATGATATGCCATATAATAAAGAACCTACATTATCATGTATTAAATGCAGTAAAAATAATCCGTCATGTATTTGGGGCCATGATTCGAAAAAAGCAACGAAATGTAAAAATTCATATTTATTTTATTTACAAGAAACTTGTTTTACACATGAAATTGGAGACGGAAGTGTACATCGCGGATGTACACTTGATGAGGATGCATGCGATCCTAAAGATGATAATTGTGATGTTTGTGTTACATACGGATGTAATGCTGATCATAAAATGACACAAAGTTGTATCATATGTAATAGTGCGGAAAATGATAAATGTTTAGAAGGAGCTGAACATATTCATCCGGAAAAATGTTCTGATAAACTTCAATTGTTTGAAACCCGCGGATGTTTTACTAAACGGACAGGTATTAAAATTATACATTAAAACATTTTGTTCCTATTTAATAAACTTTTTCTTTTTCAGAGAATGGTGTTCTTAGAGGATGCGCATCAGATTTAACCAATAAAGAGCTTAATGATTGTAAAAAAGATGATAACAAATTATGTGAATATTGTCCCGACAATAATTGTAATGATCAAGAACCTCCGAAGAAAGGGGAAGGATCATTCACGGATGGACCAACTGGAAAACCAACTGATGGACCAACTGACAAGCCAACTGAAAAGCCAACTGAAAAGCCAACTAGAAAACCAAATGGAAAACCAAGTTTTGCGAATTTAGGAACATCAATTTCCATTACAGTTATTGTAATATCAATTATTTTTTCATTCAGTGCCTAATTTTGTAAAAACTAGAAAATTAATATATTATTCCAATAGAATAAAATGTTTCTTAAACTAATTTTTCATTTAACCTATTCAAAAGCCAAATTTTAAATTTATACATACATATTTTCTAATGCACTCAAGAATAGATACCCAGACTCATGGATCTCGGCAAAATAAGGTCGAATTCATTATAGTTGATAGATAAGTAAAAGTCTGAATTATTCGTAATTATTTCATCGAGTATGCTAAAATAATGCCCTAGACAGATCTCCGATTTGAATTACAATAATTATTTTTTAATGATACTTCTGGATGACTCATGACACATCTTCTTTTTTTTTCGCAATGATCATTATTCCTGTCATTCCAAAAGGTTCAAAAAATTACTATTTTGTTTATAATTTTTAAAATTCAAAAATATTCATTTTGATTTAATAAAATTAATTTTTTTAAATTGTATTTTAGTAAATTTTAAGGAATTTTTAAAATAATAACCATTTTTCCTCCTTTTAAGTTTATGTGAAAGAAGAAAACATGTCAAAATCACATGAAATTTTTAAAATTTTCAAATGTAGATGGCCCTGTAAACAGTGTGAAGCAAAAATTTGGGACCTCATCACAAATTCATTTGGTAATTAAAAAAATAATGATGCTTGAAATAGATACTTAAAATTGATCATTATTACGTGAATAAAGGTCATTATCGAGTTTTAATAACCGAATGGGCAATAATGATTATTAAAATCGGAGATCTGTTTAGGATATTAGATAATAGCAAAGCGATTATGAGTGAATATCAGGTTTTAATTAAAATCGAAAATCTTTTTTAAAATATCGAAAGCTTTTTAAAAACTTGTAAAGCGTTGGAAAATTTGTATATGATTAGGAGTAAAGTAAATTTCTGCACTTATCAAATGAAAATTTTAAGCGAGCATTTTAAAGGCTTTCAAAGTTTGAAAGTGGATTAAGATTTGAACTTACCTCTGATGCAGAAATCGTAGTATGCTGACTTTAATTTTGTCCGTTTTTTTGAATGGTATAGAAAAACTTAACAGATAGAATTAACTAAACCTTTGTGATCCAATCCTAGATTGTTGAATATTGAAACTTAGGCCCATGTTTGGAAGAATCATTAAATAATTAACATTTTTAAAAATAATATAATTTTTGAAATTGCTCCTGCACAAAAATTTAGGGAATTTTTCAACATCCAAAATTTAGATGCTCGCTTTTTAAATTCATTTGGATTTTTTTCTTGTTGGGACGCCATTGAAAATTTATAATACAAAATGAGTAGAGAACTTAATACTTACTGTTTCAATTTTTAGGTTACGCTTGTGGCACATACTAACTCTATTCATTTACTCTAATTTTAAGACTTAAATATACTAATTTTTCATATTCTCAGCCACTTTAACCGTTTTAACTTCTTCTTAGAACCAAATGCCATCAATTATATCCCAATCTCAGCCGAATACCTGCTGCCTTCATTGTTAGGTTCTGGAATACTGGCCAATCTCACAATTTAAGGAGTGCACAATGTACACAATTCCGTAGTCTGATAAGTTCATTCATTATTTAAATATAACTTTATTTTAAAGTTTGTACATGCAGTCGAACCTTTTTATCCGGAAATCTTTTATCTCCCACCACTTTGGTGCTGCAGTTGTTTTGGACCCTACTCGATCGAGGTTTTCCCAATACGTAATATATGTTTCACGGGAGCTATTTTACCAACCGGGGAAATGGGATCAATTTAATGTCTTCACTAGGGTTGTTGCGTCGTAAATAATATGCTTTCTGAATAGGTCGACCTAAGACTTGAAGTATATCTCCAGTGGTGTTACGGGAACGGGGTAAACGATCCATAATGTTGCGAATTAAAATAAAATCAAATAAATTTTGTTAATTTACAGTGATTAGTAAACTGAAATTTTTAGGAGGCCGTCTTAAGATGTGTAACCTCCTAGTAATGAAATAATTTACTCAAATATCCGGAAACAATATATTTTATATATATTCAGGTTATTAAAGGTTTCCGGATAAAAGTGTATCGACCGTTTTTTTTAAATAGTTTTTAAACATTTCAAAACACATAAAAAAGAAGGAAGTGTTAAAATTATGTTTTTTTTCTTTATTTTTCTGGTGGCCCTTTTAATAATTTTTAAATTCTAATCAAAATGTTTTAAATATTGTGAGATCGTATTAATCTTAACCAAACCCAGAAATACTTTAATATAACATATTTTATTACTAAGTTACGATTCTATTAAGAAAAAAATAAATCCTACACTAAAAAATCTTTTAAATTTGGAAATTTCATTGTATTTAAACAAATCTTTCTAATTTAATATTCGTTTTAACGAATTCGATGTATTCGAAAAGAAGAAACAATCAAAAATTTATTCAGGGAATTCCCATTTTTAAATTTTAAATCGATACTGACATCTATGAATGACTAGAATATTAAGAACATTCATTTTAAAACAAATTTTGGTTTCTGAACGCACCCACTCAGTTTTTGTTGTCATTTTCATTTGTCAACAACCACTAACTGAAATTTATAAAAATTTTTATAGTGGCGTCGAAATCAAAATAACAAATTAAAAAAGGTTTGGAAAGAACTCAGATTTTCTCTTTTTTAATCTATATCTTTTTTTTAGAATCAAATTAGTTTAAATATTCCTGGAATTAACGTGAAACTCTTGGGCTTAGTAATAACATTGTCAATATGGAAAATCAAGAACAATTGGATTTACCCGAACTATCCGAAGTATTTCATGATTTAATGGATGAATTTGGAAAGACTGAAGCAGATCTAATTGTTATCCCACCAGAACCGGAAATATTAACAGAAGCTGAAGAAGATATTGACGAGGATGAAATCGAACGAATCCAAAGGCCATTTAAAACAGCTATGAAAGGAAAATTCGAAATTCACATGTTAGATGACGATGAAGATTCAGATTGTGAAGATACAGATAGTAATGAAGAAACTATATTTGAAGATTTCGATAATTCTGGAAGTGAGGAAGATAGTAATTCCGATGAAGAATTTACTAGTGATGATTCTGAATCTGATTTTGATTTAGAAACTAAAAAAAATCCTGCCTCAGAAGAATCAGGAAGTAAAATTTTACCAGAAAACAAACGTCTTAAAATTGATACAACAATAAATGATGAAGAATTTTCAAAATTAATTGAAAATTTAAAAAAGAAATTCATAAATTTAATACCTATCGAAATTTTTCAATTATTTTTCGATAATGAAATAATAAATTTAATTATTGAAGAAACTAATTTATATGCCCGACAAAATGGCAGAGATTTTCAATTAACAAAAGAGGATTTTAATATATTTCTAGGATTTCTATTATATAATGGAATTATTGGACTTGAAAAATATTTTTGGTCATCATCAATAATTATGCCGGAAATTCTAAAATTATTAACGAAAGAGAAATTTCTTAATATTATTGAAAATTTACATTTCGCTGATAATCAAAAACTCGATAAAAATGATAAATTTTATAAAATTCGTCCATTTATAAATTTATTAAATCAAAAATTTCAACAATTTGGTTTACTTCATAAACATTTAACGATCGGTGATCAAGTAATACCATTTAAAGGACAACAACCGCCTTTGGTGATAATGGAAAAACGTCGGAAAAGTATTCGCGTTGGTTATATGGCATGGACATTAGCATCATCAAAGGGTTATATTTATACATTCGATATGTACTCTGGAAAATCACAATCAAAAGAATCTAAAAATGATTTTGGAATTTATGGAAATTCGATTATTAATTTATTAAATAAGATCGATTTAAAAAAGAATATATTATATTTTAAAAATTCTTATACAACAGTTCCTTTAATGTTATATCTAAAAAATTCCAATTATATGGCTTGTGGTGAAATAAAAGAGAGACGTCGAAAACATATTGAAAAAGACCTAAAAACAGTTCAACAATTATTTACCAGTAAACGTAAAAATGGTAGTATTTCATCGATTTCAACATCTAATGATATAATATCTAACAATGATAAATCATCATCGGAACAAGAATATATTCCTTATTTGCATGGTATTGATATGGCTGATCGATTATTAAAATATCGTATAAAATTGTTTGGTAGAAAATGGTGGTGGCCAATATTTGTACATTATTTAGATGTTAGTTTAAATAATGCTTGGATATTTTGGAAAATAATACATTCAAATGAGAAGAAATCTTTACTGAAATTTCGTGAAGAGATCATACGAAAACTTATGAATATACCGGAAAAATGTGATACTGAATCTGAAGATGATAATGATTCGGAAAGAACATCAAATTCATCGGTCTATGAAGAATCGGAAGGTGAAACAAGAAAAATGTAGTACAGTAAAAATTTATCAATTTAAATTTTTCTCTTCTTTATTTTTGTAATGAATTCGTTTAAGTTAATAATTAAGATAAAAAATCACAGGAATTTTTAGTTTTATTTTCATTGGAGCCTTTGTCAATCTTCAGTTGGTAGATACTATCTAGTTCCGTGATGCAGAAGGCTCTGAAATGTGTAGAGCATCGTTCTTTAAACTGGGTTCCGTGAGATGTCTCTAAAATTTAGAATTTCTTTGACTTAAGTACGGTCCAAACGCTCAGTCTTTTTGCACAGTCGTTGTTTGCGCAGTTTTTCTGTGGGAAAGCCTGCGCAAATTTTGTGTCCACACGATACCGTCTTTTCCATATTTTTACACAGTTTTCTTTGGAACTTCTTAATGTCAAGATATTGTGCTTAGAACTTTTAATAATGAATAGTTTAAGCTTAACGCCTCTAAAAAGTCTCTTGAAAACATTTTCGTGCCTTTCGCCTTTCGCAATTGCATGAAAACTGTGTAAAATAATGAGTTTTCGTCCACACGCTACGATTTGCATGCACGTACCACAGTTATTTTTCAGACACGATCTGAAATCGCACAAGCCGCACTTTTGCCTGCGCAAACGAACTGTGACTTGTCCAGACGCTTAGTTTTGCATGCGCAAATCTGATTTGCGCAGGCAAAACTGAGTAAAAAACTGTGCGTTTGGACGCCTCTTTAAACACGTTAAATATACGGGAAAGGTATTAAACCTTTTTCTCCGACGGACGGCAGAATACAGGGAAAGGTATTTTTTACCGATTTTGTAGTCTGGTGGTTATTGGCATGCTGTTTTTGTTAAATTAAAATGTTCCCATGAAAATATCAGATATAACATAGGCAGATTTCTTTTTTGTTTTTTTAAGGTTTCTCTAATTTAAGTTTAAATACTAGATAAACGCCTAGGATTTTGTATATCTTACAATGTTTTAAAAAGGTCTGCTTAAGGAAATCATTTAGTTTTCCGGAAATTTCCCATCCAAAAAGAAGAAGACTCATGAGAAAGTCAATAATTCGCAAAAAAAACCCTCCAACTTATAAAAATTTCCGTTTTCTTTGGTATGTAATATTTTGTTCTCTTTTGTAAATAAAAATAAATAAAATAAAAATAAAAATTTTTATTTAAAATTAAAATTAATAAAGTTTCTTTAATGTTCCACACCTAATATCATATACACTCTTAACGATTATAGCGCCGCTATTCGCACGACGACGGACGGTACAGTTAGCTAGCGTCAACCTCGAAATCTAATCTCAAAGCAGAAGAAAGTTTTCTATAATTTCTTTTATTAAACAAAACAAAAAATGAGTTTCGAAACGAAGCTAATCAATTTGATCGAACAGAATGAATTTCTCTACGATAAACGGCATGAAATGTATACGAACATATCGAAGAAACAAGAAACGTGGAACAGAATTGGGGCGCAATTAAATACGACAGGTAAATAGTTTTTTTTTTCTTTTTTTTATGTTCTGTGGTAGCAAATGGGACTTGGTAATTAAAAGAAATCTTTTCACGTTTGAATATCGATTATTTATGTAATTGATTTAAACGAAATTGAGTTTACGCGAATTTTTGAAGTAAAATATGAAAAACAACAAAAATTGTTTGTGTGTTTGTTCATCATTCCTTCGTTCCCGCCTAATTTTGTTGGAACGCGATAATCAAAACAAGTTACGGAACGAATGGAAACATTAAAGGGGGCTCATAAACGAGAAACATTGTTGTTGGTGTCGATGTAGGACGCCTGTGTTCATGTTGATGGTTGATATCTCATATTATCAACAATGTTGGTTGTTTTAAAAAAATTTGACGAAAAATGGACGGAATCTGATGTTAGCGATCATGTTGTATCGTCTGTAGAGAAGTTGACAATATGGTTATCAATATCAATTGTAAATTGAATTGTGCGCTATTAACTTACTATCAAAAATAAATCACCCGAAGCCGATAAAAATATACCTCGGAAGTTATGTTGACAACTTGGTTGCCGACATTTCGTTTCGTCTGTGGCTAAACCTGACAATCAGGTTGACAGCAATGTTTGTCGTCCATGAGCCCCTTTAGAAGACTGTTCTCCGATATATATTTCTATGCATTACAAAATCTACTGACAATATCTATCATAATTTCACTACCATCCAAAACTATTCCTTAATCCTTTTTTTTTCCAGGTGATCAATGTAAAAATAGATGGAAAAGTTTACGAGATCGTTTTGTTAAAGAAATCAAAAATCAAAATTCACAATATAAAAAGCCTGAATGGAGATTTTATAGGCAATTACATTTCTTAAAAGCCCGAATTAAACGTCGTTCACCAATGCCAATCAAGTAAGAAGAAAATTCAGAGTTTTTTGTTTTATAATAATAAACATTTTTTGTTTATAGGAAATCAGATTCTTCTGATGATCCATTATTCGAAACAGAAAGTGAAAATAAAATGATTATTGAAACTGCAAATGATAATAGTGAAAATATATTCGAAGAAAGTATTATTTTTCCGACATGTTTTCCAATTGAAAATACAACAATACAAACAACAGCATCAGTAAATCCGCAAAAATTTACAAAAGATAAAGAAAAAGATCTTCAAACATTGGATGAATCTTTTCAAAGTTTTCTTAATGATATTCAGAATATTTTGAAAGAAAATTATTTAACCGTAGAGAAGACAGAGAATGAAGTATTTATGGGTGTTATTGCGAAAAAAATGGAATCACTACCGACAAAAACTAAGAACGAATTACAATTGGAAATATTAAGTTTAGTAAATAATAAAGTTAATGAATATATTGATTTAAATATGGAATTAAATTGAGAAATATTTTTATTATTATTAATTATATAAATTTTACGTAATAAAATTCTTAGTTTATATGAAAATATTCTGTTAATTTTTCACGTAACCGTGAAGCATATTTACTACTATTATTTGATGATAACGAATAACAATTATTTAATGGTCTTGTTTCTTTTCGCCATTTACCTTCAACAAATACATTATCAATAAAATGATCAACAAAATCTGATGGTGCGTACGTTGTATCATGAAGTTTTATGAAATTATGTAAAACAACTGTAGCTTTAATAATTTTCTCAGCATTTTTTGCAGTCATTGTTAATATTGTTGATAAAATATTCCATCGAGCTGCTAAAATACCAAATGTATTCTCAATAATACGTTGTCCATCACTTAAACGTTTATTGAAATTTATTTTTTCAATATCATCTAAATTTTGTCCAGGATGTGGTCTCATTATTCGAGTTCTCAATGGAAATGTTATATCACCAATAAAATAATATGGAAATTTTATATCAGAATTTGATAGAAAATTTTCTTCTGGTAATTCTAAATTATCAGTTAATAGTTTCTTTCCAAAACCACCATCAGGAAAATCTCCACCATTACCAGATATCCGATATGTACCAATATCCATTGCTGTAAATGAATAATTTGCATTTGCAGCAGCTAACAAAATGAAACTATGACAACCTTTATCATGTATTGATTTTGGTGGAAACCAAACATTTATATGTTTTCCTGCAATTGCTGATATACAATTTGGTAAATTCAATAGATTCTCATATTCTTCAGCATATCGTTTCCATTCTTCAATAGTCGGTTGACAAATATATGGATTCCATAATGTATTCCAGATTGCATCACAAATTTCATAGATTATTGAACGAACAGTTGATACACCTAATTTAAAATGTTCAGCTAATGTTTGTACAGATATTCCTTGTGCTAGAAACCTAATTTTTTTTTTTTTCATAATTTTAATAAAATAACAATATTAAGAAAGGCGAAAAGGAACTTACATCAATGTTAAAAAAAGACGACATTCCGGATCGATTGGTTTTCTTATTGATGTTTTTTTTATTTCTTTTGATAACATTAACATAACCAAATCGAATGTTTCCTCTTGCATTCGTGTATAATAAAAAAATTCGTCTGGTTCATTTTTTTTCATATAATAAAATTTCTGTGCAAAATATCCATCTAAATCACGAGTTATATTCACTTCTTTTACCCAAGTACGTCTACGTTTCTTAATTTGTTGACGTTTTATTTTTGCTTTTCTTGCTAATTGATATGTTTTATATGCAAAATATGTAAGAAATGAAGCTTTTATTAAACCTTTATTATTCATTTTTAATTTTAATTTTCACATTACATCAACTTTTGACAGCCACACAAACAAGTGACCAAATTAAAAGATGTTTTAATTGCAGTTTCATCATTATAATGAAAGAAATAATTTATATTAATTTAAATATTAATATTTCAAAGATTATTTCTTAAAAAAAATAATACAAGATATTGGAAATAGTTTAATAAATAAATATTCTATATTATTTAAAAAAAAAAAACATACAATATCTATTAAACGTTTATAGCGCCGCTATTATCACTGACGACAAACACTTAATATAAAACTTGGCTTCATTTCCTTTTGATGAGAAAACTTCCGTTCCATACAATAAAAAACCAATTTTTCTTTCCATTTCTAGTGCGTTCTTTCTCGAGTGCGGTCGCGTTTTTGTGGTTTTCCCGAGTATTTGAAAAGAAAATTTTCTAATTTTTTTTTTTTTTTTTTAATTATCAAATTCAACATAATTTTTTAATATAATTTGTGCATTTTTTTTTTTTTTTAATTAATAACCATGACGAATGATAATATGAAAGCGGAAAATAATAATAATGGTAATAACGATGAAAGTAATGGAAATTATGAAGATGACGAAGTAAGTATAAAAATTTTCATGCATATGGCGGCTTTTTTTTTTTTTTTTTTCTTAATCGGCCATTTTGTTTTATTTTTGGAAACGAAGGGAAGCCATATCGAATGTGTTTTGTGCCCACGTTTTGGCAAAATATCAATTTACAAAAAAATATGAATATATAATTTTTTTTTTTTATTTCTACAGGACATTCATGAATTGGAACATTTAAGAAAACTATTTATTGGCGGTTTGGATTATCGAACAACTGATGAATCATTAAAATCACATTTTGAACAATGGGGTAAAATTGTAGATGTCGTTGTTATGAAAGATCCGAAAACAAAAAGATCACGAGGATTTGGTTTTATTACATATTCTCGAGCATATATGGTGGATAATGCACAAAATGCACGTCCACATAAGGTTGATGGAAGGTAACTTTTTTTTTTTTTTTTTTTTTTTGGAATTATGTATTTTTTTTTTATTGATATTTTTTCCTTTTTTTTTTTTTTTGTTTATTAGAATTGTTGAACCAAAACGTGCTGTTCCACGTCAAGATATAAATCGACCGGATGCAAGTGCAACCGTAAAGAAAATATTCATTGGTGGATTACGAGACGAGCACGATGAACAGTGCCTTCGTGATTATTTCAATAAATTTGGTGATGCTACAGTTACCATAGTTACAGATAAAGAAACTGGTAAAAAGCGTGGTTTTGCTTTTGTTGAATACGATGACTATGATCCAGTCGACAAAGTTGTTTGTAAGTAAAATTTCATTTTATATTTTTGTTGTTTTCACAGTCCCAGCTCCGTGTAATTTCTTTTGATAAATTCATACGGCGTTTCATGACTGTAAGATTAGAATTTCTGCATTTATTATTCCAACTATGTTGCTTTGATTTTCAATAGAAAAGTGATGTAAAAAGTATCTGCTACACAAAAAAAAAAATCTAAAAAATGAAATTTCTAACGAAAACTGTTTGATTTTTTTTATTTACAGTACAAAAAACTCATACGATAAAAGGGAAACTTTTGGATGTTAAAAAAGCTTTACCAAAACAACAAATCGAACGTGGTAATCAGGGAGGCGGTGGTTCTGGTGGGGGTGGTATGGGTAATCGTGGTAACGGTCCAATGGGTGGTGGTGGCGGCGGAGGCGGTGGTCGTGGGGGACGCGATCGTGGTGGTAATAGTGGCGGCGGCGGCGGTGGTGGTGGTTGGAACAATCGTAATGCACCCGCCGATAATTGGGGTGGTGGCGGTGGAGGAAGTGGTGGTAATTTTGGCGGTGGAAATGGATATAATCAAGGAGGTGGAGGCGGTGGTAATTGGAATAGCCAAATGAATCCATGGGATAATGGTCCTAGTGGTGGTAGCGGCGGTGGTGGTTGGAATCAAGGTGGAGGAGGTGGTAATTTTGGACCAGGTGGCGGTTCCGGTGGAAATTGGGGTAATGATTTTGGAGGTGGTTATCAACAAGGTTACGGTGGTGGTCCACAAAGAAATAATTTTGGATCATCGAATAGAATGAACCCATATGGCGGAGGCGGCGGTGGTGGTATGGGTGGTAATAGTGGCAGCGGTGGAAATTATGGTAAGCCTCAAAATGGTAAGAAACATTCTTCTTTGCATATATTTATTAATATTTTTAAGAAACACACAGCGTCACTGACACCAAAAAATGATCAAATTTTAAATTTTGTTTGTTTTTTTTTTATGAAAATAATGGCTGTAAGATTAAATCGAATAGCTTCGGCTTATGCTATGTTATTTAAATTTAGAAAAATATTTGTTATAACACGCGGCCCTGCTACAGTTTTTTTAAAAAAAAAAAAAATTTGATTATTTCATGTGTGGGAAAGAAGAAGAAGATTAACAATTTTATTCTATTTTTCAGGTAATATGAATGCCGGTAGTGGAGGCGGTGGATATGGTGGTGGTGGTAATCAAGGTTTTAATGGTCCACCAAATATGAGTGGTAATATGATGACTGCTGGTGGTGGTGGTGGTGGTAGTAATCCAGGACCAAATCGAAGATATTGAAAAGGTATGTCGGAATAAAAAAAAAAAAAAAAAAAAAATATCCCCCACTTCAAAAAAATGAAATATTTGAAAATGAAACGAATTTTTCGTTGTTTTTTTCTATTTTTTGTTTTTTTTTATTATTCCTTTTTTTTGATTTTTTTTTTTTTCCATAATCAACCCAAGTAGACATTGCAATTATATATATTTAGATTAATTAAAAAAAATAAAGAAATACCTTTTTTTAGAAATATTATGTACCTAGAAACTAGTAAAACAAAAACACATATTAGTTTTTAATTAAATCAGACTCGATGTATTATTCTATTATGTTTTTTTTCACCACAAGTGTGGTGTGTATAAGAAAATGTAAAATTTTTATAGTTTTTCCAATATAATTTTCTTGGGTTTTTCTTTTCTTGATATTAAATATAATATCTATATATATATTTGCTTAGGGGGAAAACCTTTTCTTTTTGTTTTAGGCAAAGAAAAAAAAAAGAAGCAAAGACAGAAGAAAAGAAACTTTTTAAGAATTTGTAAATTTTTCAAAATCAAATATTTTTATTTTAGTGTAAGTTGATGACTACCTTTTTTTTGTGTTTTTTTTTATAGAAAACTGATTCATTTTATGTGTATTTGGTGGGAAATTGAAAGCATATATAAGCTTTTCTTTTTTTTTTTTTTTTTTAAAGGATTTTATATAGATTTATGTACTATATTTGTAATAAGAGATAAAAAACAAAGAAAAGAAGAAAAAAAAAATACAAAGGAGTTATATTTATTTACTAACTAAGAACCATATTATTATTATTATTGATATATACAAAAAGAAAAACTAAAATGAAAGAATATAATAGCGCTCTTAACACACACAAAAAAAACACACTACAAACAAACATATTATATATAAATAGTATATTTTAATCGATGAAATCAATAATATTAAGCTACTTTAACTTACTTTATCGTATTTAATATTAATTAATAATAAAAAAAACACAGTTCTACTGTTTCTTATTTTATATTCTCAAGTTTTATTTCAAATGGTTTTTACTTTATTTTTGGTTTTTAAGCGAGAAAAGAGAGGAGGTGTAGTAGAAAAGTGATTCTTATTTAAAAATAGGTTTCAAAATTCATATAAATGTTTTAATGTATGTTTATTAAAGAAAGAAAACAAAGTGTTTTAAACATTTTTCTTTTGTTTGATATTATTATGTTATTGTACTTTTGAGAGAGGCACCACTTTAGTTGTGTGTTTTTTTTTTTTTTTTAGGATCATTTTTTAGGCGATACTGAAGAAGAAATATGATGCAATATTGCTGCTAGGCAAGAAAATTATCGAACCTAAAATGATTGAAAATTGAAACTATAACTAATAAAATAAAGAAGTATGAGTTAAATTATAAAGTTAAGAAAATAGGTCTCCACATTGATCAGGCTCGAGTGGAATCGTATAATTCGATTCGAGTCGAAATAACATAGAATTTTCTATGATTTTTCGATACGATTTGGTTCAAATTGAGTTACTCGATTCTACTCTTAAGTCGTCGTGTTTGATAGAAAGTTGAATTTTGAATAATTTCTGAGTTTGACTTAAAACAAACCATTAGTTTTTTTTTCTTTTTTTACCATTCACACGGGTCAGTTTCGTCTGAGAGTTGATCAACAAAAGCTGGTAGAAAACTGTTGGATCAAATGTGAGTCCTACTTTTTAAGGAAATTTCCTATTCTCTCGTGTCGTGGTTGTTATTTTTTATTTCGATATTGACATATTCATGTGGTATCATCACAATATGATGCTGCATTTTGATGGTTTTGTATTCCATCGATGATGATTTTAAAATATCGATGTGTGGTGTGTTGTCCTCTAGGCGCGCGGGACTATATATCACTCATTTTATATACAGAAAAAAGAAACGGAAAATTCTTTGTGTATACGTTATTATTGTTTTGTTGTTGCACAAAGATAAAAAGATTTTAAATATGTATATATTTTTATGCCCTAGGGGGTAGGTACTACTACCAGAGGATATGTTAGTTTTGTCACTCCATTTGTAACATATC
This sequence comes from Xylophagus ater, assembly GCA_963422695.1. Taxonomy (NCBI): domain Eukaryota; kingdom Metazoa; phylum Arthropoda; class Insecta; order Diptera; family Xylophagidae; genus Xylophagus; species Xylophagus ater. Next base: position 43,555,171 of record OY730483.1, on the reverse strand, counting down.
GAAATAATCGTCGGAGAAAGTTTTAAATGGTATGGTTGTGTCAGTAATCAAAAGTTCTATCGATTTAGGCATGTCGCGTTATCCGATTTTGATGAAATTTACAATGTGATTGTATTGGGGGAGCAAAGTTATAAAGGAAAAAAATCAGGGTGGCTAGAAAGTTTTGTCTTTTTTTTGTTTATGGTTTTTCGGATTTAATTGGAAAATTTGTAAACCAATTTTGTTTAAATTAATTATATAGATTAACTACACAAAGAGACGTTACCGTGTTAAGTTTCGATCAAGTCGGTCCAAGGATAGTGGAGAAAGAAATAATCCTCTTTATACAATTTTTTTGATGTATTTTAAAAAGTAATGCAACGATTTATGCTGTCAGGGTCTAGGCTACTTGCAAATTAGAAGAAATTTTGAAAAGAGGAATGAAAGTTATGAAGGAAAAACCATGAAATAATTTTAATTTGGACAGTTTTTCTGTCTATATTTCTACCATAGGTCATCATTTTTATTATAAATTATGTGTTTTTGTCTGATAAAGAAAACTATATCAATGACATTCTCCTGAATCAAGAGGAAAACAGTCATTTTGTTTTAGTCAAGGAAATGTTTTCAGATGAATTATAAAAAAAAACTATAGCAAAGCAGCAATAGATAAAAGTGTGTTAATTTTTCACCTAGCTCCAATATTTTCTTCAGGTGTGCCTAAAGATGATTCTATAACCAAAAAAAAAGTACTAAGGCGGAAAATTCTGATAAGGTTCTTTTATTATCCCAGAACACATCTGAAAGAGTTTTTTTTAGTGTCGTGTCCAATCATACAATATATTCATGTGTAGAAATTCATATGCCATATGTTATAATATATTTATGTTTTTTTGAGAAGAGAAAAAAGGAAAAAAAAAGCAGCCAGGAATGTTTCTTTTAGAGCACAGCACAGAGGAAAAGTACACAGAATTTTTTATAAAAATGAAGGAAATAAAAAAAAGGATATATGTATATAGAGAAGTGTTTTTATGAGGATCAAAGAAAAACGGCTATTGGAAAATTGGAGGCATATTAATTTGAGAGACAGAATATGTATTTTATGTTTAAAAATATAAAGCAGAACAGAAAATCGAGTCTTAGGTCCAGGTCCAAGAGAGAGAAAAAAAAGGAAAAATAGTGCAGAAAAGAAAGTCTGAGAGAGTTATGTTTCTTCAGTTTTTTTTTTTAAATGTCTTATTTTTTTTGAATTTTATTTTATTTTTATTATTTTTGTTTTCTTTTCTAAAGCTGGGTCTCCAGGACTTTCGTGATTCCTCCGATATGTATGTATTGTGTGTACGTGATTGTGCCACGATCATCGTGATTTGGTGGTGCTTACGATCCAATAACAACAACATGAGATGAGAAAACACGAAGGGCCTGGGAATCAGTTTTTAGTAATTTTTAATTTTTTTTTTCTTTTTTAACAAAATTTCTCTTAAGATTTTTTATTCTGGGTCACAAAACGAATTTGTTTGAGACTTCTGAACAAAAATAATACTGCATTTCGAAACGAAACACTCGACATGGTGTAAGGTAAGTAGATTTATATATATATATAAACTTTATATTGATAATGGTGCACAAGAAGTCGTGATGATGATATATTCATTCATTCTTGGAGCGAAGGAAAATGTAGACCCATATATATAGTGTCTTTTAATAGGGACATGACGATTTTGTATCTTTATATGAACGCACCCTTAAACATTAATAATGACCTGCCAATGTCAAAACGTAAATTAAAGTCAACATTTTCATCATGGTAAAGTTCACGAACGAGCAACGCTTGGAAATTATTAAAAATTACTACCGAAATTCCGAGTCGGTCGCCGTAACTTTAGGAGCAAAAAATGATCCTCAGCAATGGGCTCATTTTTGGCTAAACGGATTTGTCAACAAGCAAAATATGCGTTATTGAACAGCAACAAACCCACATGTGTTTCAAGAGACACCATTGCATCCACAAAAAATCACTGTATGGTGCGGTTTACATGCCGGAGTCGTGATTGGGCCGTATTTTTTTGTTGCGAACGATCGTCATGTTACCGTCAATGGAGAGCGTTACCATGCCCATGTTGGAGGATTATTTTTGGCCAGAATTAGATGAAATTAATATCGGCGATATGTTTCAAAAAGACGGCGCTACAAATCATACAGCACACGTTACAATTGTTATGTTATGTCCTTAATGAAAGACCCTTTATATATTTTTTTTGGGGGGTAAGTTTTTCAACTTGTCGAATGAATTTTAAATTTTGAATCGTTCAAGCAATGTCTTCTGGATATCTCATCAGGCCCAGTATGTAGACGAAAATGACGTCCTAACTTCAAAAGTGTGGGCAAGAAGATTAAAAGAAAGAAACAAGTTTCTAATTACAAATTACATTAGAAACGTATTTCCCTTATTTTAACCTTCATGCTTGATAATTATTTTTCTTTTTCATACACTTGCAGTTAAGTCGTCATTTTTGTCTTTGTGCTGGCCTGATCAGATAGATATATCTAGAGGGCATTGGCTCAAGTCACTTGATATTCGACAAGTGACGGTCGTTGGTGGTGACTCTTTGGGAGAGACAGAGAAAAAAGCACGGGATGTGTATGGTGTGTGCGCTGCCAGCCAAGAAGTCAGTTTTTCTTTTACGCGCTTCGAAAGGATTTTGTAAAATTAAAATATTTCTTTTATATCATAATTTTTAAGGACGATTGTTTGAGATGGCAAAAAAAAAATGATAATTATGAATAAATTTTCAATTTTTCCAGGAATATTTTATTTTTTCTTTTTATTTTTGAAACCCTTGTATTTATTTTTACTTTTTTCAGTTTTTCTATTCCAATTTAAATAATAAATTGAAGAGGCTGTAACATATGATCTCTTTGGCCCAGATAAGCAGAGTCGCACTCTGTGCGTATTTGCGATTATTTATTCTGCAAAGTTACTTTTTTTTATGCCTTATGGTAGGACGCACTACTAGAAGATATGTTAGTTTGGTAACTACATTTGTGTCACATCGAAATAATCGTCGTAGAAAGATTTTAGAAGTATGGTTCTGCATGGAATCAAAAGTTATATCGATTTATGTCCGTTCGTCCGTATACAAGATAACTCTAAAACGCGTTATCCGATTTTGATGAAATTTACAATGAGAGTTGCTTCCTTAACTTAAGTTGGTTTGGTATTGCATTTCAGCAAAATCGATCCAAGGGGATCAAAGTTCTAAAGGAAAAACCAGGGTGACCAGAAAGTTTTGTCGTTTTTATGTTAATGGTTTTTAGAATTTAATTGGAATTTGGTGAACCAATAGATAGTGGAGAAAAATAATCCTAGGAGAGAATAACTCTCTTCATATAGTTTTTTTTTTGATGTACTTTAAAAACTAATACACAGATTTGAATCAAATTTACAGATTAGATTTATACTGTTATGATCTGGCTAGGTTATACAGGGTCTATATTAGCCAATATTTCTGGTATACCAATTGGCTTACCAGAAATAAAATACTACCAGTTTTTTTTACGTGGGCCAATGCTGGTATACCAATTCAGTATCTGACATGCCGTTGAACCGAGAGCAGAAAATAAAAGAAGCCACAAAATATTGGCTTTAAAGTGTCGAATTCAATTCTGTGGCAATATCTTCCCAAATCAATCCTATATTTTTCTTCTTTTTCTCGAACATCTTTATCAATTTGATGATTTCACTCCGCAAAAATGTAGTTTCCGCCATTTTATTAAATGCAAATGTCAGAATTTGGTATACCAGCGCTGTCTTACCGGAAAAATTGGTTGGTATACCAGCAGGATCTACACTAGCTTTTTAGCAACCAATTTTGTTGGTATACCAGAAATGTTGTCTAATGTAGACCCTATGTTATCTGCAAATTAGAGGAAATATGAAAAAGAAAACCTTAAAATTTTGATAGTTTTTCTGTCCTATTTCTACCATGGGGCATCAGTTATTGTTTTTTTTCGTTTTCATCTCAAATTTAAATAAATTGAACAGGCCAAATAAATATAGTCTCAAGACTGCAATTATTTACTCTGCCGAGTTATTTTTTAAGCATATTAGGGCGTTGACACCAAAAATTGTTCGTATGGAAAAATAAGACTGAAATGTTATGACAGTTGTTAAGTTTGAAGTAAAAATTAAAAAGTCATGCAAAGCTCTCTTCATTATAATTGCAGGAAATTGGAAAATTAGTATGATTTCGTTCCATGTTTAATTTGTCAAAAGATTTTAATAAAACGCTTTCTCCTTATCTCTGTTAAATCGACGCCATTTTGAATTAGGCTCTATTCGTTTGAGCGTGGGTTTGAAGTTTTTTTTTGCATTCTGCACTCTTGCAAGTCGTTTACTTCATACGAATGACGTTCGTATGGTGCCAACGCGGCTTAAATTTGAAACGGTTGATGATTTGGACGAGACAACTTATGGGCCAGCATCCCAGTCTTCTCTATAAAATTAGCAAAAAAAAGCCAAAGTTTTAATAGAATTTTTATTTATCTAAAAAGAATGTCTCCAATGCAATAATATATTTAAACATGATTGGTGGTACATTTGGTTTTTCTAAAGCAGCTCGTTTCAAAATCTTCAATGACATCTCAATATCATCGGTTGACATTTTACAATTGCGTTCATCTTTTAATGGTTGTTGTTGTTCGTGTTCTTCATCGTTTGACATTTCATGTAATTCACAACTGATATCATTATTCAAGTCCTGTTCCTGTTGTGGTTCAAGTTCTGGTTCGAACTTCATTTTAACAATTCTTGTCATCTTAAAAAGCAAGTAAATTGACATCGGTAAAAATATATTTATGTGGCGCTCGAAAAAAAAACTTACGTCTTCGTCGGCATGATCATCATCATCATCTTCGTCCATAAAATCGAATCCAAAATCTGCATGTTTCAGCTCTAATTTTTCACCACGATAATTAAATCCATGCCTTTTATTAAAACGTGTCAACCAGCCAGAGCTAGCGCTAAAATTTGTTATATTTAATTGATTTGCCAATGATTTCGCTTTTTCTCGAACAATTGTTCCACTTATAGGAATTCCATTTTGTTGAGATTGTTTCACAAATATCACAATAGCTCTTTCCAATTCAGGATTATTACTTTTTCGTATTTTCTTATTACTCAAACATGCCGGATTTAATCTTGCCTGTTTTTGGAGTTTCTCCTTATTTCCTAGGAGACAAGATAATGTACTTTGTGGAATACCAAATTTCTCCTTAATTTGCAGTCTTGTGTAGCCATTTTCCAAATCATCAAGTATCTCTAATTTCTCTTTAATTGTTAAATAATTAAGTTTTCTTTTAGTTCTATTTAAAATATCTAATTTAGTTTCCATTTATTTTTTTAAAACAAAAAAAAAAAGTTATGTCAACGTTGACATAAAGAAAATATGGATCTGTTTAGTGAAACAAAACTTTCTATAACTCAATAGAAATGGAAAGTATGGGAGAAAAGTATTTATTGCGGACCCAATAGATGGCACTGTAAACAGTAAAAAGTTAAAATTTTGACATTTGACAATTAGCACGTGTTATTTTTATTTACAAAAAAATTATACGAAAACAGAATTAAAAATTTTTTCGAATATGGATACTTTTAATTCAACACCAGGATTTTGTCCAGATTGTGGCTCAATTTTACCACCGCTTCGTATGTTAGGTAATATAACATGTTATAATTGTAAACATGAATTCGGACCTGAAGGTAAGGAGTTTTTTACAAATCTAAAGAAAAGTTTTGAAGTTTTTGTTTTTAGTTTTTGGCGACATGCTTGTTGAGTACACAATTCATTTTAATACATATAATCCGAAAGATAAAAATCAATTAAACAAAGGAAAAGATAATGCCGAAGAAGGACCTGTTGTTGATAGAAAATGCAGTAAATGTGGTCACAATAAAATGTCCTACGCAACAGCTCAATTAAGATCTGCCGATGAGGGACAAACAGTATTTTTTACTTGTGTAAATTGCCAGTAAGTTTTTCTGTTTTATTTAAAATTTTAATCTATTTATTTTTACTAAAATAAAATTTTCTTTTTTAGGAATAAAGAAACGGAAAACTCATAAATATACTTCTTCTTTTTGTCCAAATGAATTAATTTAAGTTATTATAACAGAAAATAGTTAAATAAAATTTATATTTTTAATAAATTTAAAATATTTTTTACTTTTTTGTTTTTCAAATAAAATTATATAAACAAAACTGCTGTAATTTTCTAGCAGTTAATAAACTGTCATTCGTTTCAGAACTTGTTTCGTTCCATTTCCTCCATCCATTTTAAATGCAATCCAATTTCATTTCTATATATATCTTCGGTGCGTTCGGGCGTGTAGTTAAATTTTTCCGCACGTCTCTCATTAAAAATATAAAAGAAATATTTAAAAAACTTTTACTTTTTTACAAATTTAAGTTTAAATTCAGTGAAATATAAAAATGACGAATGATAATATGACAAATGAAAACAGTAATGGGAATGGAAATTATAATGATGACGATGATGTGAGTATATTTCTTTATTTTAATTTAAAAAAATCATAAATTTACTTTAAATATAACTTATAATTACATTATATATATTAATTATCCTTTAATTTGAGAAATTTGTGAAAAATTTCTTTTTTTTCCAATATGGCGGGCCGCTTTCTCTGCCGGCCATTTTATATCTATTTTGGTGATGACGCCAAGTTAAAAATAAAATAAAAAAAAGTGTAAATGATTTAATTTTTTCTGTAGGAAATTACTGAATTGGAGCATTTAAGAAAATTATTTATTGGTGGTTTGGATTATCGAACAACTGATGATTCATTAAAATCACATTTTGAACAATGGGGTAAAATTGTAGATGTCGTCGTTATGAAAGATCCGAAAACAAAAAGATCACGAGGATTTGGTTTTATTACATATTCTCGAGCATATATGGTGGATAATGCACAAAATGCACGTCCCCATAAAGTCGATGGAAGGTAAAATCGATGATAAATATTTTTTTTTTCCCATAAGAAAATGTTTTTTTTTTCTCCATCTTCAGAGTTGTTGAACCAAAACGTGCTGTTCCACGTCAAGATATAAGCAGACCAGATGCTGGAGCAACTGTAAAGAAATTATTTATTGGCGGATTGAGAGATGAACACGATGATCAATGTTTACGTGAGCATTTTTCACGTTTCGGCACTATTGTAACAGTCACAATAGTTACGGATAAGGAAACTGGCAAGAAACGTGGTTTTGCTTTTATCGAATTCGATGATTACGATCCAGTTGACAAAGTTGTTTGTAAGTTTTGTATTTTTCTTTTCCACACAGTCCTTGCTCTGGAATGTAATATTTTAATATAACATACACCGTTTCATGACTGTAAAATCAAATATATTTGCATTTATTTTCACGTATATTGCTTTACTCCAAAGTAGGAAGTAATGTGAAAATATCTGTGACAATTTTCTTTACCCCACGACTCCATTGGACTTATTTCAGGACATAATTTCAGTCGGATTGACAAAAAAATCCAAATTTTCGAGTCTCCATTAGACTTTTTTCTCAGTCCGACTGAAAATATGTCTTGAAATAAGTCCAATGGAGTCGTGTGGTTAGAGAGAAGAAAAAAATCGGTTTTTAACATAAAATTTCATTTTGTGTTTTTATTACAGTACAAAAAACACATACAATTAAAGGGAAACTTCTTGATGTTAAAAAAGCATTGTCAAAACAAGAAATGGATCGTAATAGTCAAGGTGGGTCTGGTGGCGGCGGCGGCGGTGGTGGTGGCCGTGGAGGATCAATGGGCGGCGGCAATAACGGAGGTGGCGGTGGACGTGGAGGAGGTCGCGATCGTGGTGGAAATGGTGGCGGTTGGAATAATCGTAATAATTCCAATGATAATTGGAATGGTGGAAATGGTCAAGGTTATGGTGGTGGTGGCGGTGGTGGATATAATCAAGGAGGTGGCGGAGGAGTAGGGGGCAATTGGAATAGTCAAGTAAATCCATGGGACAGTAATACAAGTGGAGGAGGTGGTGGCGGCGGTTGGAATCAAGGTGGTGGTGGTGGTTTTGGTTCAACTGCTGGTCCTACTGGGGGTGCCGGTGGTGGCGGAAATTGGGGTAATGACTATCAACAACAAAGTTATACAGGTCCACAAAGAAATAATAATTTTGGAGCAAACAGAGCGAATCCATATGGTGGCGGTAATAGCGGTGGTGGAAATTATGGAAAACCTCAAGGTGGTGGTAAGATTAATTTTTTATTTTGAATTCATTCAATTTTAATTTTGTTATTTGTTTGTAGGAAATATGAATGGCGGCGGATATGGAAATCAAGGATATAACAATCCCACACCTAATATTGGTGGTGGTGGCGGTGGTATGATTGGAAATGTTGGAGCTGGTGGTGGTGGCGGAAATTCTGGACCCAATAGGAGATATTGAACAAGGTATGTTACAAATTTGAATATATACTTTCTTTTTTTTGTTCATAACATTAGTTAGGGTTAATTCAGATACAGCCTAAACCTGTATTTAATAAAATATCTATAAAACTTTGTATTTCTCGAGAGGATAATGCAACTAACATTAGGAATTTTTATGTTTTTACTTTTCTTTTATAACTAATAGAAATTTTGTTTTTATAAAGAAAACTTTTTTTTTTTCTTCCAAATTATATTTCTAATTTCAAAAGTTAGCGCAAATTGATTCTCTTTAATGATAAAAATTTTAAGTTTGCTAGATTTTGTGTGTACAAGGCTCAAATTGTTGTAAGACTAGTAATTTATATAAAATATTTGAATTAAGTACGAGAGAAGGTTCTATTTTTGATATTATTCGTTTAAGCTAAGTTTTCTATGCATTTGTTTTGTTGTTGGCATAAAACAAAATGATTTGTTTCTTGAGATTTTCATTCTTTGACTTAATCTAAAATAGATTTAATTTTATGGCTCTTTCCATGTGGATATGATACCAAAATAGGTAGTCTATTTTTGTCTCATTTAAACCTAATTTGAAATGAATTCATTGTTTTTTTTTTACATGTAATGATTTGTCTGGAAAGTTTTGTGTTTTAACGTTTCTCCACATGTGTTCCACTATGTAATTCCTCCCATGCATTGCTTTCATGAAAACTATATCTATTTATAGTAAAATTGTTGAGTTTAAAATTTCCGGTAAGTTAAACTTTGAACGTTTTCATTCAATAACATTGATGGAATAAAAAGCATTATATCTAATGCATAAGAAAAGTGTTTAAAACATTCTTCCTTCTTTTCTTTTTTCCTTTGGTTTTAAAATCTATTTTTAATCTCAAAGCCCCCATACACACGATCAAACTTTTCAACAGTATTCTCTGTTTGTATATACAAATTGTTTATGTGAGGAAAAATTATTCAAAGAAATAACATAGTTATTGATAAAAGACAGATTTTATGACATTTTTGCATACAAACGGTCCGTCTTGACCTGACACATTACTTGTACTCAATAGGTTTTTTCCTAATTCCATTTAACCAGGGGCCCTATTATGGAATACGGTCCGTAATCGTATCGTTAACGTAAGACGTGTTATTGTTAGGGGAAAACAATAACAACAATACGCCTTACGTTAATGTTACGATTCCGATTACGATCGTATTCCATAATAGGGGCCCCCAAAGACTTTCATAAAGTCGTATTTCGTTAAGTGTTATATAATCACGATCACAAATCATACGTTAATGATTGCTTGTCTCTAGATTTGATAGTGAATATGGGCTTTTAAAGAATCTAAGACGACTAAGCTTCATTTTTGTTTAAGGAGTAATTTGAATAGGGGAGTAATATGCCTTCTAGGTAAAGACTTTTAAAGAGATTGTCATGAGATATTGAAATGCAAAATGGCAGTACTATGGCACAGAAACTTGTTTAAGTTTTAAGAAATGAGTTTTTTCAGGTTCTTTACTCTCGTACTTATGCTTTTTTTTTCTATATTACTTTTAAACTACTTTCACATTACCACTTTTTTCGCGTACAACAAATTACACAACATGTTTTGTCGCATAGTGTGACCGTAAATAAAATTAAAACTATCTACACTGGATGCAGATACATCGGTACATGGATATGATGTCTTATGGCTACCAAATAGGCCTACAACAAAAATACCATTATATAACTTGTCTGATGTAAAAAACAAGTTTAAAGTAATGGTACAGTATAACACAGGATCTACATTAGCCAATATTTCTGGTATATCAGCAAAATTGGTTGCTAAAAAGCTAGCGTAGACGACCCTTCTGGTATACCAATTTTTCTGGTAACACACGGACTACATTAGCTTTTATTTCTGGTAAGCCAGCTGGTATACCAGAAATATTGGCTAATGTAGACCTTGTGTAACAAACGTATAAATGCTCCAAATATTAAGAGCCTTCCAACGGGACTGAAACTAAGGGAGTTCCCTAGCAACAGATTGATTGTACGTGAAATTTCTTTGAGACATTTTGCGTGACGGATGACGGACTAATTTTCAGAAGACCCCCCAGCCGTAAGACATATCCATATCAAAATCGGATGTATGTTCAAATGTTTGGTAAAAAGTGCGACCGGTAGCACTTTTCATGCGATTTTTCACACAACATTTTTGACAGTTCAATTTATACTAGGGAAATAAAATTTGAAAATTGATATTTTTTTGAATTAACTAATTTTAAAAACGATTTTTTTTGTTCAAATCACTCTTCGCCTTTTTCGTCACTTTTTTAATCATAATTGCGCTTACTCAATCCACTTATTATTAAAAATCCTCATTAATATCAATTTTACTACACAATTTTTCCAAATTATTTTCAATTTTCATCGATTCTGATAAATTTTACATCAAAACTTTTGTTGTAGTGGTGTGAACGTAAAAAAAAAATATGTATTTCGAAAAATCTGTTCAAAATGGCGGCCATTTTTTTTTCACCACATGTGGTAATGTGAAAGCAAAAATTTTTTTTTCTTACCACTAAAATTAAAAAATGCTCGAAAAATAAAATTACTAAAACTTTGACCAATAACAAAATCCAGTGTTTATTTGGTTTATAAATAAATAATTTAGACTAATTATAAATATTTTTCATTTTTATCTCTAATAATAGGTAAAAAAAAAGCAAGTGTTTACAAACAAACATTTGACGATGAGATATAGGGAGACGAGACAGAGAAATAATTATAAATAAAAATCTATATATATATATAAAAAATACTAGTGCAGTGCAGAAAAAAAAATGAGAGAATAAAATATAAAATATTATTATTCAAGCAAATAATAAACAATAAAATATAATAAAGCCAGGAGTATCTTAAAAAAAAAGAAAGAAAATATCAATCAGAAGTCGAAAGTTTTTATCAATCCCCTCTAAGAAAAAGTAATAATAATAAAATCAGCCAGGATAATTTTCGAAAGGAAAAAATACAAATTCTTTTGTATATATATATATTTATATACATAACAAATTATAATAGTAGATAAGTTTTTTTATTTTAAAAAAATATTTAAGAAAATTTGTACATTTAGATTTTTAGAATACTAAACACATCTATTTTATCATATTTGTTTCTGATTTAGTCTGTAAAATATTCATATTCATCATTAATTATTCATTAACAGCAAGGCAAAAAAAAAGGATATATGAAAATTATTTCGGTCTATTCTGATGAGGAGGAGGAAGAGAGTCACATCACTTGTGTCAAAAAGTCGTGTTGCTTCCACCAAAAATCACGTCACTTGTCAAAAAATTTTGAAGGCCCAATTATAATGGGAAGAGCGAAGCATACGGAATTGTACTAATCTTCATAAATCGTATACTGCGAAAACAATGTGTGCATAGCAAAGCTTTCGTTAAGTTTTATTTCCGTTTCGTTATGTTTAAGCAAATACAAATCATTTATTACATTCCGTACGGAAATTTTGACAGTTGAATTGCAAATGTCTGAAAAATTGTTTTCTAAACGATTTTCAATTTTTTAAAATCACTTTTACATTACAAAAAACAAAATTTTTTGAGTCAAATAGTTATTCTTGCTTATACACATTCTAATCGGTTCTACGAATTTGACATGCATAAGGTTGCATTCGTTCAGTTTTTTTGTCTTTTCCTATGCCAGGCAGAGCACATTATATTTGAGCCTTACGTGTTATTCTTCCACAAAAAATTACGTCCACTTCTCAAAAAAGAGAGTAAGACGTCTTTTATGAAAGAGACACGTCACTTATCAAAGAGTCGCACATCATTTATCAAACATCACGTTTATGCTCGAAGAAAGAACCAAACTCTAGTTCTAGGTTTAATTTTGGTTCGTACCCCAAAATAGAGATACAATCGGAACGGTTCTTTGATCTTAAAATTGATTTAAAATGATTCAATCATACCGGTTCGGTATTTGCATAAACGTACACAAAGATTCCCGTCACAAATGATGTGACTTTATGACAAATGACGCTTTAACTTTTTGACAAGTTTCATGAATTTTTTGACAAGACTCGAATCATTTGAGTTGTATCACTTAATCAAAAAGAGTTATATCAATTTTCAAAGAGTCACTTCACTTGTCAAATAATCCGTTGCCGTTTGCCAAAATGTCACACATTATTTGTCAAAAAGTCGTTAAGGAGTGACTAATTTTTTATTTTTTTGACAAGTGACGTGACATTTCTCGCGAATAGTAGACCCTCTCCTAAATATGAAATATCTTTTTCAAATCTTTTTTCCAAAACAATTTCAACGAAACAAGAACTTATAAGAAAAAAAAAATTATTAATTGTAATTTTTTGTTTTTTCTGTCTTTTCTTTCTTTCTTTCTTTTAATTTAATTTTAATTTTTTTTATTTAAGAAAACATTTTTCCAAAAAAAACAAAGAAGAAATATGTTTTCTTTTTATGTAATTTTATTAAAATAATTTGTTTTAAAATTAAAAAAAAAAAAAAAAAAAAAACCAAAAAAAGAAGCGAAAGATATATGAAAGATAGATTCGTCCAATTTTTAAGGAACAAAAAAAAGAAACTTGTGTATTAATTTAATTTGTATCAAAAAGAGAAAAAAAAATCAAAAACAAAAAAAAAAGAGGATAGAAGAAACAAATATTTAAAAAATTTTTTTTTTTTAAAACAATTTTAAGAATGAAATATTATATATAATCGACATTTCTAAATAGCATTTAATTTAAATGGAGTTTTATTGTTGTTAGTTCTCATAAATTGTAAAAAAAAAAAACCCAACCTCCAGAATTTTTAGTGAGGATTATTTTATTCCCTTTTTCTATTTATGTAGCAGTAAATCCCGACTATTGATTGTTGTTTTTATACATTTCGTAAGGGCCAACTTGTCACTTAAAAGTGATAAACTTTGAGGTGACCAACTATTGATCTGTCACTTTCAAATATAGTTAAGTAAAAGATTAACTACATTAAAGCTGTGTCGCTTTCGAAAACGATCAAAGTGATTGCGACACAGTGATTATGTCTCACAATTAAAGAATTTCATTGTTGAATTGAAAGATTTGTCTATTTACCAAGTATCTAAAAATTATGTTGACACGTCTAAATGCGTGTAGTGTTTTTTGCCAAAGTAAAATGTAAACACAAGAAAATAAAATTACAAAAAATGTTATGATACAACAAACTGTCATTTCGACTCGATTCCAGCCATCAAAAAAGAGCGGTGTCGAGTCTAGTCGATTATAAACTCTGTTAGATGGAGTTGTGAACAATGTTCCCTCTAATTTTTAAAATCCATGGACGGTATAAAGTACCATGTGGGCAACCCTTTTAAATCTTAAAAAATCTGCCAAAATTTATCCAAAGAAGTGCCAATTGACATTTAATTTCAATGTTACTAACTACGGCATATGAAAAGAAACAACCCGGCAGCCATGGACATGGCCTCTATCTATATCTGGGCGGCCGCCTGCGCCCCCAGCTTATATCCGCTTTAATGGCAGAGAGAACCTATATGTGATTGTCCTGTCTTCGAATGTAAGGAATTTAGAAACATCATTTGCTCTGGAGAAAATGTTTTCAAGGTTAAAATAATGTTTGTTCTGGGATCCTATTTTGGAATACGATCGTAATCGTATTGTTAGCGTAAGGCATGTTGTTGTTAGTGGAAAACAATAACAACACGCCTTACGTTAACGTTACGATTACGATCGTATTCCATAATAGGCGCCTGGTCAGTAACCGAAATGATGGTATATAAAAACATGCCTAATATGTTCTTGTTTATTACAATACCCACTACATTTTGTTTTCCTCTAGAGTGGAAGACACTAAATCGTATCGAAAAAGCATATGAATTGCAATGGTTTTTTTTGATACGATTTAGGTCTCAATCGAAATACACGATTCCACTCCGATTTTGAGCCAAATCGAGTTATACAATTCCATTATTCCTAAATTTGTCATACGAAAAAAGTTCTCCTTTATAGCGAAACAAAATTAGGGTCCTTATGGAATACGATCGTAATCGTAACGTTAGCGTAAGGCGTGTTGTTGTTATTGTTTTCCACTAACAACAACACACCTTATGTTAACGTTACGATTACGATCGTATTCCATAATAGAGCCCCAGGCCTGTTTTTGGTAGTCACTTAATTCAACAAGTGACTTGTTGAAAGAGGGATGATAATAAAATGGATGTAGTCATCCTAAATTGATACAATTCAATTGAATTTTCGCATTCGTTTCTCGATTATGATTTGAATTTGAATTTGGATTTTTTGGGTTTTCATTATTATTATTTACCCCGATTTGTTTGGTAATTACTTTTTAACCTGCATTTTTTGAAATGCAATTGATGATTGATTTTCTTCCATATTTTTGTCGCAAATGAAACTTTACTATTTTTCTTTTATACAAAACAAAATTTTTCTAGGTAAAAAAAGGTAGCAGAAAAATAAAATTACATAAAACTAGGAAGGATAATTTCTAAAAAAACTAGAAAGAAAAGGCAGATTTATGTTTTTAGAAACGTGAAAAAGAGCTAAACTCCGAAAAAAAGATAAGAAGGAAAATGGAGTGGGATTGATTTTTATATAATTTGCTATTTAGGTACAAAAACAAAGAAAAGATAGTGCAGAACCTAAAAAAACAGTATCAGGCTTTATATAAAATATCCGTCAGTTTTTTTTTCTAATTATGTACTTTGTGAAATAAGTATTTTAATTTATTTTTGTTTTTTTTTTAAACAAAATATTTCTCTTAAGATAATTCTGGGTCAAACCGAGATATCTTGTGTGTTAACTTCTGAGAAATAAAAGGGTATTTCCTACAATAATAATTGGCCATGGAAGAGAGATATGTTGGGACTCGCCGTCTAAACAGTGTATTCTGTGTATGCCTCTGGTAAGTATTATACGTTTTTCTCTAGGTTTTTGTGGTTGGATGATGGCAGAAAAAAGGAACTATAAACGAGTTTATAGAGGATAATTATGGTGAATGATGGGCGGGAGGAAAATTAACGAAGAATTTTTGTTTTTATGAAATTCGGTAAGTTGAACAATTTACGGAAAACAGCCCAGTCAAATTGGATTTGCAATGAAAAATGTATAAAAAAAAAAAAAATTTCTAATTGAAACAATTTTGTTGCTTTTCTTGTATTTGATAAATAATTAAATAAATTAAAAATTTTAAAATTACAAAAAAAAGAATGTTTTATTTTATTTTTTTTTTTAAATAAAGTCGATTTTATAGAAACTTCTTTCACGTTGAGAAGTTAAAATATTTCCAAGTTTTGGGAGATTTTTTGGTAAATGGTAATTCTACAAAATGACGAGAAACTACAGTCGAGATGGTCGTTTTTAGCTTGAAAGTGAGGTTCCACTTTCTGTTAGTCACTTTAGCTGATCATTTATAGTAATAGTGTTATTTTAAAGTCATCACCATTACCAAACTGTGTTGTTGTTTTACAGAGAATTTCTTTACTGTTGGTGTTTCGGAAATTAAGTCATTTTTAGTATGATACAACCCTAAAACCACTTATACACTATACGATTTAGTTGTACAACCGACCAAGTTCTATGGTTTGTATGCTTTTCGACCCGATAAATGGATGGTGTGGATGCAACACCTGATCTGGTCGGTTGTACAACCAGATCGTATGGTGAGGAGGGGGTTTTAAGACGTGATTAAACCCAGCGAACGACCAAAACCAGGCATTTACAACTGTTGTGAGTATTCATTGATTGGATTCCCATTGCCCGCATGGGTCAGTTGTGAACTAGGGCTAGCAAAAGTATGTTTTCTTGTGATTAGTAAACCGTCTACAGTATTTAAACATTCTCAGTCATGATACTTGTCGAATGAATTGATTCACTTAATGTGACTCAAAATATGTATGCGTATTTTATAAGCTGATTTAAAATGGTCGGATACTTTTGCTAGGTAGATCAATGAAGTCTATTTTGAATGCATTTTTAGTTTCAAAATTTCTCGGTTTTATTCCAATGTTGTTAACTAAGATGTTAAGATGACGGTGGTAGTGTCTTGCGTTTGAAGCGTGTTCCTCTTTTGTTTAAATAATTGGTTTGTATAGTATATGTGGGCTTTGGCTTATATCAAAAAGGAATTGGATTTCATCAAAGGCTTGTATATTCCATATACATGATTAAAATTTCTCTACAAGATAAAAATGAAAGGGGAGTCACAAAGAAACTTTATTTACAAATTATCTTGGATTTTTTTTTCTTCATATTTTTCGTTTTTGAATCTGGCGCCAACTTTTTTTTTCAATATTTTGTTATACTGCCAAAGAAACTTAATCAATTCGGGTCCAAAAAAAAAGAAAATAAATTTTTTATCATTCGATTAAAATATATTCGTAGTTTTTTTTTTTGTCGAAAAGATTAAAAGTGAATCTATAAATAAAAGTTAAATCATTTAATATTGTGTATTTATTTTTGAATGTAAGTAAAAAAAAAAACAAGCTGTCATTTTCATATTTCGAAAACACGGTTATTAGGAATATTTTTGCACGAATAAATTCAAAATTCAATTTTTTAATTAACAAATTAATTATATTAAATAAGGATTAAAGAAAAAAAATAATAGAAGATATATTTTATTTATATAATTAAAATTAGGTTAGGTTTTGTTTAGATTTTTCAATATTGAAAATCTGACGTTTTATCTAGATACTCTTTGAAGCTCCGTTCAAAATGTTAAATATCATTTCAAAATTTACCCGGGATTTTTGAAAAAACGAAATGTTAACGATATTGGATGTAGGTCTGGAAAATTTTATTAAACCTTTTTTTTTAATAAATAATTTTCTGTTTTAATGAAATTTTTAATTTCTGATTTTCGATCTATGGACTGGAAAGAGTTGCAGAGTTATTTAATTTTTTAAAATGGGTATTCACGTTTCGTTGCATGTGGTTTTGTATCGTAGTAAAATTAAATCTTGAGCTATAAACTTTATTTTCTACATTTTAACAATTTTGCTACGATACAACGAAACCGTGAGTGACCATAATGTTTGTCCATCGCGTGCCATAAGGAATTTAAGTACATTTTTTTGGTACGATATTCAACGACTCCTCAATAACAAATGTGCTTATAAATATTATTTTCTCGGAATCTAATAATAAACGGGATTATCTTAGTTACATCAAAAAGCATAGCTTAGTTCAAATGTATAACGGGGTTAGCGAGGCCAGCTAAGATGTGTAACTACAGCGAGGCTCGCCCGCATAGCTTAGCTCAAGTGTGCGGCGGGAAGAGTTCCCAGTTTGGATTTTGATTTGAGCACATCTGCAAATGCTACTTCATTAATAGTATTTTAAAAACGCATGTATTTACAGTGTTTTTTTTACAAATATTATTAACGAGGAAGCATGCTTTGCAGCGCTGCAATGGTGTCAAAAATTTGTACACAAAAAATTACATATGCTTGCATACAAAATAGTCAAATACACAAGGTTTTCCTATTTCTAATTGTTATGTTAAGGTTTTGTATATTATTTACGTCTAATTAAATTTGTACTTTTGAAACAAAAGTCGTGTTTATAGAATTAAACAGTCAATATACTCTGTAGTAAATGGTGCACGACTCTTCTTTACCTTTTTTCCGTGAAAATGTTCTACCCAAGTACTACTACTTATTCACATATCTCCACTAGTGGCAGAAATGTGTCAGCGACCAAAAATGTTAGCTAGCTATAGTTTGAAATTAATGTACGGCTATGTTCGCTAAATCGAGCAAATCCCAATAGGATTTAACACCAGACTACATTAAGAAAGTCTTAATAAACGGTTATCCTTAAATTCTTTTTCCTAAAATACTTCCTTAATCTAAACAGAACATTAGAGCATTGTTTATTATCATAATCCACTACTGACTGATGATATTTAATAACAATTAGTCTAAATTTGAAGTTGATAATTTTCAATTTGGTTTATTGATAAATGAAAAGGATTTCTGGAGATTATGTGTTAGATTTAAGTATCTAACAACATGTTTATGTGCAAAGCGAACCAGTTCGGTCTGATTTGATTTGTACCAAAATAAAGCTTATTAAAGATACAATCGAATCGGTTCGATCTTCGTTTATGTGTAGACTAAAATGGTTCAATCGTGCTGGTTCGGTATGCGTATAAACGTACTGTAATTATGGTATTTTGAGTATCAAACAAAATAATTTCTTTTTCACATACGCCTGAAAATAGGCAATTTATAATATATTGATGAAAATTTATATTAAAAAAATACATTAACTCTGATTTAGTAAGAAGGGGAGTGTGAATAATTTAGCTCGGGGGGGAATTTTACTATACAAATTTTTGAAGGGAAATACTTCTATGGGGGCGATTAGCAAAAATTATGGGACAATTATCTGTGACGAAACGTTACATTACAAAATATCTTATTATATAAACATCTTAGATGATTACAATGTTCGGCTATATTGTGGAGGTTATAATAAGGATTATTTCCGTCGAAGACCAACTAGTTCTATCTGCCATCGTATTGGCGCTGTAATCGACACAAATTTTTGAACTTTTTTTGAATTTTTTATATAGAGGTCGTACACGATTGAAATGTTCGGCAAAGTTGTGAAGGTTTCTATGGGAATTATTCCCGTCGAAGACCCAATAGTTCTATCTTCCACCACTTCGACGCTGTATTAAAAAAAAAGCTTCTGTTTCACTTCTACAGTGTGATGAAAAGGACACTTCCGTTTTTTAATTTAATATTTATAATTTCTCAGATTAACTATCTTTGGTTTTATTATTATGGCTTCAAAGAACTTGGTAAAAGTTTCATAGTTCTCGTGAGAATTCACAATGTACAAATTTACTAGAAATCATCATTTTTTAAAAAATCTTTTTAAGAATAGTACATCATTCATCTTATAATCACAAGAATTTTAAATAACGCTTGAAATATTTTAATCGCGGATTAATGTCTTAAACAATTATTCTCTTGTTACATATTTTCTTTTTTCTCCTTTTAAACAATAGAATATGATTGTTTCTCTTCCATTGTTCCATCGACAATAAATATATCTTTCAATTCAAAATAAATATTAAGATAAGAAAATGAACGTGTCCTTCTTCAATTTCTCAACCTTCTTCCATGGATATTAAAGAATAAGAAAAACCATTAAGTTTCGTTTGTTTACTTTCGAATTGCGTGATAAAAAGAAAAAGCTCCCCCACCCAAGGAAGAAAATTCATCGTGCAAGAATCAAATTTAAAGGATAGAAACATTTTTTTTAAGGATACATTTTCCTAATTTTCTTTTCTTTTTTTTTTATTATTATATAAGTTTTATTTATTATTTTTTATACAGCGTAAATTAAAAAAAAGCAACGAAAATTATGATGAATTTTTCTTTTAACTTTCCCGATAAACGATGGGCTAGAAAGATGCAAATAAGTGCAAAGTCCGTTTCAGCAAAAATAATTAGCCCCATGTCCGTCCGTATGTCCGTCCGTCCATCCGTCCATCCGTACATCCACTTCTTTAAATCGTTAATAAAATCTAAATGGAAGGTTCGATTTCCATGAAACTTTCACTTTCGTTAGGATCTGGGAGAAATTAATGTATGACAACACTATTTAGTAACGCTTTTTTGGCTAAAAACGACAAAATTTTGTCCGCACGGTACAGACTAAACTGCTGGGCCAATTTCGACAAAATTTATGCAGTTCATGTATTGTACCCTAATTTAGAACTGATTAGTTTTTGGCCCATATTCGACTATGGCAACACTGTCTAAGAATACGTTTTGTCCAAATATAGTCTATTTTTGCACTAGTTGTAAAACCGAATTTTGATGAGATTTGCACAGTTTAGGTCTGTTTTATTTGCCATACCCTACCCTGGAGCAGGGTAAGTGGCAAATAAAACGAGCAGGAGTAAAAGAAAGCTTTAATTCGAATGTTTGTAGTGCTGCTTAGCAACCATATTGTAATGATATGAGAAACTTTTAGCTAATACACTTTTTATGGTAGAAACATAAACTAATTCGGGTGTAATAGTTACACTTGCTCTGAAAGTAGTGTAGGATTTGCACTTTTGTTGCTTTTGTTTTCAATGTAAAAATTTGCTCTACCCAGAGCAAGTGGCAAATAAAACAGACCTTTTGTGTACTAAGGTCGAAATCAGAACATATTAACTTTTCAACTTCCGATAAAAATAATGCGCAAAACTTGGAAATATAGAAACTTCCCTAATTCGGCCAATAATAATCGGATTTTAATGAAACTTGGAATGTACCAATTTGGAATAGGCCACCTGAAAAAATAAAAGATGTCTCTCCTTGGTGGAGGGTTGTGGTTGGGCTAAAATAGAAAAATTTCAATAATTCACTCAATAATTGTCGGATTTTCTTAAAACTTGGTGTGTACATTCTGAATTGGCCAACTGATGGCGCTGAGGGAGCCAAAGTAGAAAAACGTTAATAATTCGGTCAATAGTAGTCACATTTTAATGAAACTTGGAATGTACATTTAGAATAGGCGGACTAAAATGAATATTTTATGACATTATCGGGAAAGTTCCATAGTGGTCCGGCCGATATAGAAAAAATGTAAATTCACTGTAATGGTTTGCTTTGCTCATTTTTATTTTTATTTAATAATAATACTAATTAATTTGTAAGATAATATTTTCTTAAGTTTTTAATTGTTTTTAAGAATTGTTCGATTTTAACACGAATTAATTTGATGATGATTTATTCTATATAATTGATTATTTGTATCGTTATGAAGAAGATCACTTGTGGTGGCTGTTGGTGTTGTTGATTCGTTAAACATTGATGTTATTCGTGATGAGATACAATTTGGATCTTGAAATGGTTGAAATTCTTGTATTATTGGTTGATAACTTGTTGGTGATATTATTGATGTCATAAAACCGTTGGCAACTACAAAATTTCTATTTGAAAAAAAGAAAATAACGACATAATTTTTATTGTGTCAATTTTATTTCAAATATAATAATAATAAAAATTGTAATTATTTTTTTTTATAGACGGAAATTCATTATGAATTTAATTACACGAATTTAATTAATAATTAATTGCTTTTATTACCTGTATTGTTGATCGATATGTGCCTTTTCGATTCGCTTATCTTTTGCACGACGATTTTGAAACCATATTTTTATTTGCGTTTCTGATAATTTTAAATTTTCAGCCAATTCAAAACGACGTCCTCTTGATATATATTCGTTACGATGAAATTCAACTTCTAAACGTAATGTTTGTTCACTACTAAATGTTGTACGTTGTCGTCTTGGGCGACCTTCTTTTCTTCGACGTCTTGCTACTAAAAAAAAAAATATACTATATAAGAAAATGAAAATGAGGTCGTCAGAGTAAAAGTTCAGAAGGATTTTTGATCGCACTGAAGTCGCAGTCGGAAAAATATATTCCGGCTTCGCCTCCATATTAGCAAATTTTCTGAGGATTGTTGAGCTGTTATGAGTATGTATTCTAAGAATGTAGGAGCCGGAGTCGAGTCAGTGATAAAACAAAAACAGGAACAAAAATAAATCGGATTCGGAAGTTTTGACTTCCAATTCTTGGTCAGAATCACACACCTTTTTAACGACATCGTTAATTACATTTAACGTAATTGTATTGAATTCATATCTTTTTTAGAGTTGAATGACATCTACTAGTGCAAATTGTTCCACATTATTATACACGAATGTCTCCGAATATAAATCTTAAGGAATTCCTTTGAAAGTGGCAAATAAAACGAGCAGGAGTAGGAGTAAGCTTTAATTCAAATGTTTGTAGCGCTGCTTAGCAACCATATTGTAATGAAATGAGAAACTTTTAGCTAATACATTTTTTATGGTAGAAAGCTGAACTAATTCGGGTGTAAGAGTTACACCTGGTTTGAAAATAGTGTAGAATTTGCTCTTTTGTTGTTTTTGTTTTCAATGTAAAAATTTGCTCTACCTCAGAGCAAGTTGCAAATAAAACAGACCTATTAACTAGAGATACTAATTTTCTGTCTCACATGGGCCAACAGAGGGGAATATAAATTTGGGCTTGTATAAAAAATGAGAACAACCCTAATTTTAAACGCTAACTGAGAGAAAATCAAGTTAAATTATTATATCGCATTAGTAGAGTCGTTATCTCCGAAACTTGGAAAACTTGGGCTTGAATCGTTTAATGTAAGCGAGCGAGAAGATAAAATAGTGACCATTTCTCCTGCATAATTTTCTATGTAAATGAGGGAAATGGAATGTTCAGTTAATGTACATACATATCTCTATGGGTATATTTCCAAAGGTTTAGAATTCCATGAAAATGTCTCCGCACCTAACGACCTATAAAAATATATTTAGCAACAAACTTAAAGAGAATTTTGAAAGGCAACGAACAAGAAATTTCTATGTGGTATTGAACAGGGCTGAACTGGGAACTTAGAATTGGGAAATCTCAAACTTTTCGGCCCATTTCAATACATTTTTTAAAGTCATTTTTTTGTTTTCAAAAGTAAATAATTTTTTCTTTAAGAATAATTTTCCTACACTATTAAAAAAAAATTGTTAAAAGGAAACATTCCGGATTTCGGCACGTACCATCGGGAAACTCCCGGTGGGACTTGGTGGGTCCTTCCAGCCTCAGTATTGAAACTCTTAGGCAAAAGAAAGTTAAGTTCGAGTTTTCCGTCATGTTAGCTCATTCGAAAATATTGTGAAAAAAAATTAAGGTTTTTTGGTAACACGTGAAAACCCCTAACCTGTCCGACTATACCCTTCGATAAATATCTTTCTTTTTTTAAATAGGTATAATAAATTCATTTGATATGATAAATTAACTGATATAATTCTTTCTATAAGGGATGTTTTTCCTTTCAATTAAACTCAATCAAAAAAAGAAAATTCTATGAAAAACTTATAGTTAAGTACCCTTTTTTAAATCGGTATTTGTCATTCAAAAACGCATTTAAGATTTTTATCAAACAATTTTGTTTTCATTTAATTTTAATATTTATTTATTAATAACCACAAACAAAAAAAAGGGGATGAAAACTATTTTTTTATAAAAATGAAAATTATCAAACAATGCTATAAATCTCTTTTTATGTATTTTCGCAGATAAATTTTACCCACCCTGTGATAAAAATCACGCATTCATATTTAAGTACATCTTCTTGTTTTTTTTTTATCCTTTTCGATATGAAACCATTTGTTTAACAAATTTACACCCATTTAATTGATATATCATATCCTGTATTTTTTTTCTCCCTTGATTTTCGTTCATACAAGAACATCAGGGGATGTTTTTACCCGACAAAAAAAACATTATTGGTCTCACAACTATTTTATTACAATATAAAAATGATGATTATGATGGCGCAAAAAAAATCATCATCATCGTAGCATATGTTGCGGGACATTACTTTATTATAAGCTGATTTATTATAGCTGGAAAAACAGAAGTGGGAATAAAAACAGAAAAATGTATATGAATTTTTCCACCTGATTATTAATACCAATCCACTTTTTCGTGTATTTACATTGTTTGTTTCCTTTTTTTCCAAATTCAAGTATTCGCCTTTAGGGAAATTGAAGGACAAGAGGCTTAAAATATGGATTGTAGTACCCAATATCAATGATATGTGATATCTGAAGAATCCATTTTCAAAATCATTTAACTGAAAAAGTAACAAAACCAAAAACTATTTTGATTTTACGCGGTAATAATGTTTAGACTTGGTCAAAAGGGGCTTTTCATAATCCTTCTTTCTTGTATTTATTTCGTTTTTTTTTGCTAAGAAAACGAGTACTTTTGACATCCAATCCATATTGATAATGGGGCTTCATACTTTTTTGTCGTATATAGTACTTTAAAATTCCTTCATTTATGTTGAGATTTTTTTTTTTGTATATACTACATATCGATTAGTTAAGTCTCAGTTAGTCGTTGGTCCCCCGTCCAGCCCAAAAAATGGAAAAAAAATAAGGTGTAAATGAAGTGACTATACTCGTATATTTTTGGTGGCCACATGCTGTTCATACTTGACTTAACCGTTGGTTGCCTTTATTATTATATAGATTTTCTATACCGAAGACTATAAGGCGACATATTTAATGATGGTTAATTTTTAAATCACAATATTTTGAATGTAATTTAATATTTATGATATATATTAATATCATGATGTGATGCTACTTGATTTCATATTTTTAAATGTTGTTAAAATTATGTTAATAATCCGATAATAAAACTATAGAAAATCATTTAAGATCTTTAATCATGCATAATTAAAGTGTGATACCTTTCAAGTTACGATTTTGATTCCCGTTTTTTTTGTGTGTCGGGAAGATAAAAAAATCTTCCGGATTTTTTCTTTCCACCTTCCAAAGAAGGAAGTTTGTAATGTAATATTTTAAACAGTTGCAAAATTTTAATAATTATTTTTTTTTTGTTTTAAACACTTTTCAAAATACGAACGAGAAAAAAACGATTTTCTTGTGAGAAAATTGTAAATTTAAGGAAATCTTAATATATACAGGATGTTTAGTAACGTTTAACGATGCCAATGTAAGAAAGAGGATATGTGGAAGTGGATAGAAAAACAAATCTTCTTTTTTATATGAATACTTGAAGAAAATGTTAACTGCATCGGAAAAATTAAAGAAATCTCTATTACAATAAGAAGCTTTTATGCTATTTTAGACCTATTTTGAATAGAGTTTCTTTAAACAGACATAACTCAGTCTTCGTTTTTTAGATAAAGTGGCGGATGTAAAAATTGGAAACAGCCAAGACTAGGTGTGTATCGAATGTGGATACCTTCTCATAGGTACTAACCAAATGCCGACTCTAAAAAACTAATAAATATAATCATAATTATATTTTTTGTTTTAAATTGTAAAAGTTAAAAAAAATTTAGCTAGTCCTCGTAGTTAGAAACAGGAAAATTGAACTAACTCACAAACTCTAACTCAGGACACTTGGCTACTAAACCGCAGGCTTTCCAACTAATTTAGATTCCGCACTATATTCTACTCGTATAAGTTTCAAAATGTATTTTAAGGAGCTCAGATTTTTTTTGATATTTTGTCCAGCGATTGAATGTAAAGACTATTAAATATAATTTTAACTATTAGTTTAGACTTAGCGGCTTAAACATTCATCAGAAAATAGAATATTGTTTCATTGATTGATAATATACTGTTTGTGATTTAATTTTGTTTTTATAAGGATTATACAGATCAGAGGTGTTGGTACGTAACTTGTTTCAGACTGTGTGCTTGGACTTTTCATAAAAATGGCAACGTAACTTCTTGAAATCACATAAAGTTTGTTTGTATCAAAATAAAACCTGTGAAACAAGTTACGTACTACCCCACCTGGATTTACAACCTTTCATTGTAACTACACAAATTTAAGTATAGGCTGATCAGAAATAGACAATTCTGAAGAAGTTTTGTATACGATATCTATGGTGTCTCCATGTGGAGTTTGATATTACTATTATTATTACAAAAGTTTACGTTATTGATACAACATTTCGGACACTGCCGATTCACTATATGGTCAATAACTTGTGTAAATATCCCTGATAATGGACATATCCAGTTTTCGAAACATTTTTGACTGTATAATCTTATAATCTTATTTGTAAAATTATTTTATTCCATTCCCAAGCAGCATTTTCTCATATTTTAAACTTAAAGTTGTTACAGCATATTATTGTGCTGTATTTTAGCAATTATTTAGCATTAATGCTTTTAAACGTTACTTGTTATATGTTAAACAATCCTATATTATTTTCTATTTTATTTCTAGATTTGAAACTATGCTAAAATCGACCAGAAGAATTTTTACAATTCATGTCAACCATAGAAAAATTATGTTCACACGAAATTTATGTGATGATAAAAAGGATATAACAAAAATCGAGGTTTGTTGGGAATAATTAATTTATATATAAAACAGTAGAATCGCAATAGTTTGATCATATTTTCCTCCAAAGGAAATTTCTAAATCATTTTACATTGTCTTGATTCCTTTTTTTTTTTTTGAAAATATTCCCAGGCATACAGGATTTTCTAGTAATTGTAATTTCTTGAAATATTTATAGATTCCACCAGAACCGACAACATGTTGTATGTCGGGTTGTGCAAATTGTGTCTGGATTGAATATGCTACAAAACTATCGGAAATTTTCAAAGAGAATGATGAACAGGTACAAAAAATGATCCTGGACAAAATCACAGATCCAAATATGAAATCATTTCTTGCCATGGAACTTCGTAATATGAAAATGAACAAGAAAAAAAAGTAATAAATTATAAAGAAGTAGTTAATTTTATATTATTTAAATTTATTTATAATATTTACTATTTAAAATAAAAAAGAAAAAGAAGTATCCCAAAAATGTGATTTTATATTAATTTTATATTTTTACTTTATTATACTCGACTAAAAGGTAAGTATTTTATTCACCAATGAAAAAAATATTAGATTTTCAACGGAAATACATCTTTTATAATGCAGGAAATTTGAATCAACCATTTTTGTGATAATGTCTAATAGATATTGTGTCTATGGTCAAATTTTATGGACACAATACGTCAAGAACGGGTAGTGCAATTATTATGAAATCTAGTGTATGTTTCGAAAGAATATGATAAATCAGAAGTGGGAGATTTCTGTCTAAAATGAGGTAAGATTACTATTTTTTACTCATATTTTCTTTCCTGATTACATAGTTTTTGTATATATACCCTGTTTCCGAAAATAAGGTATATATATTAAAATATCAAGATTAAGGAAGTAACATTGTTTGTAAATTAACAAATAACTGCTAAATAATTGGGTAATGTTTGAGTTTGATAAGAGAAATACGGTATTTTGTGGTAGAATAGAATAACACCGACTGTGTTTATGGGAAATTTTAATAAGTATTATGTTTTATTGCAAAGAAGCTGAAGCAACTAATTACTATTATCAGGGTAATGATTGAAACTTAAAAAGGGCTAAACTATTACTTGATTTACATGGCGACTTCAGAATTGACTTGAGATCGATTTGAAACTCAATCCGCGTTTTTAAAGCTGTACCGGATTGAAAGATTAGGTCTGTTTTAGTTGCCACTTGCTCTGGGGTGGAGCAAATTTTTACATTGAAAACCAAAACAACAAAAGAGTAAATCCTACACTACTTTCAGAGCAGGTGTAAACTATTGCACCCGAATTAGTTCAGTATTCTACCATAAAAAGTGTATTAGCTAAAAGCTTCTCATTTCATTACAATATGGTTGCTACACAACGCTACAAATATTTGAATTAAAGCTTTTTCCTACTCCTGCTGGTTTATTTGCCACTTACCCTACACCGGGGTAGGGTATGGCAAATAAAACAGACCTATTGACTTGAAATCGACATCAAATCAACGTCAATTTCATAGACGCTGGCAAATAAATTTTTATTTTTTAGGTTATGTTTTACCTCTTTTCATACTCTATTTGAAATTTTCAAGTCGATTTGAAGTCGAGCTGGGTTTACATGCACATTTCAAGTCGATCAGAAAAATTTTTTTGATCGGAACGACTCACTTACATGGAAGATTTTCGGATTGAAGTCGATTTCAAGTAGATCATGTAAATGAAGTATATTTTAGCTACAAAGAGAAAATTCCTATAAGATTCTAATCAGTGTAGTGAAGAACGATTACCAACTACTTTCGTATGTTCACAAGAAGCCTTGGGGAAAAAGTCAGTATCAATTGCAATTTATTGATAGAACTAAGATTATTAACTCAAATTGTAGATATTTACCATATTTTCGGTCAGAGAGTGATTTTTCTCATAAGTTTATGTGTAAATTTCAATATTTATCTTCTATAGATAGTTTGTTCTTTAAATTATAAATTTAATTCAAACAAGTGGAAGATTATATCTAAAATAACACCCCATATAAAGAATAAGGTATTATATTATATAATTTTTAGTATATTATTTTCTATCCTAAAGATGATATGACTTAATGCATGTTCAATGTTTCGGAAAAATGTTCACACTATTGAAATCAACTTGTTTAATAGGCTTTTAAAAGGGATAAGCGTGTACGCTTTGATACATTACAACAATACAAAATACTAAACTAAAAACCATCTGTGATTTTCCAGTTTATTATATTTTACGGTTAATAATTTCCTGAAAATATAATATTCTATTATTTGTAATGGATGGGAATATTGAAATATGGATTCAATATAGTTTTAATATCAAATTATATTCTAACTAAAAATTTTCACGAGGAAAATAAAGTCAAAGATTTTTCTTGTGGAGGCGTTTACGAGAAACCAATATAGGTAATACCATAGAAGGTATATGACCTAATTTAATAGAAGTATTTTCGAAAATTCCAAACATATTATGGGTATTCCCTTATCGTTGTAAAACGTGGTGTATCTTTGCAGAGTTGTATGATGTATACAAAAAGCCGATTCATACAACAGACAAACACAGTAGACCATGGTATATCTCGATAAGGGAATAAGGCTATTATTTTATACGAACAATGAAATCTTTTGAAGTATGATTATGATAGATCCATACTGTCTCTATAAATAAGGTAGTGAAGTTTTTTTTAAAAAATTTAGGCAGTACTTATATAAGTATCCGCACACGATCAAGCAAAACGTTCATCTTGGCTAAAATTGCCTCTACACTAATGATTTACGAAATACAAAATCATACATCATAAATCATTGTACGTTTTCCTTCATCGTTTGTGGACACTTTATAAAAACCTTTCTTGTACATAATTTCTTTGGTCTGAATATCTATTAGATTTTTATGTGTGCCTGAAAGTAGGCAATTTATATTTTCTTGATGAAAATTTGTATAGTTTTTAGAGTTTTTTTTTATATGAAATCCGAATCGAATCGTAATATATTTTTTATATTCCTTATCATTATTTACGGGCTGTCTTTCAACTATTTTAACCGTTTTTTTCTCAGTCCTAAAAGAATTGAACCAAACGAATGAATATAGTTTGAAAGAACTGTACTCGAACTTATCCTATGCTCAGTATTTATTTAATATATTTTAATTGTTTCGTACGTATATATAAAGTCATTGAAGGATAGAACAGAGGTATTCAATAGAAAGGGCTTTGAGTAGTTCTTTAGAATTGTTTTTCTTGGATTGTACTGATAAGAAGTGTGCAAATTCTTCAAAAGACTTCAAAGGAATTTTGTTTAACTGGATGTTGAACTCTTGTTTCTATCCAAAAAAAAAAGTTATACTATAAATACTTACAAAATGCCGATAATCCAGCTGGAAAATGTTGTTCATTTGAAAATCCAAACGGTTTTGGATGTAAAAATTGTAAATTTGTCGATATTCGATTATTACTATTATTATTATTAAATGTAATTCCATCAAAATTAGTTCGTTGAAAATTTAATGTTGTTGAAATTGGACTATTATTTGTTCTATAAAAAAAGTAATTTAAATAAATTCATATTTATAATAATACTGTACTGTGTTCGAAAAATATCGGAATTATGTTTTCTACGATTATCGTGTGATGTTGAACATCAGGAATTTCAAACTTCCGACTTCCGATTTATCAAATTATAATCACACAATAAGTGTTATGCATTGCTTTAGTTTAAACATAAAAACAACTATAATTATGCTCAAAATTCAAATTGCAGTATGATAGTATGCTTTTAATGCTTCAAATCGATATTTTTACATAATTTTTTTGGCAGAAAACCCAATAAATATAATTTCATAAACATTTTATTAACTTGTAAAAAAAAATTGCAAATCTCTGGACACTATTTTCAATCCATTGGAACAATAGAAGAAATTTTGCCGAAGTAGCTAAATCTAAGTAACAGTTTCAGTAACCGCTACGTGCCAGCTATTTATTCACATAGCCGCAACTAGTGGCAGAAATGTACCAGCGACACAAAAATGCTAGTTAGGAAGTCAATATTCCGAATTCAAGTATTTTCTTGAAAATTGGGTGAGTTAAAAGTATTTGGTATCCTCTAAAAGGGCTCATTACTTTGAGGGTGACAAATAAAAGAAAAAAATTCGAGTATTTTTTGAACACAGTAGTATTTACCCCCCCGAAAACAAACTAGTATTTATAATAACCTTTCATCTTGTAAAATTGGTGAAACACTTAAATCACTTTGTAAATTTTTATCACTGATTTCATGTTGTTGTTCTTTTTCTAAAATATCATTTTTTGGATTTTCTAAATGTCCATAAAGTCTTTCGAAAAATTTTCTCGGTGAACATGGCGGACGATTTATTGTATTTGTTTCATTATTACGAATTTTATCATTTTTAAATGATGAAGAAATATTCAATGGTAACATAATTAATTATACACTTAAACAAACAAACAAACAAACAAACCAAAACACTTTTTCACCAAAAATTATTATTATATTAAATGAAGAAATGAACTGACCGATAGACTGATGGTCAAAACACTGACCGGAATTTCATAAAACTAGGAAACATTTCCTCTTGTCTTTACGTTTAATGAGACGACTCATAATAATACTCATCATAATATGATTTTAAAGGGCAACAAAAACAAGAATGTTGTTAAAAGAGTAGAATAACATTCTCTTCCTGTGTCCATCCATTTCAGGAATTACAACCAAAAAAAAAAAAACAGGTAAATTGAAATCCCCTTAAAAATATAATAATATATATATATATATATACAAACCCGCCCATCTCCTTCCTTGTTCCGACTAGAGATTATCACAAAGAACGTAACTTAAGACAAGTCGCACTTATTTTGTATCAAATTACGACAACAAAAAATTAAATCCATTTGAATATCAAACACCATAAAGGATTCTCAGTTGAAAGAGTTTCGGTATTTTTTTTCTTTTGGATATTCCCGAATTTAACAGGTTTTGTTTTATAAAGTTGTATTTAAAAACTTGAATTGTATTTGGATTGGTTGAAAAAGGATAAATAATATATAATTTGTTCCTGTATTTCCTTTTTTGTTTTTTTAATATGATGGGAGGTGTGTCTATAGTTTGAAAATGGTCTTTAAACTCCACCTATTTAAGGATATTAAAGGATTCACAATTGTTAAGTTTTATTACATTTACTTATGCTTTGTTTACATGACGATGATTTGAATGGGAAATTTGATGTAATCGTGATCTTATGTAAATTTGAAGACTATATATAGATGGGAATTTTCGGTGACAAGGATTGTCTCCTGAGAAAATTCACAGCTAACATTGGTTACGTTTACATCGAAAATTTTTTAGGTCACCTAACTAAAAGTTGGGTTTGGTCACACGTGTTTACACCGTACTCGACCTAAGTTATGGAACTTGGACATCAAGAGATGTGCCTTGTTTGAGGTTAACCTAAACAATAATAATTACTGCAGCTGTCAAAAATTTCTTAGGTCGATTTAGGTCTGCAATTTAGGTGACCTAACTTAAGTTACTTTGGACGTATTTACACCATCATATTTAGATCGATCTAAGCACTCAGATCTGTTTTTAAGTCTCGGTGTAAACGTAGCCATTGTATATCAATCACTGACACATTTCTGTCACTAGTAATATACTAGCAAAGATAATTATGATAAGTAAAATGATAAGAATATACCAAATACAATGAGAATTCTACCTTTTAACTATTAGAGAGCTTGATAGTTCTTTTTGAAAGATGGTCACGGATATTTGTTCGAACTTTATGAACTCTATCATCTTTGGTGCTAGTAAAAAGTATACAATATATTAGTGTTGTTAACTTGTATTCTAAATTGGGCACAAATTTTCACCCCGCAAACAAGATATCTCGTTATTAGTATTTGTAAAAAAAGGACTATGTATGATATAAACATTAATGACGAATTCGATTTCTTTGCAGCTCTGTAATGCCAAAAATGTGTACACAAAGAATTCTCTGTTTAACACATTGAGCGCCACGTTCCCACCGGTTGTCATTTTTTGAACTGCACAGGGGACCGCGTACTCACGAGTGGTTATTCCTTAGTTGACAAGCTGGGACCAAAATGAAGTTTTCTTACCTAAACTTTACTCATTATTTTGTAGGCATTGGCAGACCAAATTACAAATTCCAATTCAAATAGGTTAACATCCTGGGACCAAACTAAATTTTTCTCAAAGCTAGATATATGTAAAAGGTTCCGACTGGTGGTCACAATGTCTCGAAATGGAACACGTAATGTGACCACGGTGGTCACGTTGCTTCCTGTTTGAAAATTCAAATGCCCACCGGAGGGGCATGTGCCGCTCAACGTGTTGATTTCTTTGTGGCACTAGTAAGTAGTTGTTACGTACGTCGTGTATTAATAGTGTTTAATTTCAAAGTTATCGATGCTTTTTTGCGTGTTTGAGAAATTAATTAAATTGCTTATTTATCTTGGCAAAGATTATTATTGATTATATACATTTAAAAGGTATTTTTCAGATCCGCTAGAATAGAATCAGTCCATTGACTTTTACTACCTTGTATTATAAAAAAATGTACAAAAGATATATGTGGGCTTAAATGGTCGGAAGGATTTATTCAGGATCAGGCTATTTTATTAAAGATCATCGGCAATGCACTTCCTTCAGTCCAATTCCTATAAATAAATTTAATGATGTTTTGTTTTTGGAAGAGGATACTTTTAATTCAGTTTCAAAATTTCATATTAAATTATTTATTGTGAATATATTTACGTTTTCTAAAATACGCCCAGCCATCGTTTAATTTTCTGAAAAGGATATTTCAGGAAATATTTTCAATAACTCAATTTTTATGCGCAAAAGTGATTTTTCCTTCGCCATATTGATATTATTTGTTCTCAGTTTTAATAAATATTAATAAAAAATGGAATATTAACAATAATAATAATTATTATTTATATTAATAATTTATAAAATATATTTTTGAAAGTTTTAGTTCAAGTCCTGTAATGTTTTTTTTTGTCCAATTACCAATAATTGTTTCGGGAAACTCTCCATAAAAGTTTTTGTTGGTATATCTTATTCCTTCCTGGAGGCCATGTCTGAAACTCATAAAAACGTTATTAATTTTGTCTTTAAAGGAAAATAATTTATGAAATTAGTGACAAGATAAAATTATAATATTGGCTTTTGATAACGACAAAATAGAAGCATTTGGCGAATCCCAATTGGTGTTGAACGAGAGTTTAGTCAAAATCCGAATATATCTAAAATCGAGCGTTGAAAACCGTCAAATTGGAAACGTCCAGAATTAGTGAATCGTAGAAGTAGTGTATTTCATTAGATGATAGCTCTAGACGAGTAACTAGTCTGATCCAGTCGTCAGAAATTTAGAGAGATAGAGGCTGGAAACTTTTGACTTCCCATCTTATACCATCAGTCTACCATTTGTTTCGATTTGTGCAGAACTCATTTAAAAATGTAAATTTGAGTTTAAAAGAAACTGAAGATGTTTTGGTTTTTTCCACATAAAACCCAAAAGTTCTGCAATGACAGGATAATGTCTCTGCCAGGAAAATGGCAAAAAGTCATCCATTAAAATGGATAATATTTAGTTTAATGGAGTTCTTCTTTATCATGACTTTTCGGTCATCCAATAGTTTCATTATTCACTGTCAACCTGTAACAGTTTCGTGAAAGGATCAAATATTGTTCAGGTATTACTTTTATGTACAATTATATAAAATATGATTAAAATTTGTTTTACTCCAGGTAAACCATTTTTTATGACAAAATAGGTTGTGTCGTAAAATTCGTTATTTAAATGTTCTTCTTCAATTTCTGTTTGAATATTTAATTTTTATTTTAAATTTCAAGTCAATTCAATAAAATGTTTGAATTAAATGATAAATATGTAAACTGAATTCATTTATATCTTCTAAAGGTGACGCCGCAGATTACTTATTGACAGAAGATACTCAAAAACTTGTATAAACATATTGGAGACCCGAACAATCTTTAGAGAGGACGTCTGTAAAGACAGTCTCCTATCGTGCATTTCAAAAACAGAAAATCTCTAGTCTTTCAACATATGTCCTTACAGGTCCGAAACCAGAAAGGGCAAATGTCCCCAAAAAATTTTGAAGAATATTTCAATATGTTTGGAATTTTTTCAAAAAATCTATATTCGGTATTGATGAATAGAAAGTACGAATATACTTTATGTATGAATGTATTTACTAAGCTTATTACTATGTTCATACATATTTTATGATACGAGCTCCTTTATGTCTACCCTGATATTCAGTTCTGTCTACGGTGCTGTATGCTTATATTGTTAGTATTAAAACCTGCCTCTGGAAAGCCTGACAATTCATATAGGATATTTTCATTCACAGTTCTATCCATAATTTATATTTTTCTAGGTTATATATTATTCAAACATATAGAAACTGAAATTGAACAGAAAAACAGTCAAAATTAACAATATTTCAAAGTTTTTTCTTCATAACTTTGTTTCGACTTTTCAAAATTTCCTCTAATTTCCAGACCCTGATAGCATAGGTCTAATCTGTAAATTTGATTCAAATCGGTTATTAGTTTTTAAAGTATATCAACAAAACTTTATGGACAGACTTATTTTCTCCTAGAATTATTTTTTTCTTCACTATCCTTTGACCGATTTTGCTGAAATTTAACATGGATTCGTCTATTTACGTATTTAACCAACATAATTAATTTAAACAAAATTGATTGACAAATTTTCGAAGTAAATCCGAAAAAACCATATAAAAAATGACAAAGTACCTACCACAAGGAATAAAAAGCATACAATAAATAGAGTGACCAACTTGTATTCTTTATATGGTACAGATTTTCAGTCTGTCAACAAGATATCTCGTTATTAGTATTTGTGTAGTATAAAGATACTTGTATTTATACTCTTTTTTTGTATGTTTTTCACTATTGTTTACAAATATATCATGTTTAAAATTTAATTTTCTGGATATATGAATCTTTTTTATATAAAATTTGTTTCTTCAAATTTTTAAATTAACTCGGAATTTTTTTCTTCCTTCTTCCTAAAAAATGTTTCATTTTTATATCCAAAACAAATTTCCAATTCAACCGCATCTATATTATTTCCAAAAATTGCATATATCTAGGTAAATTATCAAAATTTAGCAAATACACAAACCTATCAGAAAAAAGATACTTCTTTCAAGAAAAAGAAAGACAACAAAACAAAAAATTCCTCATCATAAAACTGTCAGATTTTTCAACATGGCTGGCAAAACATCTGATCGGTTTGATAGGTGAATATTTTTATTAGGGTTTTTTTTTTTTTTTTTTTAAATAATCAGTGATAAAAAAAAAGTTTGCCGCAAAGAGACAGGGAAAAAGTGTTTTTAAGTGAAAAGTTTTTTTTAAAAAAAATTAATAAATTCCAATAAATGGCGGATTCAGATTGGAAAAAACGTTTGGGTATAACAATAAATTATAGTTCCGGTGAAGAAGATGACGACCTCAGGTAAAAAAAAAAATGAAAATATTTTCCATTATTTTCTTCTTGCGGTGATTTCTTTTTTTTTTATATATATAGAAAAAAAAGGTGGTGAAAAAAAAAACGTATTCGCAACGTAAACATGATAAGATTGTTTTAATTGCGTTTGAAATGGAATTGAATTAAAGAAAATTTTAGGAAAATATCTTATTTAAAATCCAAAAAAAAAATTGAAGAAGAATTGTATTTTTGAAGGTGGTTAAAAGTCTCTTAGGTTTTTTTTTTTAAATTGCAAGAATTTCTTAAAAACTATTTTTTTATTCTAAAGAATTAATTGCCTTTTTTTTTTATCTCATCAAAGTGATTAGATTTTTTGTCTTATTTTTATTTATTGATGCGGTTTTTGCGGCCTAATTTTCTTATTCAAAAAAAAAATATACAAATCGAATTTAATTTTAGCTGTTCAAAGCAAATAAAATTCTTTAAAATATCAAATTTCAGTAACACGAGACTTAAAAACAGATTTAATTATATCTTATCATTAATTAAACGCATTTCGTAATTTATATAATATCAAAACTAAAAGAGACAACAAATAAACGTGGTTTTTTAATTTATGAAATGATATGAAATTTATTTTCCAAGTTTTTAATAAATAATAATTTGTATTTATTCAATTTTGTATAAATTAAAAATGCATTATTTACGTTTATGGGGATTCCCAATTGGTTTCATTATTCAAATTTTGCTTAAAACATTTTTTCAAAAAAGGGATTTTTTATTTTCTTTTTTTGATTTTAGATAATTTCTTTATTATCTTCAAAATTGTGGGTCTGGTTTAATATCCCGGAACCCAACAACAAAGTTATTGTCATATATTTGGAACTAGTCAGCGTAGCGTAGCGAGCATGAATTAAGTCACTACTAATAACATAAAAATAAGAAAAAAATTAAAAAAAAACAATTAATAAATAAATAACAAATGTTGATAATTGTTGTTGGATCCGGGAAATTACACCAGATCCAAAATTGTATTATAAAAAAACCAAAAAAAAAATTTCACGAATATTGCTAGCAACATTTTCATGGTACTTTGCAAGTCTCTATCCCATGCAACATTTCCTGCCTTTTTGTGGTGTCAAGCAAAATCGGGCTTTGATACTGCCCCATTGCGAAGTCTTCATTGGGCGCATCCAGCAGTTCTAAGCGCTTAAATCTAGCAAGAGGAATGCAATTCTAACTTTAAGCACTTAGTAAAATTCCAGCATAAAATTTTTTTGTTAACTCGAACAGCGCATTTGAGATTGTTCACGCGAAGATATGATATTTGCAAAGGATAAATTGAGAGGAATTTTTGAAAATTGTTTCTGGATTATTCAATTTTAATTGGAATGAGTTTGTTAAAACTTTTCCACTTTCCTATAAAATTTTTATTTCACTTTATTCTCAATTTTTATTTACTTTCGGTAATTAGTTCGTTAAAAAAAAATATATATTTTTAAAATTTATTCAAATAAAACTAATTTGACGTTTAGCACAGACAATAAAATTATTTTTCGCTTAATTCAAGCAGAAAAAACGCATCCAGGAGTTCAAAAAATTCGAACTGCTTAGATTAAGAATTTTGACTAAGCGCTTAGTAGTGCTGAATGCAACCAATGACTTCAGTTTCGAGGGCAAATCAAAATTTCGGATTATATTCGCTTTATTGATTACACCTATCCACCGCTTTACACGGAAGATAGGTTCATCATAAAACCGTGCAACTCGAAAACATAAATTTTTATATAGAAAAACCGTGTAAAACGAAAAAGCTTTTTTAGTCATCTATTGAAGGTATAGTTCGATAAGACTTCTCAGAAAAAAAGTCTGAAATAAGCAATTGTGCTTTTATTTTTAGTCATATCTTTGTAGACTTCCTCATATTGATTTAAAAATTTATTAACATCTTGTTGAAATTTGAGAGCTCGTTCAACATTCGGATCATATTCTTGAAAATAGTTGCCTAATTTTTTTCCTATCACAAGTCCCTCGCGAACGACTTTTGCTGTGAATGAGTTCATATTCATCAACATCAGATTCAATATCATTTTCGTTTCCACTAAGTTTTTTTGACCATTTCAATTAAGTCATCTTCATGTAATTCCTTGTCTTCCATTATTTCAGCAATATCTACTTCAGCTACATCGTCGAAGCCTTCATCACTCAATGTATGGCCCAACTCAATTATCTGAGAATATTCTTGATCCAAAGATATTCTATAATTCTCACCTTCAACTATATCAACACGCATGGAGCGTTGATTGTTTCATCTCGGCATATGACATTCCTATATGCTTGACACAATCTAACATTGTAAATTTTTTCCAGGCATCAATAACTTAAAGAGATCCTTACTTTTCCATTTGATCTAAAATATATCTAAATGCCATTTTGTTGTACTTGGAAGTCATGCGTGAAGTCAAAATTAGTCATTTTCTACAAATTTTTTTTTTTGAATTTTGATTTTAAAAACCGTGTAAGATCGAAAACGTGTTAAACGAGAAGCGTGTTAAACGGGGGATAGTTGTACGTCCAAAAACCTGTTTGGTACTGTACTTCTCCACTCTTTTTGATTATCGCACCTTGATTCGCCCTCTTGAAACTACAATAGTAAAAAAAAAACCGATCCCCTCTTTACTTTTTTGATCCACTAGTATATTATGATCAATTTTCACGGACTACGGAGAAACTACATTCTTCCTTGTACTTCCTCGTTAACAATGAATCGATGTTTTATAGTTAGGGAAATTAGATTTTGACACGGTTTACCAGCTATCATCTTGCTTCTTTTTATCCTGATTTGAGATGGATAGTGTTAAACAGTTGTCTCCTGTTCATAGCTGTTCTTTTTGGATTGTCTTTTCTTGGAGGACTTTGTGGATTTATTTTCTGGTAGTAGTAGTGGAAGCGAATGCTCAGAACCACGTTGAGTTAGCTAATCTTAATACCGTTATTTTTTCGGGCACGTATTTTTTGTGATAGTGAAAAGGGGAAACACAAGCCACCTAATAGTCACCACTGATTTTCTTTTATTGTAACTTTATGGGCGATAAGTATTTCGATGGTTTGTCCAACCATTGAACTGGGCGACGTCTGTTGTAAACAATTTTTCATCCCACCTCACAATTTGATGGATAATGGTGTTTTTGTTTGTCGACCCCTGAAGCTTGCTACCGGAATAAATAAACTTGTTTCTTGTTGGCAAAAATGGTTTAATTTGAACGGTTTTTATATCAATTAATAAAGTTAAGTTTGAGCCGAGTTATAAAAGAGGTAGATGGCCATTTAATTTTCTACATATTCTTGAGAAACATATAATTATATCTATCAATTCTAACTGTTACGACAAAACTAATATATTCTATTTATTAACTGAGGAGGAATAAAAATTTACTACAATCTCAGAATTACTAAAACAATCGAATTCGAATTGCTGCATTTTAAGACATTTCGAACTTTCTTTGTAATAAGTAAGAATTCTAAAAAGTTAATATTAAAAATGTCTTCATAATCCATTTGCTCTGCTCCAGGATAAAGCATGGCAGATATAAAACGCAGCACTTGTGTCTTCTGAAAATGAATATACATGAATTTTACAAACCATATAAATGATTTCAAATGTTTCATTCGGCTTATAAACAGTAATAATCAGATATTAACAATAATATTACTAAATTAGAATGATTGAGCTTTTATAGTATAGTACAACAAGTTTAGGGATTGAATCAGACACTCTTATGGCGAGAGGTCAATGCCTTACGTTCGTTGTGTTTTATAGACAAACTGGCTAACATAAATAAACTCTTTTTTTATGCCCTATGGTAGGTATTACCAGAGAGTATATTAGTTTTGTGACTCCATTTGTAACACATCGAAATAATCGTAGTCGTAGAAAGGTTTTAAGGGTATGGTTGTGTCGGGAATCAAAAGTTATATCGATTTATGAATGTCCGTCCGTTCGTCCGCATACAAGATAACTAAAAAACGCGTTATTTGATTTTGACTAA
This sequence comes from Xylophagus ater, assembly GCA_963422695.1. Taxonomy (NCBI): domain Eukaryota; kingdom Metazoa; phylum Arthropoda; class Insecta; order Diptera; family Xylophagidae; genus Xylophagus; species Xylophagus ater. The sequence continues at coordinate 43,515,168 of OY730483.1, read as the reverse complement.
ATTTACAATGTGAGTTGCTTATTCCTTAACTTAGTTTGGTATTACATTTCAGGAAAATTGGTCCAGGGGGAGCAAAGATATAAAGGAAAAACTAGGGTGACCAGGGTGTTGCTTTTTTGTTTATCGTTTTTAGGATTTAGTTGGAAAATTTGTGAACCAATTTTGTTTAAATCAATTATGTAGGTTAACTACACAAATGGACGACAGCATGTTAAATTTCAGTAAAATCGGTCTAAGGATAGTGAAAGAAATAGTGATAGAGAAAGAAATAATCCTAGGAGAAAATATGTCTGTCCATAAAGTTTTTTTGATCTACTTTAAAAACTAATACACCGATTTGAATAAAATTTGCAGATTAGACTTATGCTATCAGGGTTTGGGTTACCTGCAAGTTAGAAGGAATTTTGAAAAGAGGAAACAAAGTTATGAAGAAAAAACTTTGATATAATGTTAGTTTTGGCAGTTTTTCTGTCCCATTTCTATCATAGGGCATCAAAAAATGGGCTATAGGCCGATTTTCATTTTGAAATAAAATAAAATAAAAATTCTAATATTCTAATATTGTAATTGATTGATTGATTGGATATTAAAAATCCATAAAATATCAGTTTTTTTTTTTTACTTTTACCAAAACAAAAGTTATGTTATTTATTAACAACATAAAAATTTAAGTAGTTCATATATGAAATGAATTGTTTATGGCTTTATTTTTTCAATATATTCACTATTTTTTTTTTTTTTTGGCAGCTTATCATATCTTTTTCTATCTGCTTATCAGATCCGAATATGAACATAAAATCACATTAGAGTAATTAACTAACAATCAACCCCTAATAAATTACCATTCTGATTGATATGCAATTAGTTTTGTTATCTTTAATTAACTCCTCGAAATATATTCTATATTTGTTTGATAAGAAATATTTATTCTTCGATGAGAATTGAGAGTTGTTAGAACATATTTCTTTTGGTGAATTTTATTTATTAAAAATTTCAATAGAGCGAATAATGTGCCATCGGTAAAAAACAAAAAAATTCCTAATAATTTTAATATTAAAACAAAATAAATTAATTCACGATTTTAATTATGATTAAAAATGTTTTCAGTGTTGAATATCGTGTTAAAACTCCAGCTAAATCCATAATATCAGTTGATATAGGAAATAATGGTGTCAGTGATGAATTACTTCATGATGATCTTGCCACAAAATTTGAACAATATGGTAATACACCGCCTAGAACAAGGATTAAAATAAAAAATCGTGATTGGGATAGAAAACAAAAATCGTAAGTTTTTAAAAAAAAAAATTTCATGTAATATTAATTTGGATCTTTTCCATATGTCCACGGGGGTCCTAATAATAGTGCAAGATTTAAATTTCGTGCTATTTTCGTTTCATTAAGTTTACAGTACTAAAATCTTGATACCTGCCATCTACCGTTGTTGCTATTAATGATCATGGAACTGTGCACGAAGGAACGCCATTATTATTAACAGTTTGTCAAGTTTCGAACGCCTACTGTGCTCTAAAAGATAATTTCACAAAATTCAAATCGTGCGTTTCTTTCGGAGCATTCTCTATTTAATTAATTATTAAATTCCTCGTCGAATGAGGTATGGATCATACCTGTAGGACCCAGAATACCTGAGATATATGTATACCTTCATACTACTGAATTGGAATTTGGATTTCATGTCTTAAAAAGGAATATTTTTGAAAATGACGAATGCCACTTAATTCGTTATTATATTGATCGTCGAATAAGGTATAGGTTGAATCTACAGGATGTAGAATACCCGAGATATACACATACTTCAAGTTAAGTACCCCGTAAACGATCATATTTGTTTGTCAAACAATTTGATCGTTTGCGGGTTTGTTTGACGAAACAATTTTTGTGTTTCGCGTGTTTCATGGAAATTTTGATTTACTACGTGTTTGACAAACAGACTTGATAGTATGCGACGATGTTTGTCAAACACGTTCTCAGTCGTCGCTTGTGTTACTCATTACGCATGATAAGTCGGAAGACACGAACGTCACCGATAAACTTAAATTACGGGCAATTTTGACAAATTTGTTTGATCTTCGGTTTGTTCGTTTGCGCTGAAAACGTGAAGTTTGACAAACAAATTTGATCGTTTACAGGGCGCTTTACGCAAATTAAATCTTGAGCTATTATTGGGACACTCTCTATTACAGCATTTTATATGCTTCCTTAATGTATATTAATACCATATAATAAACATATTTAAATTAAAATAGGGAAGCTGGCTGGAAGAAAGGTATGAGCCGTTTGGCTCGTACAAGAGTACAACGACGTAATACAATGGATTGTGCATTATTGAATGAAATGTTTGTCGAAGAAGAAAGTAAACGTGATAAAGATAAAAGAGCACAAGCTCTACTTCGTGAATCTGAAAGAGATTTAAAACATTCAATGACGATTACAACAAATGGAAATTATCATTCAAAAATTACATCAAATATTTCTACAAATACAGAACGTTCTGAAAGTATGCCATTAAGTTCATTGATTCGTACATCTGGTGTACCGACATTAATTGAATCATGTAATCGTTATATGAGCGTATCATCAAGACCAGTCGGATGTCGTTCATCAGCTCCGGCTACAGCATTTATGAATAGTAATTTGAAATTTGATCAAACTTCATCAAAATTTCATACACGTAAAGAATTTCATGAAACATTTGCTAATTTAATAAAACTTGGAAATGCCGAACGACAAGATGGCAAAGTATTTATTTATTTATTTATATAATAAATTTATTTCTATTCTAAACGGTTTTGTATTTTTCAGCTTTCCCATGAAGATTATACTTGGCAAACTGAATTAAAAGATTTAATTTGGTTAGAATTACAAGCATGGCATGCTGATAGAACTCTTGAACAACAGGATAAATATCTTTTTACGTCACGACAAGGTGTACCAGAATTATTAAATCAAATATTAAATTATAGGTATTTGTTTAAATAGAAAAATATTTATAATAATAATAAAACATGTTTATGTAAAAAATTATTTAAATATAGATTTAATCCAAAATTTAAACGAGATTTGAGTGCTATAAGTGCGGACAGTGGTCTTAGTTCAGATGGAGCAAGTGAAAATAGCAAATGCAATCGTAATTTTTGAAAAAAAAAACATATAGTAATGCCTTATGGTAGAAATGGGACTCGTAGTTAACAAGTAGTATAGTAGTATAGTTCAATGAATTAATTCTGAGAGAGAAGCATCAAAAGTACTAATATTTAAAGGTTTTTTCTCCATAACTTTTCTTTGTCTATTTTAAATTAGATCCAATTCATAGGCAGGATGGGGCCTAATAACATAAATATCTCTTCCAAATTTTATTAAAATCGGTACATTAATTTTAAAAATATATCGGAAAAACTGTATAAGCAGGCTTTTTTCTCCTACGATTATTCCTTTCTCCATTATCCTTGCATCGATTCTACTGAAAGTGAACATGGTATCGTATATTTATATTGTTAATCCATGTAAATAATTTAACACGTACCATTACTGGTAGATTGAGGACCGTCCCATTGGACGGCTAGTACCATTAGTGGTGCAAAGAAAGAAATCAATTTCCTCAGAAAAATGGTTTGCATCTAACGCAGGCATAGTCGGCAGAAACTCTTAATGAGCGATATGCGATTACGGTCACAACAGCGCCGCCCGATGAAACAAACTAGGAGTTACAGAGCCGTCAGATGCCGAGAACTACAAATTCGTGTTAAACAATATTGCTTCACAAATTTTCAAATTAAATCTGAAAAACCATAAACAAAAAAATAAGAAAACCTATTTTGCTGAAATGCAATACCAAACTAATATAAGGAAGAACGAATTCACATTGAAAATTTCATCAAAATCGGATAACGCATTTTCGAGTTATTTTGTATACGGACGGACGGACGAATATAACTGGTAGTCCCCTACCATAGGGCATACAAATGTTATTTAATTGAATTTTAAATCTAAAAAAGAACCTTATATTCAAGCTTCAGATGTGTACTGTAAAGGTTGCCTATCAATGTATTGTCGAGATTGTAATGAACAGCAATCGTTTGCATTAAAAGAAGTTGAAGAACTTCTGACACGATTAGAAGGTGCCGAAGCATTGTATCCATCATCACAAGCAATGGCTGCATTTCATCCAATATATAAATGTGAAACATTTGTTGGACGTGTTAAAGCAATGTGTCTTTGGTATAATATAACAAGACATCATCGTTTAAAATTGATTATTCTTGGAAAATTATTAGCACGGTAAAATCTATATAAATATAATATTTTTCGAAACATATTTTTATAATAAACTCTCGGAAATTCTAGATTACAAGGAGAACATTTTCATTGGCCCGTACAAACTTCAGTCACTGAAAGTTCATCATCATCTTCAGCACAAGATGATTCTGGACGAACTTCTGTTGATTCTAAGATATCAATAAAACGTTCTTCGCCAAAGGTTCAATTCAATATTGATGGTCATGATGAAAGTCCTTCCGATAGTATAAGCAGTAATGAGTAATTATTAATCTTTGATATATTTATATTTTCTTGTTTATGCATTGTTTTTTTTTCTTTGCTGATTAGATCAATTTATATACAACCAGGAAATGAATCAAATGGTCCAACAATCGGTGAATATAATAAATGTATAAACGAAGTAAATTTATTCAATGTAGAACCTCTTGTTCATATAACTTATGATAATGTTAAATATTCTACAAGTCTTTATAGGTAAAAAGAATCGAAATAGTTGATTTTATTATATATAATCTTTAATTTTTGTCATTTCTAGAAAATATATCGAAAATGTACTTAAATCACGTGGTCTTGGTAAATCATTATCATTTCTACATCGTCTACATTATTTAGTATTACATAAAGCCCAAGTAACCTTAGAGAAACCCGGAACTGAAGAATATGATAATGAAACTGAATTTCTTGAAGAAGATATACCACAAATGGATTGTGAAATAGATCCAGAACAAATTGAAGAGTTACGACGTTATGGTTATTGGAGTTCAGAAGCAAGATCACTTGGACTACCATCATATATTCCAATGTTTATATTTCTATCGGTTATACCATTAGAAGTTATACATGAATTTTTACGTATGCGTTTAGAAACTCGTCCATCTAAACCGAATCCATTAAGTCTAGAACAATTAATGAAAGAGTTACGTGAAGGTTTAACATTAGCATTAACACATCGTGAAAGATTTCATCGACATATTCATACAGCTTTAGTTGAGAATGAAACTGAACTAGAGAAATATGTTGGGATTTTAGAACATTTTGATGCGACTGTTAAAAAAGTTTTAGAGGTTTTTATATATACTACTATGGACAAAAAGTAATGAGACTGTATTTTTAAAAATACGCGCGAAATGAATATCAATATGCATATTTATTTGATAGATTAGCATGACTGTTATGAACAGTTAAAGAAAGCTCATGATGTTTGCTTTGTTAGTTTAAAAATTTCAGCGTCTTTTGTAATTGTGGAAAAAAGCGGACAGCGAATTCTCTTGGATGACTTCTACTGGCTCAAAACGATGTCGACGAAGTGGTAATTTCAATTGAGGAAAAATAAAAAAATCACACGGAGCCATATCTGGCAAATACGGTGCTTGCGGAACGACATTCACTTAATTTTTGATGAAAAACTGACGTTGTTTTTCAAACAAATTCAAAGTTTTTGGGACAAGACGACAAGACACATGAGACAAGTCCAAATCGTCCTTTAAAATTATTTGTATTGATCCTTTTGATATACCAACAATGTCTACAAGGTCTCTTTGAGTTAATCGACGATTGAAAAATACAAGCTCCTTGATTTTGTTGATGTTTTTATCAGTAGTTGAGGTTAGTGGCCTTCCTGAACGAGGTTCGTCTTCGACTGTTAATTCTTTGTTCAATAGATTTATCCATATTAAAAAATAGCTGCAACAAAATTTTCACAATTACAAAAGACGCTGAAATTTTTAAAAATATAGTCTCATTACTTTTTGTCCATATTTCTTTTTGTGTTTTTTCCGCAAATTAAAATAGAATTTTATAACAAAATTATAAATATTATATTTCGAATAGCTTTATCTAGATTATATTGATCAATGGGTTTTAGTAGCTGCACCAGAAAATCATCAAAAATCTGCACTGGAAAAAGAATGGGTTTTTACAAAACTTGTTTGTCCAATGATTCCTGGAATGCATACTCTTGCGGCCAAAAAATTTTGGTAATTCATTTTGTATTTATGAATCGAATTTAAAAGTTTTAATATATAAGATATTAAAATTCTAGTTTAATTATACGAAATTTATTAAAAACAATTGGTGATCGTTTAGTGAATAGAGCACTTGAATTAAATGAACAAATTGATGAAAGTACACAACATCTTGAAGATAAAAAATGGCAAATACTTACTGTATGCCGTGAGACTCAAGCACTATTTACAATGGAACGTGAACGTTCGGTGAAAACATTATTTTTTGCGAAAACATTTTGTCGTGATATTGAACAGTCAGATTTTCATCGTGAACATTATGAAGAATACTTAAGCAAACAGCATGAGAATGAATTTGTTTGTCCCGAAATAAAAGAGGCTTTTAAATTACTAAAAAATGATGTTCTAGATGTACGAAATAAATTAATGAATATTATTGAAAGAGTTCAAGAACGTTGTAATATACAAAATATATCCGATATGGATGAACAAGATAAATTAGCAGTTCTCTCACGTTCCCGTGAGATTCTCCATCAAGGCTATAGATTCGGTTTTGAATATAATAAAGATGTTATTAGATTATTTGAACAAAAAATTGTCAATTGTCGTAATGGTACTTGTCAATTAGATCTTTCATTAGGTATAATTGCATTTGCTAAAATGTGGATGCTATTTGTTACAGAACGTTGTGAACGTGGTCGTGGTGTACGACCACGTTGGGCATCACATGGTCTAGAATTTTTAATAATTGCATGTGATCCACAAAATACCCGTCATTTAGATGATAAACAATTTGATGATCTTAAAAAGAAAATGGATTGTTGTATATCACATGTTATTGGTAAAATTTCGGAACCAGAAAAAACTAAAAAAAAAGCATCACCACGTGCACGTAAAACTTCATCACCGGCTGCTAGTCGTTCGAGAACACCAACACGTTCACCATTAACAGCTGGTATTGGTGGTGTAAATTCTCAACCGAAATTTCTACATCCACAATTCAGTTTAAAAGAAGATTCAACAAATCGTTCACCCGGTAGTCCATTAGATTCACCAGATTTCGTTCCAAAACATGATGGTTTCGAACAAATCTCAATAGCAGTACCTAAACTTAATTCTGTCTATAGTCCAGCTTTAAGACAAATCCGAATACGTGATGCTGTTAATCGTATCGATATGGAATTGGAAAATAAATTACGTGAACGTAATCTAATTGGACAAGTTAAAACATTAAATTCAACTGATAAAGTTCATATTAGAGCGAGAAGTGTTAATTTCCGTTGGCATCGTGGTATTAAAGTATGTATATTTTTCGTTTAGAATTAATTGGTTTTTTCTAATTGAAATAATTTATAGATTGGACAAGGTAGATTTGGAAAAGTATATACTGCTGTTAATAATACCAATGGTGAATTGATGGCAATGAAAGAGATACCAATACAGCCGGGCGAAACTAGAGCTATTAAAAAAGTCGCTGAAGAATTACGAATATTAGAAGGAATTAATCATAGAAATCTTGTTAAATATTATGGAATTGAAATTCATAGGGTTTGTTAATGAAATTTAAAAAAGAAAAACAAGTATTTTAAATATTTGTTTTTTTCTTTTGCCGGTATAGGAAGAATTACTTATTTTTATGGAATTATGTTCAGAAGGTACACTCGAATCGTTAGTGGAATTTTCTGGTGGTTTACATGAGGGTATGACCCGACGTTTTACTGCTCAATTATTATCTGGAGTTTCTGAATTACATAAACACGGAATTGTTCATCGTGATATTAAATCGGCAAATATATTTTTAGTAAATGGTATGAACAGTTTAAAATTAGGTGATTTTGGTTCGGCTGTAAAAATTCAAGCACATACTACAGTACCTGGTGAACTTCAAGGATATGTTGGTACACAAGGTATTAAATTTATTAATTCGGGTTTTATTTTTTTCGTTACATTTTCGAATAACATACCAATCTTTTTCGTATCTTTTAGCTTATATGGCACCAGAAATATTTACAAAAACAAATTCAGACGGTCATGGTAGAGCGTCTGATATTTGGTCAGTTGGTTGTGTTGTTATTGAAATGGCATCAGGAAAAGTATGATTATTCAATTTCTAGTATTATTTATTTGTATTTTTATTTTATTTTTTTAAAAACAGCGACCATGGGCACAGTTTGATTCTAGTTTTCAAATAATGTTTAAAGTTGGTATGGGTGAAACACCAGAAATACCAGAAACACTATCACAAGAGGGTCATGAGTTTCTTGAGAAATGTTTACAGCATGATCCAAAACAACGTATGAGTGCCGGTGAATTGCTTCAACAAAATTTTTGTAAAGTAAGTTGTTTTGTAGAAAATTTTTTAATGAAAACTTTTTCTAATTTCTCTACGAACTTTTTTTTTTTAGGTTGAACTTGAAGGAGATAATAAATCTGGTGAACATGAAAATCAAACAAGAAGATCATTTAGAAAAATGAAAAAATAAAATAGTTCTGAAAAAATAGACTTAATATTAAAAAAAAGAAACAATGCTTGCATTTAAATTAATTATTGGGTATTGGAATTAATTTTGAGTTTTTTTTTTTGTTTTGATAAAAAAGGCACGTTTGTTTAGAAGAACAGTAAGAAGAGAAGTATTGTTCATTGTTTTAGTTATAACTTTTTTGTCATCTTTCGAGCAACAAACATATCTTTTGTTTTGAAGCAATCTATTCATCAAAAGCTATTTATCTTCATAACTTTTGAAATGCTGATGTAGAGTGAGCGGGATTAGATAAAACATCTCATCCAAGTGCTTTCAACGTTTCTTTCACATACTTCATTTATATGGCGACTTCAAAATTGTCTTGAGATCGGCTTGAAACTCAATCCGGGTGTTTTTTTGTTTTGCCAGTTCGAAAAATTGACTTGAAATTGAATTTAAATCAGCTTTAAATTGACAAACGTTTGCAAAAAAAAAATTGTATTTTCTAGATTAGGTTTCGTCTGTGTTCATACTCCAATTTAAATGTTCAAGTCGATCTCTGTTTACATGCAAAATTTCAACTCGATGAGAAAAATTTTTGTGATCGGATCGACTCAAGTCGAATTCAAGTTGATCCAGGTTTATATACACAATTTATGATCATGTAAAGAAATAGCAGAATACAAAGTGTTGCCGATCTTTCTCATGTTTGGAAAAACATCTTTTTGCAGATTCTGTTTTTTTCTTGTTTTGGAGCAGTGCTCAATTCTAAATAATAAATTGTCGGTAACGATCAGTGTTAGCTGGGCCCATATATGGTTTCTTATTTCGATGTTGTTAAATACCAAATTTCTATTATCTCGATAAAGACTTGATAGACCAGTTTTTGTCGATTTGATCAATAGAATCGAGAAACCAAATATGGGCCTTTTTCATCCAGTAATGCTTTCAATTCTTCAAATATGATAATATGAATAAGGCCACCTCTTAGATAACTCGAAATTAATTCAGCTACCCAAATATATTATAAAAATAAGTAAATACAAAAAAAGGTTTGTGATTTTTTCTTTTCTTTTAAACTCAGGTCTGATATACAACAATAATTTCAATTTTCCTGAAAAAAAATATAAATACAATAATTAGTTATTTAAATTTAATACAATACAAACCAGTTATCATTATTTTAAGAATAGTTTGTTTTTTAAAAAAACTAATAAAATGTACACCCAATTTATTTATTGTTATTACGCTCAATCCTTTTATATACCGCGATTGATTCGTATTGTGTTATATAGAAACCGCGGTTTAAGGAGCTCAGAATTAATACAAATTCGTAGTGATAGTAAGTAACTTATTTCAGACCGTGAGTTTCGACTTTTCATAAAAATAACAGCACGTAACTTGTTTCAACCATATGAAAAAATAAACTAAAGTTGAAACGGCTCACGGTTCGGTCGAATCAAAGGTGTGAAACAAGTTACGTACTAGCATTCCTGATTAATTTATGTACCGCATTATTTAATTTAATTTTATTTAATAATAACAATTCAAATCGATCTTAAATGTGAATTAATTTCCATAATAGTCATTCGTTATGAGGAATTATATAAAATTTTTCTCAGTTCAAACTTACTGAGGCAAAAGTCAAAAACTTGTGCATTGGCATTTACCACACGCAGCATTTGGGTGATTTGTTCATTCTTCCCGTAGTGCCGTCCGGTGGAAATTGATTTTAAAACAGGACCACGGAGCTCTGCGAACAAATGTTGGAATTAAGATGCATTTTGCTTAAAATATTAGGAGCATCAATAGCACCGTTAAAAATTTGATGAAAATTACATCTGCCACTTCTCGGTGCTTTTCCAGAGAATGCAAACTTAACACCTTCAGCATATCATTGTAAGGTGGCAACAGTGAATGCTCATTCCGTGGTAAGCTACGCAAAGTAAAACGTAAAAACCTACGTTGGATGTATTCCAGCCTGTTGATATGAACCCTGTGGACACATACGTTTGAACACATTTAAAAATAATATCGCGGTTATATGAGAACTGCATTTTAAGGGTATCGCATTATAGAAGGGCTGCTCACAATTTTTGCTTCGCGTTATATGAAAACTGTGTTATAAGAATGCCGCGTTATAGAAGGGTTTGAGTGTATTTCTTTTTTTTAAACCGAAATGTTAACATAATTTGTGACTTAATTTTTTTTTTTATTATTTTATATAAAAATAATTGATATCAAAATACATTTTTTTTTTCTATTGAAGAAATATTTTTGTCAGTTAAATTAAATATTTGTAAAATGGTTTTGCATTGTTATATTAAAAATATTGCTGTGCTGGCATTTAAAAATAGTAAAAACAAAGTTATAGCCAAGCTAAATCTTGTTAAAATAATTAATTGTTAAAATTTAATAAAAACAAAAAAAAAACGTCCGTAAGAACAAGTTAAACCAAAAATTTGATCCGTTCATTTTGAAAGTGGTGCAAGTCCATTTAAAAAAAAAATCAGTTAGATACGTTATAGGTTTATATTATGAATCAAAGAATATACAGGTTGAGCCATGCGCATGCCGGCCATTTTAAATATTTTTTTTTCATACTTTTATGACATCACAGAGGATGGTCCTGCCAAAAACTAAATAAATAAATAATAAACGTTTAAAAAAGTTTGTGAATTAAAAACAAGTTTAAATTAAAAAGTGAGGTGTGCCGTGTTCATTGCAATAATAACAATAACAAAAGAGGAAAGAAATTTTGATTTTACTAAATAATAAATAAATAAGAATAAATAATTGTTATTTTTCATACAAAAAATTTTTCATATATAAATCAATCTCCTGTGACGTATGTGCGCAGAAAAAATCAATTTGAAATATGGGAAGGCGTAATCTGTATATTCTTTGATTCATGCATATAGATAGCTCTACTGTCTTTTAAAATAATTAAATAGTCATGTTCTTTTACCCCACGACTCCATTGGACTTATTTCAAGACATATTCTCAGTCGGACTGACAAAAAAGTACAAATTTTAAAGTCTCCATTAGACTTTTTTTCAGTCCGACTGAAAATATGTCTTGAAATAAGTCCAATGGAGTCGTGTGGTTAAGAAAAAATACCGAAAAATCGATACAAATTTGGACTGTCTAGTGTAATTTGTATTGGAATCATTTTGCAAAATTACTTATAACTCGAAATCAAAAAATGGACTTGCCTCACTTTCAAAATAAACGGCTCATTTATATCTTAATTTAATTTAATTTAATTTTTCTACAAATTTGAAAACTACAGGTCCATTATCAGAAAAACAGAACTTCTGAAAATTGTGATTATTAACGTCGTGTAGTGTTATAAATCAGTCCCAAGTTAAAAGTTAACTTTATCAACATTTGGATTAATATAAAACTGTGAATACTCAAGAAAATTGAAAGCTGGATTCTACTATTTTTCGGTTGTCATCTTTTATGGTGAATTCGTATTCGGTGGAACAATTTGTCATAGAATGTCAACGATTTGGAGTCGTATAATACGGCTAAATTTAAATAGAGTACATATAAATATTACAGAGTTATGCTTCAATTGTTGTGTCGTTTTGCAATACAATTTTAACAGGACAGGAAATTCAAAAGTATTTCTTTAAAATATATTAAGGCATAGATTAATTTACTTAAATGTCCAAGCGAAATGAGCAGTGTTATGTTCAAGTATTGTTGTTGTAGGTGAACTTAAAGAATGGATGTGAGAAGAGTTTTAATGTGAAAGCAAGAGAAGTATCTATATTGTGTAGGGATATCACTGTACGAAAAGAATCAGTTGAATGCACAGTCTTTATTATTAGTCTATGTTTCGGGTATGTTTTGCGAAATTAATGGCGGTTGCTTAAGTGTTAAAACATATTTTTTAATTTTGTTTTTAAATTAAACACAATTACATAATACTGTTTTAATACTTTTATTTCATCTTCAAACGCTACATTTAACATCATATAACATTAATTTATATATTTTTCATTTTTCATTTCAACAGCAATAAACACTTTTTGTGGAATCCTTTTTTCTTTTTTGGTTTGTTAATTTCGTTTCCTTAAAAAGATTTTCCTAAATAATACAGAAACGAAATGAACACTTTATAAATCTATTATTTTCTAATATTTAAATATTCATTTTTAAATGTAATATAATTTTCTTCTTTTTGATAAATATTGATATGTTTCCGTTTATATTAATATAAGTATTTGTATTTCAATTTCTGTTACAGATTTAAAATCAAAATCACAGTTAAAATACATTCTAATTAAATAGTTTTTAATTTTTACTTTTTGTATATTTTTTATATTTTAAGTTAATGCATTTTGGTTGACAAGAGTTTCTTAAATAATTTATTTTTCTACTAAATTTTATCTTAATCCGTAAATCATTTTCTTTACTAAATTCATTTTTTTTTTTGTATAACATGAGTATATAGGATACATTTTGTGTTCAGTATTTTTCTTTTAAAGCTTCACGAAAGCTTTTAAAAACAGTGATAAAATCTAAACAATTTTAACTAACAATATTTTATTAACTACAATTTAATTTATGTGCGTACATTTTTTCACTAAAAAGAATATACATTATTTATTTGTTTTTTAACGGGCCAACATATTGGTTTTTTTAAAAATAATTTTTAGGTCAGAAAAATTCTCTCAAATATATTTGTTTATATTTCGAAATTTTTTGAATTAATTTTTATTTGGGTACTTGAATTAATTTTGATAACAGCAAAAAAAAAAACAGAAGTGTACTTTTGACCACAGAAACTTTTTTTTAAATACAGCACCGAATTGGTGGGAGATAGAACTATTGGGTCTTCGACGGGAATAATCCCCATAAAAACCTCCACAACTTTGCCGAACATTTCAATCATGTATGACCTGTATATACAAAGTTCAAAAATTTGTATCGACTACAGCGTTAAATACGGTGGCAGATAGAACTATTTGATAATATTGCCGAACATTGTAGTCGTCTAGGACGTCCATATAATAAGATTTTTTGTAATGTAACGTTTCGTCACAGAAAATCGTGACACAATTTTTGCTAGTCGTCGCCCCCATAGAAGTGTTTCACTTCAAAAATAAAATGTATGTTGTAGGAGTTTTAGTCGTTTGGTTAAATAGTTCAATACAAATAATTAGATTTGAATGGCTTTATAAAAATAAATAAATACAAAATAGCAATTTTAACGAAAGAGCTTTCTGTTCTGTTCCTGTTTCTGTTGCTTGTCACTTGACAGGTTTAGCACGAGAGCGGACACAACATCCTCAGAAAAATGAACATGTTTCAGTAACTTTAAATATTTTCGGTCCGCATTGATACTTGCCTTGGGCAAGGTACTAGATATTGCTAGCAGTTGAGAGATCTTGGGTTCGGGCTTGGACAATATTCACATTTTTTCAATTTCCTACAATATTTTATATTTTATTGAAAGTATTTTCGATCGTTAGCTACAAGTTTTTTCAATTTTTCGGGCAACAAATAGATTTCGTAATAAAAACTAACTCATTTATCGAATCATTTTTTGATATTTGATCATAAGTTTTGAAATTACAATCGAAACAAATGATAATCAGAGGTGAAATCGTGTAATTCGATGTAGATTATCTACGTTTTGCATCCATATGTCTGGTGAGATAAAATATTCCATTCAAGTATCCGCATATTGCAAAAATGCATCGTATCGTGATTTCAGATAGAGCATGTTTGCAATAAGCTTCCACAAGCAAACAATTAACTTTCAACGACACTTTTAGATTGAAGCAAATGCAAATGCTGTTTTGTTGGCACAGAAAAAATTTTGAATTTAATAAATATTAAAGCTTATTAACAAGTACATTAATATACATTTGTTTTTATAATAAACAATATGGAAATAATATGACTAACGCAATTTTTTAAATATATAAAACTCCAAAAACTAATTCAAGTACAAAATATTTTTGAATTTATTTTTATCAGTCCCAGAACTTTTATATTTTAAGGATTTTATTGGTTTTTTTCGATTTTATAGCATTTGTAGAAGAAGAAATGTTTCGAAACATAAACATGTATATCCTGAGTATTCTAAGATTAAGCCTAGCAAGATTTTATGCTTCAACATAAAAACATTTTATTCCCGCATTGGACAAGATAGTACTGTATGGGCATATATAGTATATATATATATTTTTTATCTTAATATTCTTTACATCATAGAATTTATGATAATATTAAAAAAAAAAGAAACAAAAAAAGGACATTACTTTAAAAATATTTGATGGAAATTTTTTCCTTTTTAGCATTTGTAACATTTATTAGGCTTTTTTTCACGAAAAAATATGTGAAACTTTAGTAAATTTATACTTTCTAGAGAGTAATACATTATAAGTCTCACAACATCAAATTACTTATTGCAAATGATTATTGGAATTATTAGAAATTTTGATTATAGGACAAGAGTTCTTTTACTACGTATACATGAAGAGTCGAAACTGGATTGAAACTGCTGGTCGGAATCCAAATTGGGTTGATTGAATTTACGGATATGCTTTTCATTTCTGTTTTTAATATTTTCAACTAGATTTGAACTCAATTTGGATTCGATATTTTAAAATCTTTGTATCCAGGTACAAATTTCTACTCAATCTTGACTCTCTTTCGATTCTCCATGTATACGTTGTATTTGATGCAATAAATGCTGGTTGTTAGAATAATTAAAAGAACCGGATTAGCGAGACCTTATCTTGTATAGCAAACATTTTTTTTAGTTTTATTCCTCAACTGGTAACGTGAAGACATTTTGACTAACATATTTTTTAAGTTAATTGTAAAAACATAACACTTTCAACGTCTACTCTACCAGGACTAAAAGTATAGGAAAAACAAGTCTGAAGTAACGAAAAGTTGTAGAGAAATAGAAATAGATACAAGTTTCTAATATAAGTTATTGCAATTGTTATTCCTCTAAATCAATGATTCTGATAGAGTAGACATTGATATTACTAACTACTAAACATTAAACATTCTTTTCGTCTAATATTTTCTTCTAATCATGACACTAAATGATGATTATACAATGATAATTGCTTGTTTTAATCTGATAGTGTTATTATTTCAAGTTTATTTATGATAAAATTAATAAAACAATTATTTCACTACTCTTTATCGCCGTGTTACCAGTTGAGAGTTAATTAAAAATTAAATTTGAAATCAATAAAATAAAAACTCTCCAAAATAGTATATTTGTGATATATATATAAAGGTCTTAGAACCGTTTTTAAGGTTCTATATAAAAAACTCAAAAATAATTTTTGAGCTCTTTTAAAACTACACAAAATTGAGTATATTGCTGGCTTATAGTTCAATACGGAGATATCTTGAGATTTTGAGATTTGGTGTCAATTACATAGTTTTATTCTAAATGCTTTATATTATTCGGTAATCTAAAGAGCAAAGTTATAAAGCACCATTTTTCGGATTTAATTGCAAAATAGATGAAGCAATTTTGTTTAAATTATTCGCGTCAATTGACTACGTAAATAAATCATACTATGTTAAATTTCAGTTAAATTGGTCCAAAGATAGTGGAGAAAAACATTGTTGTACAAAAATATAAACCAGTTTATAAAGTTAGTACTTATAAAACTAAGATACCGATTTAAATAATATTTGCAGAAGATATTTATGCTATAACACCTCAGAGGCTACCTCTTAATTAAACCAAATTCAAGGAAGAGAAAACCTTGAAATATTATTAGTTTTGGTTGTTCTTCTCAGAGCCAATTCATTGAACTATAGGCTTGTTAATTACTAGTCTCATTTCCATCATAGATCATCAAAAAATCGACTATAAGCTCATTTTAAGTAACATATATGTTTTCAAGATATCTTTGTATTGAACTAGCTCAGCGCTATTTTAACTAGAAATATTTTGTTTATATAATTTTTTGTTTCTATTTTTCTTTTTCAAAATAATCTAACAATTAATATTAAGAATTAAATTCTTTACAAAACTGATATGTATATATATATATTGATTTATGTCACAATTTCTAGTACAGTCAATCCTCGTATAACACAGTTTCTGTATAACACGGTGCAAAAATTGCGACATCCTTCGTACAACAAGGTATTTTGCAAACACTGTTTCGACATATGTAACACTAATTTTTCCGTCACAGTAATTAATTCTCGTAATTCCCCGTTTATATGTCAAATAAACAAGAAATTTATAGTGCATAGTATGCAGCACAGTTTTGATGAGAACTTATTCATTTGGCGTTTTCATGTTAAGGGCTTAGCACCTTGTTAATAACTTCTGGCAGAATTATCAAGTAAGAACACACGGATGTTTACATTTAAATCAATCAGACTTAATAATGAAGATACAACATCTATATATATGTTGTTTCAACTAAAAATGCATTACGGTTGACAGGAATGAATGAATATTTTTTTATAACAAAAGGATCCAATTAAAATCATTAATATTTCTAAAATTTTCTCATAAAAAAAATTATTTTGAAATAAATGTTCAAAATTTTTTAAATATCAATCCTTGCCGGAATTGTAATTAGTAGAAGGTAGACTCAAGATATCAAAAATTTCTTGGTACATGTGTAGACGTCTTTCCAACTTAAAGAAGAGGGTACTTGGATATTCGATGGGAGTTGCAGAGAGGGAGGAGTGATATAAACACTACCCTAGTTCGGTCAATAATAGGCTAATTTTCATGAAGCTTGGAGTATACATTCTGGATAGAACAACTGAAAAGATAGGATATGTCTCGGTTGGGGGTTCTGGGTGGCCAAAATAAAAAAACGTCAATAATTCGGTCGAATTGAAATTAAATTTACTTTCATATTCGTAGAATAACGCAAGCAAAGCTGCGGGTATCTGCAAGTGATACAATAAACATTTTGTTTTTTATTCATGGAAAGGTATAGAACGATTTTTCCACTATAATAAAGAACGTACCGGATCTCTGTCATCTGTGTTTCTCATAGCACGATTTCGATATAGGAAACTACTTTGTTGAGTATAACACGTTTTAGATCTAAGGAAACTTAGATACGGTTTCGATACAATCTGTGTTATACGAGGATTGACCGTAATTGTTTTTTTATTATTAATTTGAATGAATTCATTCTTTCTTAAAAATACAATATATAATTTCAAACATTTAATATAAATCAACAAATTCAAATAACTATTGTAATATATATTGTTTAACAAAAAAGAAAAGCAAAACTATTAACATTAAACATAAAAACTCTTTTTGTTTTTTAAATGTGATCCATTTTTAAATATTGCTAATACACGCTGATATTATTTTCTTCCAAATAATTATTATAATATTTTAAAAATATTTCACAATTAAACAATTTGAATATAATATATTTTAATATTTAAATTAAAAATTTTTTATATATTTTTTTTTTTTATATATTTTGTAAATATTTTTTATATTTTGTATGATTTTTTTAAATTTTTCCCTAGTAAAATTTAGTTTTTTGGTGATATGTTCTTTTAATATGTTTCTCAAGGCATACAATTGATATGTTTTTTTTTTTTAATTTTTAATTTTTATGATTTTAATTATTTTGAAATTTTCAAAATTGACAGTTTTTTTTTTCTTATTAAATATACTCCAACAATTTATGTTTGTAATAAATCTTTCATTATATCCAACGAATCTTGAAGTGATTTTGCAAAACGTGATGCACTTGTATCTTCGCATGAATAAAATGCTGATATACAAAATATTATTTCATTTGGATGTGGATTATAGGAGCAACCATAACCACGTGGTGTTACTGGACCATAACCCATAAAACTATCTGTTGTACATGCAACCTATTTTAAAAGTAAATGAAATTTTTTATTTAAAAAAATATATATTTAATAATTTTTATTTTTTTCAGAAGTTTATTTACAAAACATCAAAGTTCTTTACAATCCACCTATAAATTAGTTGTAATATTCTATCACCCAGAGTACAAGTAAATAGTGCACTCAATTTGTATTCTTTTTTTTGGTCAAATTCCCAAGTCTGCAAAGCATGCCAGTATTTGACAGAGTTTTCTTCTTTTTTTACAAGTACTAATAAAGAGTTAGATTCTTTGCGGAAAGAAATAGAATACAAATTGAGAACTCTGTTTATTATATGCTTTTTGATTGTACCAAAAACAAAACGAACATGATTGTGTCTACTATCGAAGTAACTAAGTATGTATGAGAATTTAATATTGCCTATTTAAAAATACACCCACCCCTCCTAAACCACGGTTTCGTTCTGACACGGTAATAAAAATTTGCGCAAAACCATATAGAATACGGCAACCATAGAGATATATTAACTGGAGTTTTCATTTCACTCGCTTTCATACAAAATTATGCAGGAGAAATGATCACTATTTTATCTTCTCGCTCCCTTACATTAAACGATTCAAGCCCAAGTTTTTCAAGTTTCGGAGATAACGACTCGCCGCTCTACTAATGCGATATAATAATTTAACTTGCTAAATTTGCGTTGTTTTCTATTTTTCATATATATAAGCCCAAGTTTTATATTCCCCTTAATAGCTCTAGTTATTAGAACTCTATGATGGCAACCTACAAAACGGTTTCACTCTCCATAGGAACCTCTATCTATCGTGTTATATGAATTAATATGATTATAAGAAACGTCTCTAAAATGAATTATCTTTCATTTAAAATTCATTTAAATTTTCAAACAAAATCTGCTCTTTATAAACCTCACAATAACTTCCCCTCTCGCCCCCTTAATATTGGCAGAAGCTCCTGCATAAAATTTGTTAAAATTTGAAAATTCGCCCAGGAAATTTGAACGGATTTAAAAACTGGGTTCTCTTGTTTATGGTAAAATTATTAAGATTTTCAATGGTCAAAAGTTGAGTACACTTAAGGCCAATCTCCAAACAGCCGACATCCTACTTCTGATGCAAGTATGGGATAACTCTATACAAAGGTTGGTTGAACAGAAAGGGAGAAAACAATCATCCTACAAATTTTGTCGGCTCCTGCATTTCTGATTTCCCCAACTGATTTTCGATCTGCAGATGATTCCCCTCAAAAACAGATGAACATGTTTATCGAATTGCATGATTTCAATTTACACGGTATTTTCGGGGAATCAATCTACCATGTAAATCGAGGTATAGGTGTATTCTTAATATTATCATGAATCATGATAATATTAATGTACAGATTCTAATCTTTTTAGATACAGAATTTCCAAAACTATATTTTTTGATGGTAATTAATTTCTAGAGTATAGAAATTTGTAGTCTGCGTTTGGTGGCACATGTTCATATGTGGTACCCATTTATTGATTCGCAACAGTTTTTCCTCTCACTAACAAATGTTATCATTAGTTTGTTAGACTTCATTATGCACGTGCCAAAATAAAATTCTGATCAAATTGAACATTCCATAATTGATAGTCAATGATTGTGTTGAATCGGAAATTCATCGATTTAACCACATACTGATTGATTTGGAGATAAATAGAAACGTAATTATTTCCGTTTGAAAATTCATTAGTGGGGTAAAAAAGATTTTCCAATTTTCTAATTTTTTTTTTTGTTTTTAAATTTTCTAATATCTCAATTTCTAAACTATAAAATATTTTCGTGATAATTGTTTTTTTTTTGTTTGTTTTTTGTTCAATTTCTCTTCTTTATTAAAGTATAACATCAAAATGCTTTTAAAATAAAAACGGTGGCATCTCACAAGACTTTTTCATAAACTTAAAAAAAAAAAAACAAAAAAAATAGATAAGAAAATGTTATCTATCTTCGATAAATGACATTGATTTTCATCTGATGTGCATTTTTCAGCTAGAATATATTTCTACAAACTAGAATTCAAATGAAAGGGGATTTTTCATGTTTCTGGTTCAAATAAATAATAATTCTAGAAAACTATTTGTGCAGTATAAATGAATTTAGATACAAAACTATATTCTTTTACAGCTTAAACATACAATAAGCCTTGTGCCAGTAAAATTCCCATTTCAAATTATACATTGTTTTTATTTAAGACAAAAAACAGACGAAGTACAATATATCCATTTGAAATAAACGTTTGTCCATTAGATATATACTTTCTATGATTTCATACTCCATCTGTTCAATCCAAAAGATTGTCAAAATAGAATATTACCATTTTATTATCCTTAAGGTTTGGATATATGATATTTCTATGTTATTCGTTAAATATCAATATTTGATATTTTATGTTCGAACCTTAACGAACATTTTTTTTAAACTTAACTATAATTTAATATAGATACTAATGAAAATAAGTAATATAGAAAAAAATTAGCATACACTTACATTTTAATCTGTAATTATAAAAATATTGTGCATTAATATTGTGCTAATTAAATATAAAATTGTGCTTGATTTGTGCATTTTATAAACAATATTGTTTTCTGTATCAAGTATATCACAAGGAAATATAAAACTACCTGACTAGTTGATAATAGAAAACAATTTGCAATTTTATACGAATCATCAGTGAATAGTTCATGTAATTCACCAGATTTTGCACGGCTAGCTTCACGTAATCCCAATAAATGTATATCGATACCTTGCCCAAGAATATTTTGTACCATTACTTCGGTTTGACGTGCTACAGCACATCGGAATAATTCACGTAGATGATCTTTCTAAAAAAAAAAATTTTGTAATATATAATATGATATTTTAATATATACATTTTTGTTTTGATTACTTACACTATAAATACTAAATTTAACTTTTTTAGAATCTTCTTTAACATCTTTAACATCATCTTCACGATCACTTTCTAATGCAACATTTGCACCTTCATCTTGGCACATTGCTTTTGCCCACTCTAATGCTTCAGAACTTGCAGATCGTATACAATCAACACGACCCTAAATTATTTATAATTTCATATATAAAATAAAATTTCGAATTTGTTTTTATTTACCAAAAGAAATCGTCTTGTTGATGCACTTTCATATGTTGATACTAGAAATCCGTATAGTCTATATGACAAGAAAAAGAAAATGAACTAAAAATCTTATAATTAATAACCGAATAATGAACAAACTCACTTGAAATAGGCTAATTGTAAAGCCAATTGAATGTATACATCAGGACTAACTTGACATCCTTTGATAAATGTTTTTCCATAGTCTTTATATCGATATACATAAAAATCTAAATCGTCAATCATTCTATAAAAAAAAAAAATTCAAATTATAAATTCAAAAACCATCAAAAACATAATTTTTCTTCGGCAGAAAATTTCTAACACAAACCTATCAACACTTTTAATAGCTTGTGTAAATCTTTTTGCAATTTCCGGAGCAATTTTCCATTCCAAACGTTCTGGTGGTGGTAAATGATGTTGTGGTACACCTTCTTCATCATGACATAATGAATTGATTTTTTCATAAATTTTCTCTAATAATTGTACAACAGCAATTCCTTCAGATGGTGAATGTTCATAACATAAACCCCAAGTACCATCATTCGATATTATTATTTGCATTGTTTTATCAAACCAACGATTTGCTGAATTATAATCACTTCCGCCACCATGTATCATTTCATGTGCCATATTTGTTTCATCACGTACACCAGCTTTATGGCCAGAATTTTTTGCACCATTAAAACCACGAGCATTAAATGTATTCGCAATTGGTTCATCTAAACATAATACAATTAATGCTTGTTCTAATAATTCAATATTTCTTTGATTTTGTTCATCAATTAATAATAGATCACGATCACGTGCCCATATATCTCTACGTTCAGCTGTTAATATACCAATTGGTGGTGGTTTTGCTGGTAAACATGGTGCATCACTTAATACAAATAATATTTGTGATGCTATCTCATCTTCAGATAATTTTCCACGATCATTTGCCTGAACTGGTACACAATACATTTGATTACGACAAATAACAATAATATGTTGATCAATATGATTTTCTGGTAAATATTGTGAGTCACGATTTATTCCTGGACGACGACATGAACCTAATAAACGATAATATTGTGCCATACATAATGGTTGTCCTTTTTCACGTGATGTAGCACGTTCTAATGGCAATTTTCCACTATAATAGAATGTAATTTTTTGTTCGATAATTCCAAGAATTTTATAGATTATTAAACAAACCTATCTAAGATTTCCTTATGTTGCATTATACCATCTATAATTCGGGCAGAAAATCTTGCAACATCATGAACTGTAGTGAATTTTCTTGGTGGCAATACCATACCTGGATTAGAATTAATTGGTAATGGCAATCTGACATCCATGTACATGTCATTCAGCCAATAAGTATATGCCTTTAATTAAAATAATTATATTAGTACATAAGCAGCATCAGTTAAATGCACAGTCGTTAAACATTTTTATTATTAGTCTATGCTACGAGTATATCGTCGATACCGGTTTAAAAAGTGATCCTAAGTTGGTTGGTCTACGAAAAGATCTTTAGAAGTAATCGACATTTATGTGGTTGTAATCCAACGAAAGACTTTATTTTAAAAGCCCTGCATCTTGGTCAATAGTAGGAATTGACCCCAACTACTATATCATTTTAAATTTCTATACAGAGTATATATGTAACTGGAATCATGATTTTAAAAAAGGGCAAATCTCCACGTTTTAGAAGATTCTAAATCCTTTGCAATCATTTTTATTCAATGTCTGTCTGTCTGTCCCTCTGTGGTATACAAAATTGCGGCCATATTTTTAAAGCAATTGAATGAAAATTGATGGGAGCTGTTTTTTCCTCAGGAGAACAATTCTATCAGAAGTTGGATTCGATCTGATTAAAACTTCGGATAGCTTCCGTATCATTATTTGTGGACCGATTTCAATGAAATTTGGTACAGGATACTTTTTCAATGAAAGAACAATTGTGTCCGAAAATGAATGAATACGATTACAACTTCGGGTAGCTGCCAAACAAAATTTTGTATATAAAATGAAGCGTTTTTTGAAGTTTCCTTCCATATTATCTTCATAAATTATAGTTAGGGTAACTGACAGATGTGTTAGCTGTAAGTAAACTGCTTTGAACATACTATATGTATAGAGGTTTTCGCGCTATAGCTTATTTTTCTCGGAAGAGAAACTAAGGAATTGCATTTTTAATATGGGCTCGAAATTCCTTTATTGTGATCATCGCCAACAGTTCTATAATAATTTGGTTTCAAAAGTGATGTAATAGCTGAGGATCTTCTGTTGTTCGTTCGTTTCCATTGTACATCGACTATCTAATGTCATTATAAAAATAGTAAAGGCCAATCTCCACACAGCCGACATATTGTTCTGACGGGAAAAATCAGAAAACTAGGAAGAGATGAACTTTTCCAATTTTCGCTAGGATTGATCGAATAAAAACTTCAGAGTCTCCCCACAAAATTTAGAAAAATTTGTAGTGTGCGACGGTATTGTGTGTGATTATTGTGAGAGTATACACCCGTAGATGAAGTGCCATATAAATCAGATAAACATGTTCATCTGTTTTTGAGGGGAATCATCTGCAGATCGAAAATTAGTTGGGGAAATTAGAAATGCAGGAGCCGACAAAACTTGTAGGATGATTGTTTTCTCGATTTCTGTTTAACCAATATTTTTATAGTGTTATCCCATACTTGCATCAGAAGTGGGATGTTGGCTGTGTGGAGATTGGCCTTAAGGCTTTTCTGCGAGCAATTGGAATCACTTTGTGATAAATTAATTAACATTAAAAAATTGAATATTGATAAATCAGAGACGAAAACAATATTGAGTTTAATGCTCTTTATTTTAAAAGCATATATTTTTATTGTTTTTTATTTTTTTCGCTTCAAAAGTTTCGGAATAACTTCCTTTAAAAATATATTTCAGACATTAATTTCCTGTGTGTAAAAATCATTTCAGATAAGTTTTCGGTATCATTAAAGTAAATCATTTTTGAAATACACAAGTCTTGTAAATAAGAAAAAATTTCTCTTAATTAAATTTGATGTCATACTATATTTTGTTTTTTTGTTTTTTTACACTAGTATAACATTTATTGTTATCAATTTAGATAAAAAGGCTACATTTCGATAATTGAAGTATAAATAGTTGCAAGAACATAAATCATTGGCCATTAACGAGTTTCATTTTAAGACTAAGACTATGAAAGGTACTTCATTCTAATTCGAACAATCAATTTGGATTCAATATTGGATATACATAACTAATTGCTAAATTGCTTTTATATATATTTTTTTGTTTTAGTGTTATCATTACTGGGATTGTTCATCTGTTTAATACATGTACATGCTGAACGTGTAATACCGACATGTACAAAAGATCAGCTTCCTACATTATGGCCGGATTATGATAATTATTCTAGATATTTTCATTGTCATGCAATAGGAAAATATTCTAGTGAACCATGTGCACCAGGTACATGGTTTAATTATTATCGTCAAATATGTGTACATCCTTGGGAATGGGTGCCACCACCATCACCAGAACCTTCACCAACCCCCACAAAACCAGGACCAATACCGACAAGTTCACCATTTGATCCTACACCTGGAACAGCGGAACCAACATATCCAACACCAGAAACTGTTAAACCAACAACTCCAACAACAACAAGTGAAACTGGAATAACATCTTCAAATTCTGATTATCCACCAAATCCTCCTAGTCCAACTATTGGACCACCAACTCCGATTCCAACTAAACCAAATACCCCGAGACCAACTGTCCCTCCGACTCCTTCGACAACGTTCCCAGCAAAACCACCATCACCACCAACGAAAAAACGAAAGATGCCACCAAATAAGAAACCAAAACGAACACCGCCGAGCTCAAATGTTTCAGATGAACCTCCAACACCTGATCCAAATAAACCTGAATCACCAAAACCATCAGTTCCACCAACTCCAGCTAATCGTCGACGACCACCAGTCAAGTCCTAAACAATCATAATTTTGTAGTTCCAGCCGATATCCGGGCAGATCTTTCCAGCATGGATTATTTTCATAAACTTTTATTAAAGAAATAGTTTTAAAGTGAGATAAAGTGTTTTGTTCTTTTGTGAATTACATAAATTCTGTACCAAAAAAAAAAAAACATGATAATGATTAATGATTTATTCGCAAAGTGTGTCACACAGAAATCAGTCTCAGTATTATTTTTTTAATCCAAAATATTCTTAGTGTTAAAAAGCTGAAAATCTTAAAAAAAAAAACAGTACAATTTTATAGTCTTTTCGTAAAAACCAACCAAAGGAAAATTAAAATATAATTTTATTATAATTTCAATATTAATTATTTTAAAAGTAATTAAAATTATTCGAATTTTTGTTATTTGGAATTTTTATCATAATTTTTCTTCAGATATTGTTTAAGAAAATACCGTGCCTAAACTAATAATTTCTCCATATTTTATTCTTCTTTTGAAAGGTGGAACATCGAATTATATAATTTCTATCAGAAAAAAAAAAACATAAACATAAAGCATTTCTTGTATTTTATATTCTCTTATCTTATAAGATCTAAATACACTCTCAGGTCCTTTGAATCTTTCCAATATCAATTATGGGCTTACAAATATCGAAAATTTTATTCCAGTCATGCTTAATCTTATTCAAATCCCTTTTTAAATTAAATCTTTTTCTGAAAGAAATCTTTTGGGCCTAAAAGAAATATACATCTACTTTGTTTTGTCTTGCAAATTAACCTATATGAGACTGGAAGTGTACTAACCCAATTCTTTTGGTTGGAATTTTTCTTCTTTTTTTTTTTTTAGAGAGGAGCCTAATGAAATTCCAAAATCTATATAAGAGTATTTTTAAGTAATTGTGCAGATTCTTGGTTAGATTCAGTCTTTGCAAGATTAACAACATCATTGCCTAACAAATATCTTAAGAAAAACATTAAACATTAAATGTTGATCAAGATTAAGGCTAATGGGATCAAAATTTCAAATTACAAATGAACTCATATAATATATCAAAGGTACTTTCTTAAAAAAAAAGTGGTATGAAATGATGCTAAAAACCACTATGTTGTTTCCAATTTTAGGAAAATCAGAAAGTAATCATGAAAGAATTTCTTTCAATGAAGATATTCAAACAAGACAAGAGCTCCAATTTCAAGAATTTAAACTATGTAAGTCTAATACATATTTATTAAAATATAAACAACGGTATGGAATTCTGCAAAATGACAAATGGCAATTGATTCTCATTTTCATACATATTTTAAGGCAATTTGTCACTTGAAAGTGATAAATTTGAAGTGAAATCTGTTGAGCTGTAACTGTTGAGGAAATTTTTTAAGTAATAGCCTTACTTTGAAGCCATTGTTTTTAAAAATCATTGTCGAAATTGCAGAATTCCACCCTAGGTCTATTCCAAGAGTCACGTCACTTAATGCGACAAATGATGTGACTCTCAGAATAGAATTTTTCCAGCCTTTATCTAGTATAATTTTTTGATATTGAAATATTTTTTTAAAGACGAGGAAATAAGACGTCCATGGTGACCTCTCATATAATTAAGATCTAATAAATATTTACCCAATTCTTCTCGGAATCACGTTTATCGATAAGGTATTGTTGTAATACTGGTCCAATTCCATTTGGCGATGTAAATTGTTTTATTAAATGTTTTGTTCGTTCATATTGTGCTGGTGTTACGATTGGTTGTAAAACTCGAAGATATTCATTCATTGTCTGTTCAAGCTGTGGTACTGGAACTTTTGGCAAAGACTGAAAAATATTTGCAACATATATATATAATTAATAATAATAATAAGTTAAAATAGAAAATTATAAGAATTATATAAAAAATGTCCAAAGCAAACCATAGCAGTGAGTTTACAATTTTCTCTATTCCGATCTGACCGTTATGAAACTTTACCGGCAGTGTCATTGAATACTTTACTCGTTTCAAGACCTACTTATTTCTCGTGCCGCTCCGCTCGTCCGGCTATGCTTCCCCAATTCGCTACTGGTCCGGTTCACTCCTCTCATCTCACATACGTTCCGTCTTCATTTGAATTCGGTGCAAAATTTGGCAGACCTGGCTTAAGTCTGCTTATTTCAAGTATGTGAATTTCGTCGAATTCGGTCCCCAGTAGTTTGGCTTCCATGGAGCATACAAAACATCTGAACTGTCAGAATTTCATTGAATTCGGAACGAAAAAATATGGCCCAATGACACCTCCTGCATGTTAACCACACCACACAGCTATTTTTTGGGGATGCAATAGCGTCTCTTGAAGAATGTGTGGGTATGCGGCCTGCCCAATAACGCATATTGGGCAGGCCGGTGATGTTGTCCATTAATTGGTCGTAATGCTCTTAAAGTTGCGGCGACCGACTCAGATTTTCGGTAATAAATTTTAATAATTTGTAAATGTTGTTCGAGTGTGTACTGGCTCCACGATGAAATGGAAACTATTCACGAGCATAAATGCCAAAGGAACCAAAAAAAAAATATTGCGTTGTTCGTCAACCCTATTGGAAAACATTTGTAGTGTCCAATTTGAAAAACCCTTTATATGTTAACCATTTCGTCACCCAATTAAAATTTTCCATTATTCAAATCAATTATTAATTGGATTCGGATATATTGTTATTCTTTTGTATAAATTTTTTTGTATAATTTTTCCCAATCCATTTTCTTTTGGATTTAAATATTGAATGGCGTGTGTACTTGAAGTGTACTTATTTTCTTTTTTGATTGTTCGATGGAGGAAATATTATATTTTAAATTTCCTTCTTCAATAAAATACTTTGAGATTTTCATAATAATAAATAATGATAAAATATGAAGACAATAAAAAAAGGATACAACCCTAATGTTCTAATTCCATATAGAAAGGGTGATATAGAGAGAGAACTTTTCTGACACATAATAAGGTGTACAATAATGCATTCTATTGTTAAAAAAGTGTACTCTACTGGAATAGGTTACGTATGACAAAATACCCTATCTTTATATCTTCCTTCTTTTTTTTTTTGTGTCTTTGTTAAAATGGGTGGTATACATTTCAAGGAGTCATACTTAACCTTTGAATTTTTTGTTGTTGCTATTTGAGTGTATCATATGATGTGTTGCAATAAATTTTTGAATAGATATATATTTTAATCCTGGTCCTTAAAATTAAATTCAAATCTAAACAATTCAAGCATATATATATATAAAAAAAAAAAACAAAACATTCCTTGAAATTCTCATCATATTATTTTTGGTCTATGAATTTTGTAGGGAAATACCACAGGTGGAAAGTCCTTTAGTTTTTTTTTGTTAGTATAAGAATATGGAAATTTTACAATGTAATGTTTATATAGTATCCATATTTTAGTATTGTTTTTTCTGCTTCTCTAAAATGAGTGTTGTTATATAGCCAGTAGAAAGTTGGCTACACTATATAAGGGGTTTCAGGACCGATGAGCTCTCTGGTCGCTTATTGAAGCCGATCAGAATGAAATATATAATTTATGTTAAGATCATATTGGAGTGAAATTAAAAGGGCTTATTTCATACAGTTTCTGGGTGGGTGGATATTTTATAAAAATATCTAAAAAATAAAAAGAAGCTGATGATGGGGAAAGTTGTATGATAATGTCCTAGTATAATACCCTTAAAAACAAGTAGTGTTTCGATTGGTAACGAGATATTGCTTAGCTGTTTAGAAGTTGTCAGTTTAACTTCAGGCTTTCGCAATTTTCAAGTTTTTTCTATTTTCTACACTTATTTTTATTTAAAAATGTTGAAAATATTGTTGCGTGCTACCCCTCTGGTTTGAATGTTATAGAATGATAGCACTTTTTATTTATGTGAATTTAGTGAATAAACTTTATTTACAATTATTTCTGCGTTAACAATTAGTCTTAAAAATATTTGTCTATCAATTATTATTAATTCATACAAGATTAATTTCTCCAGAATTTATTTATAATCGAAAAACTTATTACTTTACTAATTTATCAAACCACTTAATATTTCACTTTCCGAAATCTCTCTGATCATCACTGGTAAAGTTCTGAATTGAACTGTGTTTTGTTCTATCGGTGTTTCCACCTTATATACTTCTTGAGTTCAACTTTGAGAATATTCCTGCATGTAAACGTACTTTCTATGAATGTGAAGAAACTTATTCTTGGAATTTCTCGAAATGTCAAATCAACAGTGATCATTTTGTGTTTTAGAATGTTTTCGTGATTCTATAGAATATTTGATGGTTTCGAGAAACATCAAATATTCTAATTTATTCCTTTTCAACCAATAAAGTGTTTAGTGTTTTGTGTTTTTACAGGAAAGTTCCCGAACCTTCTTTTATCAGGAAAAGTCGTGGAATCTTTCCTAGAAATATAGTGCAATATACAATATTACAATATTGTTAATAATTACATATTTTGTATAATTTTTATATTTTTTTTTTATCGTAAACATTTCAATTATTTAAATTCTTGTGCAACACATTTGAAATAACTTTTTCGACATTCCATTTCATCAACGGGTTTATTAAAACGTTCCCAAATTGGTTTTTCCAATAAAATATCTTTTCTCTTGAATATAGTTATTCGTGTCGATTGTAAATCTATGATAAATTCCTGACGGTATTACAATCATGTCCCCAGGAGCAACTTGTATTCTAATCCAGTTATTATCACTATCGCGGACATCAAAGTATCCGGAACCACCAATAATATCTCATAATCAGGTAAACATTTCGTATTAATATCCTCGATTTTTCCTTATCCTATCCAAATCACCATCAATTCGATAAGTTTCTGAAAATATTCAACATCCGTTTTCTTGTAAAGCTCTTCCAGCAAAATAAAAACGCGGCAGGATTTCGATAATGTTCCAAACGTTGATCTGAAGAATCTTCGTCCATAAAACAAGCTTAAACCATTTTGTTTTAGTATATTAAAATTCTATTCTTACAATATGGTTTTGCTCGTGACACTATTAAATCGAATTTGATAGTGGTTTTGTGGAGTTTGGGACCTGATGAATGATTTTTGGTATTTTTAAATTTAATGGACATGGCAGAACTTTTAATACAATCAATACATTGAAATTAGACCTGGGGCCTTATTATATAATACGATCGTAATCGTATCGTTAACGTAAGTCATGTTGTTAGTGGAAAACAATAACAACAACACGCCTTACGTTAACGTTACGGTATTCGTTACGTATTCCGTATTAGATGCCCTGATAAGGCCGACAAGAATACGAAAATCTAGGTACACGTATTAGAGACGAGTTATTGGATATCTACGATACATATGGTGATTGTTTTGTTCATACTTTTAAGGTAGTTTTTTTTTGAAAAATTGAATACTTTACCAAAGCGATGATTTAAGTTTTAAACGGGTATAATACTTTTCTAAATTTAGTAGATTCTACTGAGACTGTAGAGAACTACAGAAAATCTTTACATTCTTCTCAAATTAATATTCATTTTTATAAAAGTTTATTCAACAAGTTCTCTCACAAACAGTTTGTATTATGAAAACGTTTTGAGAGTTTAATCTTTGGAACTCAAGTTTTTCGGATACTTACAATGAACACCAATTAATGTCAATTTCAAATTCAAATTTTTTTTTTCATATGAATAATAAATGTTTGAAAGTCCTTTCCTCTAACAACATATATAATTTAACTATGAAACGTGGCCAGCACACGTTTATAATTACAATATTTTAAGCATAATTATATATATACGCTTCTATAAATTTCTAATGTTTAAAAGGTTTCATATTAAATGAAAATAATTTCAATTGAAGTAAAAATTTTTCATCTCTTCTACCGTAATCTGACAATGGCACTTGAAAATTTTAGATGAAAAAGGATGAAAAAAGAAAAATTCCCAACAAGTTTTTCATCAGGAAATGTTTTTTTTTTTTTCTAAGTAAAGGGTTAAAATATTTACGTATGGATATATGGTTTCGTTTTTCATTCTTGGGTCAAGTATATGTAGTCGACATATGTACTAATATAAATGTTTAGATTCATTAAAATTTAAAATGTATGAAAAATCTCCAAAAAAATTACAATTTAAAATAAACTTTTCATGTTTTAAAGATATTTATTTAATACATTTTAATATTTGAAAAAGCACTTATTTTTATTAAAATATTTTTCGAATAAGAGTAATATTCTTTTATAGAAAAGCAATTTCAAATCAAATAATTTTAATTATCAATAAAGTCCATTTGTTTATTAAATATATAAATACACGGTTTTTTAATAAGAACTTTTTTTTCTAATTTTAAATTAAACACACATTTTTGATAAAATTTTCAAATTTCTTTATTGAAATATATTGTAGAGACTTTACAATTTATGATAAGAAAATAATATCTGATAAATGTCCACCACACCTACGTTTGCAGATATCGATTCTTTGGGTAAAAATTTCCATCACATTTCTGCATAATTGTGGCTCTATCTCACGAATCAAGCGTCCACACACTTCAAACAGTGATACGAGATGAATGCAATGGTTGTTCAACAATTGCTCTTGGATTTTCAGAAGCCTAAATGCGAGAATTTTGCCTATTAACGTAGTCACTTAAATGAAAATGAGCTTTGTCAGAAAAGGTGATTGCTTTTACGAAATATGGTTTTCACAATGGTTTTCATAATGGATTTGAATTATTTTTATGCGATTTTTAAGCGAAATTGAATTCATTATAATAAAATGTAGACTTTCTACTGTAATTATACTAAGAAACTGAATGACGCAACTGTTATCATAACCAAATACAATCCTATTGAAAAAAACAGTTCTTATTGAAAAACCTCTTATTTAAATAATTAATTAAAGTTCTTTATGATTTCTTTGCATATTGTTTAGTTTGGCACTAAAAGTGTTTGCTCAATAATTTGGGCACTTAATAATTTAAAATACTAAAATGATAAAAGCAAATACTTAGAAATTCGAAATTAGTTTAAAAGATTTAGGTAAAAATAGAAATATAAATCAGATGTTTTAAATTACACAAATTGTCATTAAATTTTCATGAAAATTGGGCGAAGTTTTCTAATACTCAGCAAAAATTTTCAATTCACAGGTAGCTACTACTTTTTAATATGTTATCAGTACTTGAATATGAGAGTCAAGTTTGGTCCCCCTATTACAAAGGCCAAATTATTAGAGTGGAGTCCGTTCAACGCAGATTCGTATGGTTTGACTTAAGAAACCTTCCATGGAATGGTCCTTTTCTATCGCCTCTATACGAGGGTAGATTAAATTTTATTGGGCTGTATTCTCTGGAAATAAGGTTTCAAGTGGCTGATGTTATTTTTGTTCATCAAATTTTTAATGGTGCTATTTACGTCTCCTTCTTATTGGACAAGATGCATCTTAACGTTAATACGCGTTCTTTAACGTCTGTGGAACTTTTTTTTTTAAAAATAAGGCGTTATAGAACTGTGTATGGTGGCAATGAACCAATTTCTCGAATGTTGCGGACTGTTAATATTAAAGCCAAAAATTTTGATTTTTGCCAGAGAAAAATAAATTTAAAAAAGCTTTGATATCAAAAAATATTAATTTTTAACAGATTCAATGACTGACGCTTGAGTTAAGCAAAAAAAAAAACTGTTGTGTACACGTAGGCGAGTTTATTTAACGACAGACTTAGAATTCAAATAGCATTTTTCCATATTTTTATCATTAAAAACGTTATATGATTTAGTAATAATACTACAACAAATTTTTCACAATTACAAAAGACGCTGAAATTTTTAAACTAACAAAGCAAACACCATGAGATTTCTATTAGCTGTTTACAACAGTTATATCAATCTATCAAATAAATATACACATTGATATTCATTGTACGCGTATATTTAAAAATGCAGTCTCATTACTTTGTGTCCATAGTAGTATACTATTTAGTCTAATATTACTTGCAAAATAAGTTGTAACTATTTAAATTTATTCCAAGTTACATGATTTTACAAAAATTTCAATAAAATTGAATTTAGTTAGTTTTATTGATTGATATTAGAATGAATACTTTCTATCAGAACTGTTACTATATTTGATTCGCATCACTTTTAGGCTTAGTTTGAGGACACAACTCCTAGGGTGTTCCTCTGAAATTATTAAGAATTTTGCATCTGCTTGTATATTTGAATTGTTATGGAAAGATTACTTCGTCATAATATAAATTTGATTCTTTAGAGAGATATAAGTGTATTTTTTAAAAAAAATATGAAATATATTTATTAGATAATAAAGTATTCAGATTAGAGATACTAAAGAAAAAATATACATTTTATCGATATTCAAATCGATCTTCAATTTTCATCTTCATAAATCTTGACGTCTATATAGGAATTTTTTTTTTTTTTTGAAATGGGATTTATGATACAAAATAACTGAATAAATTTCTTTTTGAATAATTTAATATTAGAAATATACAAATTTTGGTATCAAATATATACAAAGTTATTATGTTGAACATGTCTGTCCATCTTCATATAAATCGTATGAAGGGTTTATATTTTCACAGATGAAAAATTGGATTACCTCTACTAGGCTTTTTGATGAACATTTCAATTACAGAAAAAGGGTTTTTCTTTTTTTAAATACAAATTATATTAATATTCTTTTTTAGATATTTCAATTAAATATACTTGTATAATATTTGAATATTTCTTGTTTCCAAGACAAGTGTCAGGAATCTTTTGTTAGCCTATTTGGAGGTATTTGTGAAGCACGAGTAGGTATATTTTTGAGTTTAATAATACTAAATTGTCCCTTTTTCATTGGAAATTGTTTCTTAAAAATTTGTTAGCAGGTGCCACACAAAATTATGACTTTCTTTAATATTGTATTAAAAGATAAAAACTTTAAGAAAATATACCCTCTTTTGGTAACTTTCTATAGTTTATTATGCCCTATGGTAGGTACTACTAGAGGGTATATTAGTTTTGTCACTCTATTTGTAACACATCGAAATAATGGTCATAGAGAGGTTTTAATGGTATGGTTGTGTCAGGAATCAAAAGCTATATCGATTTATGCATGTCCGTCCGTTCGTATACAAGATAACTCAAAAACGCGTTATCCGATTTTGATGAAATTTACAATGTGAGTTGATTATTCCTTAACTTGGTTAAGTATTGCATTTGAACAAAATCGATCCAGGAGGAGCAAAGTTATAAAGGAAAAACTAGGGTGACCAGAAAGTTTTGTCGTTTTTTTGTTTATGGTTTTTCGGGTTTAATTGGAAAATTTGTAAATCAATTTTGTTTAAATTAATTACATAGGTTAGCTACATAACTAGACTATACCATGTTAAATTTCATTTCATTCAAATTGGTCCAAGGATAAAGGAGAAAGAATTAATCCTAGGAGAAAATATGGCTCTTTACAAAGTTCTTTTGATGTAATTTAAAAACTAATACACCGATTTGAACAAAATTTTCAGATTGGACTTATGCTAGCAGGGTCTACGTTATCTGCAAATTTTGATAAGAAGGAACAAAGTTATAAAGAAAAAACCTGGAAATAATGTTGGTTTTTCTGCCCCATTTCTGCCATAGGGCATCAAAAAGTCGGCTATAGGCCGATTTTAAGTTACTATATGTTTTAAATTAAATATTAATCTAAATATAATAAGTAGCTTTAAGGTATTATGGAATTTCTTTTGAAAATTTTCTTTTACTAATTAAAGTATGATATTTTTAACATCTACATAAAGGTATTTTCTTTTAAAACTTAGTAAATTTCTTATAACCATCTCTAAAAAGTTCTTATTCGTCCTTTTTCATTTTGTTAATCATTAAAAATTCAACGAAACCACCATGAAATTTTCTTTTATGGTATAATTTTCATGTCGGTAACTGTATAATGTATTTTTTTTACTTAGCCCCAAAACTAATTAGAATGCTTTTGCTTATTCTTCTTCTCTCCTAATTTAAAGTATATACATATTTTTACATTTTTATTTGAAAAAATAATAATTAATATACCTTTTTCTGGTAATAATTATGTACCTGCCATTAGCATATTCGTATATTTCATATATACACCTTTTTTTGGTATAATATTTCTTAGACTGTAACTAAAGTACAAGAGAGTAAGTATTGTATTCGTCCATTCAATCTTCAATGTGTTTTGAATCCTTGAATTCGAAATGGTGATTAATTATGGCGTTTACATGATCTACTTGTAGTCGACTTCAATCCAAAAATTGTCCATGTAAACCCAAATCGACTTTAATCACAAAAATATTTCTTATACATTTAAAATTTGCATCTAAATCCAGATCGACTTGGAATCGAATTGGAAATTTTAAATGGAGACAAAGGAGACGAAACATAACCTAAAAAGTAAAAATTTGTTGTCAATCTTTCAATCTGCTAAAGCTAAAAAATCCGGGTCTGAGTTTCAAGTCAATCCCAAGTCAATTTTCAAGTCGCCATGTAAACGCCATAATTGTAAATTGTATACCTTTGACCACGTTTGTACACCAACATGAATAACTCAATTTTGTTAAAATTTGGTATAAAGATAAATTATAATAAAAGAATTAATTTATGCATTTTCAGCTGGAAATTTTAAATGGAGTTTAGTTCTATTCGACAAAACCATATTTCTAATAATAAGTCTAAGAAATTGACGTACTTTGCCATACTATACTAGGCTAGTCAATAAGTTCTCGGTCTCGATAAGTAAAACACAATTTTATGATTCGAAATATACTTTATTATTCAATATAGGCTCCCTGAACCTCAATTCATTTGTTCCAACGGTTTTCTAATCGATTGATTCCATCCCTGAAATGAGAATCTGGAAGGTCTGCAAAATACCCCTCTACAGCAGCTATCACCTCTTCGTTTGACGAAAAGTACCTTCCATGTATGCATTTTTTCAGTTTTGGAAATAGATGGAAGTCACTAGGAACTATAACCTGCGAATACGGTGGATGTTCTAATAATTCGTACTTTAATTCTGTGATTTTTGCAATGGTTTTTTGACGTTTGTGAACTGGTGCGAAATGTGTCTTGGTGGAAAATGATTTTTTTCTTCTTTAAACCGGGCCTTTTTTCACGAATTTTTGTTTCGAGCTGGTCCAATAAGTTCGAGTAATATTCAGAATTATTTGTTTTATCGGTTTAGAGTAAATCCCCTAAGAAAATACCTTTCGCATCCCAAAAAACTGAGGCTAAAACTTTTTTCACCGATCTTTGGGCCTTAACCCGTTTTGGAGGCGAATTATCAGTTTCATATCACTCTTTTGATTCTGCTTTCGACTTCAGGATCATAGTGATAGACTCAAGTCTCATCAGTAGTTATGAATCGATTGACAAAATCCACTTTATCCTTTCGAAAACGCTCCAAATGTTTTTGAGAAAGACGCATTCGCATGTGTTTTTGTTCAATTGCTACAAAGCTTTTTGAAACCTAAAACTTCATATAAAATCTGATATGTTGATCTATGCGAAATGCCTATGGCCTCAATTATCTCATCCACAGTCAGTCTGTTCTGTTATCGAGCCCGAGAACTTTTTGACTAGTCTAGTATATGTTTTAATTAAAGAATCTTCTAAATATAGTATCTGGTGTGGAATTTTTGGGATTAATTTAATATGGGTATATAAATTAACCTCTAGAATTTCGCTACATATAATAAATTCAAAAAAAAAAATGATTAAACGCTATGAAAAAAAGGTAAAATTGGATGTAATTTCATATATTTATTTTTTGTTGATGTTTTTGGATATTATTTTGTCATTGAATAGAAAGAAAACGTGAAATCCATCAAGGGCAAAAGGTAGACTATATAGTACGTGGGCGGTTAGTGTACTTTATATACACAGTGTTCTATTATAACATTCTTTTTTTACCCTACGGGTTACTAGAAAATCGATTATTTTACCTTTTTTTTTTTTTTTCTATTACAATTTATGTACTTTCATTCTATTCTTTAATTCTATTTCATAATTTAAATAACATAAAACAATACAACACAATCTTGTATATTTGGGTCTTATAATTAGTAATACAAATAGTTCATCTACAGATAAAAACACCGTCAAAATAGAAATCCACCCGTTCCACGCCCAAACAAAAAAAGGAAAGAAACAGGGCGCTTTTTCACAATGATAAAACGATTTTCTTTTATTCCTTCTGGTTTTCACCGGGAAAATTGTGTATATATAAATACAAAAAGAAAAGGGAAAAACAAGAATTATCACATCAATGCCATCATCCCTGTTTTTTTTTTTATTTTGATAACTTTTTTTTCCTTCTATACATATGTATATATTTTATGGTCCCTTTTATTTTACAACAGAAAAACCAGAAAATCTCAATCCCTCGGAAAATTTTGGAATAACTTTTTTCAGTTGTGTTGTTGTTCATATAAAGAGTATATGCCCTTTGGGAATTCTAACGTTATTATATGTTTCTATATATATATATATATATATAAATAGATGTCGTCTATATAGTGAGGGTGTCTCGGGAAAAAAAAAAAAATTTGAAAATAAGGTAGAAAATAGGAAACGTTATTGTATTAGTGTCAAACATTTGCATTTAAAGAAACATTTCAAAAAATTTCTCAAGGGATTTGCACGTTCATTTATATTACAATTGTATATATATAGAAACCAGTATAAGTATACTGAATGGACGAAATGGTAACGTATTTTGAATTTTAATGTCAAAAACCAAAGTATAAAAAGGTCCTGGGTAATTTCTTTTTCTTAGGGAATGAATCTAAAGAAAATTTTATTTATCAGATTGAATATACTATATATACTATACTAGAGGGTGTGAAAAGGTGAAAATACTATGGGATTTTCAAATATACAATACATACAGATAAATATGAAAAATAAATGTACAATATATACTTACATCAGGAAATCCAAATTCGTCGGTACCTTCGGTTGTTGATAGCCACTTCTTTGGGATCGAGAGTATTGAATCTTTCCATCCTTAAATGAGAGAAAGCAAAAAAAAAAAAAAACCAATTCATTAGACACATTAGTTTCTATCATTTTTTTTCTATGTACTATAATTATTTGGACAAATTAATGTAGTCCCGTCGTATAACAATATAATATATATTTATATATTTATGTATATCCTATAAAACAAGGGTGTCCATCCTTTTTGTTTCCCTGGGCCGCATTGGAAGACGACATGGTGTTTTGGGCCACAAGTATATTACTATGTATAAATCCATATCATAAAATGAATGTGATACCTGGCATTGAAGTTGAGAAACTAAACCGTCAATATATGGTTCGATTGACGTGGTTGCAATTGTCAGGCAGTTCTCAAGGTGTTGATCCAACATGTTGGTTCTAATTTTACACTTAGTATGTTTCGTTCTTCACTTAAGCCATCAGGTGACAAACAACAGAAAAGTGTAGCTGGGCGAGCAACGGAAACAGAAAGAGAATTTACTACATAACGAAAGAGCTTTCTGTTCTGGTCCTGTTTCTGTTATTTGTCACTTGGCAGCAAACACACAAAACATTCCTCAGAGAAATGGACATGCTTCAGTAACTTTGAATATTTTTGGGCCGCATTGATACTTGCCTTGGGCCGCATGCGGCTCGCGGGCCGCGGGTTGGACAGCCTTGCTATAAAAGAAGACCTGTCCAGAATGTCAAATTATAGCTAACTAATCATTTAAAAGGAACGAATACATATCAATTTTTTGTTGTTGTTATTTGTGCGGATTGTTAATATCCCTGGTGTCATATTAATAGTGTATATAGTATACATGTTCTATATTTAGGAAAATTCCATAAGGACCTACACATGAATATATATTTATGAAAACTTGTGAAAACTTTTTCTACATGTCTATCGATTATGGTTAAAACATGTACATCGACATTTCAAACTGTCTAGGAAAAATGAATTAACTTGCTGCTCGTTTGTATCATAGACATTCTAAAAGATATAAGATTGATGGTTTCATTGG
Source organism: Xylophagus ater (assembly GCA_963422695.1). NCBI lineage: Eukaryota > Metazoa > Arthropoda > Insecta > Diptera > Xylophagidae > Xylophagus > Xylophagus ater. The sequence continues at coordinate 43,475,434 of OY730483.1, read as the reverse complement.
GTTTATTAGGCTATTTCGAGCTAATCTTATAAGTTTTTTTTTTTTTAAGGGAATAATTTCTCTTTAAATTTTGTTTGTATTATTTTGAATTTAATTTTGTTTAATTATATTTTTATAGATGCATGCATCCAATTTATTAGTATTTGATTAAAAATCAGTGTTAATTCATGAAGAAAATTTTGTGTCTAAATTAATATTCAATTATGTGATTTTTCTAGAATGCTAGAATTATAGTCGAAGTAACGCTTTCTTATATGCTTTTAGCGTTAAAAGCGCTGCATTATGAGACTGTAATGTAGGAATAATGTTTATTACCTAATACCGGGTTCGACAATTGAAGTGCCCGTCTATTTCAAATCCCTGTCAAATGTAAACCGCACATCTTGCAATACTAAAATTTGACATGAATGTTGCTTGACATATTGTCTGTCAGTAGTAAAAATCATTTGTTAGTGAAAAAACGCGTTCTTATTTTTTGTATAATAGGCCTTAAACGAAATTCATTTGTTGCGATTCATTTGATTGGAAAGTTAAATATCGAAATTCACTGTATTCACCAGATCTGAATTCGTTGGATTATTCTATCTAGGAATTTTACAAGCAGTGGCTTGCAAGAAAAACGCACACAACTTTGGCTGGTTTAGAAAAAGATTTGACTCGTCAATGGAACGGTTTAAGCCAAGATATCGTGCGAGCATCGTGTGCATCGTTTAAAAAGAGATTGAAGTTATGGTGGTTAAGTCAACAGGCAGTTACATACCATTCGAATAATTGTTGCTTGACATATTGTCTGTCGTCAGTAGTAAAAATTATTTGTTGGTGAGGAAACGCGTTCTTATTTTTTGTACAATCAAAAGAATTACTTCGTACGCTCGCTCGTGGTGATTTACCAAATTCGGTATTTCCGGATGAGAAGACATTCTGCATTGAACAATTTCTCAACAAACAAAACGATCGTGTTTGGTTAAAGAGATGTTCCGATGATAATTCTGAGTATTAGAGAGTTACAAGAAAACAAGATGAAAACGATTTGACTCATGAAGGGAACCGTTTAAGTCAAGACATCTTGCGAGCATCGTGTGCATCGTTTAAAAAGAGTTTGAACCTGGTGGTTAAGGCAAAAGGCGATTACATACCATTCGAATAATTGTAAAATTAACTATGTATTATAAACTATCATTTTCATCAATTTTAATAAAACCGACCAATAAACAAAAAAATTACTGTGTTTTTACACTTGGACACTTCAATTGCTGGACCTGGTATATAAAAAATTAAGTACGTTTAAATTATGAAAATTTTATTAGAATTTTCATATTCAAATTTATTTTGCTTTTATTTAAATAATTGAATCAAAAAATATTAATCAATATGAAAATTTGACATTAATGAATGATTGAGTAAATTTCACTTTTTTATTTTTCGACGTCATTATTTATAATTAAACACGCGAAAAAATCAGGAATGAAAACAATGTTCTGTAAATAATGTACCTTAATTAATTGCGAGCGTGATTTATTTTACGTCATATAGTTCAAGGTAAACCGAAATTTTTAAGTTGCCAAATTGCTATAATCTGCTATAAGATATCTATATTAAAATACACAAAGCTGTTTTTCATGATATGAATTACATTAATAAAAGTTTTGTATATCATTAATAAGAAAGTTTTCATAATATATTATTTAAAATTAATTTTTAAAATTAAATATTAATTAAACAATATAACTTCCTTGGTCTGATTGTCTGTCTCATTATTTTATATGCGCCTGAAAATAAGCAATTTATAATTTCAAATTTGTATCTTTCTAAACGTTTTTTAATTTCTATCTCAAGAACTAGTTCGAATCTCAGTCTCTAACCAATATATTTTTTATCTTATATTTACCCGTCATTCTTAATTATTAATTACCTGGTAACGTATAAATCCTCAAAATACCCTAATTACATCATTTAGGACCAGTATGACATGGGTATTACGTGGTTTGGTATTGATCGAATTGGTAACCTTTTACATTAATTTATTTATGTTATCTTGAAGTTAATCTTTTTCTGATTGAATGGATTTTATAGAAAATTCAAATAAGAATTCTTGCGTATTTTCAAATTTAATTATAGATACAAATTTAATAAGAAAATGTGTACAATTTTGTTTCACAATGAAAACTGTTTCATATTGAAATTTTCTTTTTACGCATTTTCTTTCATTACAAATTTGAATATAAAAAAAGAGTCCTTTTTTTCCATTAATCAAATTATCATATAAAATATTTTCATTTTCAATAGCGTATCCTAATTTAATTTATTTTTTAGTTTAAATTCTATGAATTTTAAACTTATTCCGAATCTATTGATTCTTATCTTTTTAACTAAGGGATGATTAAATGAACAGGATAGATTATCTGTTACCAGGTTTTTTGTCTTTTGTCTAAAGATGTGCTGTAGAGATCGATAGGTATAAATTAGCCCAAGATATAGTATAAATTGTGAAGCAAAAAACATGTTTCTTATGTTGTAGGAGTAGTATGTAAATGATTAGCTTAATGGTTTAGAATATTACCAGGAAGTATATTATTTAGGTACGAACAAAATGATAACAGAATTGATAGTAGATCTCGTTATCTTCATTGGTTTAGAGCTAATATTCCTGACAGTTAAGAGATCTCAAGTTGAAATTCTCATTTTGACGATTTCACACTTTTACTGTTGTCCATGTTTAACCATAATATTCCACTATATTTCACTAACATGTAATTAATTAAGACAAAAAGGAATGTTTGACGTTTCTCTAAACCACCAAACATTCTAAGAAAACACGAACTAGCCACACAAGTCATCATGTTTCGCTTTGACGTTTGCTGAAAATTCTAAGAATAAGTTTCTCGACGTTCATAGAAACACGTTTCCATGCATATAGAAGAACATTCTGGAGTTTGAATGATGAGTAAATAAGGTAGAAACATCGTAGGAATCGAACAGTTCAAATCCAGAACTTGACTAGTGATAATCAGAGATTTCGGAAAGTGATTACAACAGTTGAAATCAAACAGCGAAAGTGTTCACATCTGTGAAATATTATAGTGATTTGATAAATTAGTAAAGTAATAAGCAATTAATAGTGTTTTCCATTGTAAATAAACTAAATTAATTTTGTATAAATTAATAATAATTGATATAAAATTATAAATATATAAAATTGATACAACGATTTCACATAAATAAAAAGTGTTATCATTCTATAACATTCGAACCAGAGGGGCAGCATGCAACAATATTATATATCAGGAGATCATAGAGCTGATGTTTATGATTGAATTTCTTTACTTCATTATGTATTAAGTGGGATACCTTGTGTTGTATTGGAGGGCCCCACACAGTTACGGGCCGTACTGGCACATTGTACCTCCAAGTGATACCTCAGTACGCCTTCCATTTTATTTTATATTACTCGAAAATACGTTAATAAATAATATATTTTCTTTTGATATTTTTATGTAAAGAAGATATTTTTGTTTTTATCCTCAAGTATATATGCTACCTTTGTTTATGAAATCGTTTGACTGGAGATCAAAAGACGTTTCTTATTTTGTTTTTACTTGTTTTTAACGGAAAAACATAATACCTTGTCAGAAACATAAGAACGGAATCATCAGAAATATATATATATATATCGTTTATTCTACATTTTTGTAGAATGTAATAGAATTCGATATTACAGTACCTTCCTCACTTGTTATTATACCACCTACTGGGGCCAAAAATATCCAGCTGAGCTTCTATATTTTTAATCAATGAACTTTATATAAATATAATATTTACTAGATGGTGTGATGATTTCATCTTTAAATACAATTTATTCATTTCATAGGGAAACCTTATTTCTCATAAACTATTATATTATATTTTTCCTTTTTTTCTTTTTATTATTGTACAAATATTTAAACATCATCTTTGAAAATATCAAATTACTTAGATTTCTTGAAATTTTCTTGTAAACAAGCTTAAATTTTAAAGTATCTAAATAAATATTTTATATATAAAAGGACGAAATTTTATAGAATCATTTTAAAACTTCACATTACATTTTATTTTGTTGAACATAATTTGAAATAGGAGATGAATTCTCACCTTTAAGGACATGAAAGAAACACTATATATCCTATAAGAAGTTCTTCAAACTTTTTAGAAAAAGGGCAGACAAAATGTGTGTGCGTGTTTTTCTGTGTACAAGGGATACATCTTTGCTAAAGGCGAAAAGAAAAAAACAGAAAATAAGTTAATGTTCTTCCTTTAATCTATTCACTTCTATTGCTTACCGCCAACGGGCGAAACTTATTTTTGAAAATGTTTTTGGGGATAATAATAAATTTTCAAAAGACTAACATCAAATTTATCCAGGCATACATATCTATAGAATATGGTACATATACTAAATTATATACTATATATGGGCATATATGAGAATGTTCTAATACTAGAATGATGATAGTATACCGTTGAGATGGATAAATACATAAAGAACTTGACTACATAACATTTTCTTTAATGGTTTTTCTTCCCTATAACAGTTTTTTCTTTTTTTTCTTTGTATTTAAGTGAACTTTTTCCTTCTTAAATTTACTGATTCTATGGCATAAAATAGATTCTCTTCAATCCCTGAATGGGCATCATCTTAAATTTCTTATTTTCATTTTATTTTTACGGGTCAGTCATGTAATATAATAGGATACATAAAATTGAACAAGAAAAAAAAAACTAATATAACGTACTTGTATAAGGATTCAGTAATATAGTAAGATTTGGTATAATTTTTAAAATTCCAAATTTGTCGGCATTTTGGAAGACTTTTCTTCCTACAGAAATAAATAGAAATATTATTTAGACACAATTTTGTAATATTAAACGTTTCCTAGAAGTATGTTTTTTTATTTTTTTGTTTTGATGAGAATCTGGAAGAAGTTAGTTCAATAGAAATTTAAAGGATATTTATTCAATTTCTTTTATAATACTAGTCCAATAATTTCTCAGCCTCGACAAGAAAAACACTGTTTTTGTAAATTAAATATCTTTTATTATTCAGAATAATATCCCTGAAATTCAATACACTTGTTCCAACGATTTAAATGAAATGAAAATCCGGTAGGCCTCCAAAATACGCCTCTACAGCTGCAATGAACTCTTTTAGCTTCTTGTTTCGATTCAGAATCATGGTAGTGGACTCAAGCCTCATCCATGGTGATGAATCGATGTACTAAATCTCATCTACCCTTCTTAAAATAGTCCAAATGCTGTTGAGAAAGTCGCATCCGAAAGTGTTTTTGTTCTATTGTTAGTGAATGCGGCACCCATTTTGCACAAAGATTTTTGAAACCTAAAATTCAGCTAAGATGTAATGTACTGATCTATATGAAATGCCTGTGGTGTCAATCTCGTCAATCTTCCAAAGCAATATCCTGTATTTTTTGTATGTTTTTTGTTGTTGATACACTTTTTGGAAGACTTTCTTGTGTGGATCATCTTCGAGGCTTCTACGACCTGATTTTAAAAGGGCCACCCATTTGTTCACAATGGAAAGTGAAGGTGATGCATCCTTATATACTTCTAACAATTTTGGATGAATTTCTGTAGATGGTAAATCATCCAAAACAAGGAATTTAATCACTGCACGATATTCAATTTTTGCCATGTTAAAAAAATTCAATGACACGTCAAATTCAAATAACTTCTAAGCAAAGACTGAATTGACTTATCGACATGAAACTTGACACGTATTTGTATGAAGGACCTGTTAGCAGCGCGTTCTCTAGTCGAGGCTGAGATATTTTTGGACACCCTAGTATATAGTATTAATTTTTTGATAAGAACCGAAATAAAGTACAAAATTGTATTCAAAATAAATACTATTAATAAAAATTAAGTAAATATAATATTTATCTTGTATTAAGGAAATTACATGAGCACTTGAATAAAAGATATAAATAAAAGTCTTCATTTGACACTGTCTATTCGTATATAAGATATTTCACAGATAATCCTTCTTTTGTCTCTAAATACACTAACAAACAAACAAAAAATACGAAGTGAAGTGCAATTTTATTTATCCTTAAAAGAATTGACATACAAAGCATATATTGAACGAACAGAAAATAAAAGTATCACCGTAAATCGATATCCTTTTTCTTAGTTTCTGAAAGATATCTTTTTTCTCAAACGCAAGAATACATTTTATATAAGATGAATGATTTTCTTTAAACATATACCAGCAATTCGTTCATATGAAAAAGATTCGGAAATGTGACTTCATTTCATAGAAGAAAGGAACTACAAAAAAAAGGACTATGTTCACTTAACTATGGACAATTGAAAGAACAAAGATATAAATTGAAAGAAGTACATCTAAAGGAAGGATTTATTTTCCTCTTTTCATTTTTTTATTGAATATATTGTATTTGGTTTCTATAAGTCTTTTATTTTTCAAATTTATTTTTTCTTTAAATTGGAAAGAAAATAATTATGGTTGGTATAAAGTGTGGTAAAACAAAACGACAATTTAGCTTTATTTTTCTTTTGTAGATTGTTAAAAAAAAAACTAGGTAACTATATACCTATACAGAATGACTAAAAAGAAAAGCAAATCCTTAAGATTTCATCGCTTGGGGCCACTTATGTTAAATTTCAGTTGTTTTTCCATTGTATAAGGGGGATTGTATATATATAGTATGAAAATCTTTTTTAGCTCGTTTGTTGTTCGTTAGCTATGGTTATAATCATAATAACCATTAAAAGGGGTTGTGAAATTTACCCTCGTTTCTTTTTTTTCTCTTCTTATCAAGGAAGAAATGTGTATATTACACGTGCATATATTCGTCTAACGTACGCATATACTTATGTTATATACTTTCATATTTGGACTTTTATTGTTTCAGTAAAATTTTTCGGGTACAACCAAATAACTAAACCAACCAATATATAAATCTTACATGCGGTTTTCTTATTTTATTCACCCCTCTGTATAACAAAGCCAATATTGACCTGAATCAACCTTAAACTTAAGCTTACAACACTTTTGTTTCATTTTGAATTATATCCAAATTTAATGTGTATAGGTATTATGTTATATTCATACTGCTCAATAGCAAAAATTGGTCTGTGACAGATATTTTTAGTCACAATTCATTTTTGTAATGCTGTGGAATCAGATAGACATGTAGTACATCAATAAATTCCTAGGCTCAGAAACAAAACAAATTCTTGTACTCCATTTGATCACATATATGATCAATAATATCAATATTACGATCGTTTGATTCAAAATCCAAATTTTTGCATACTTTCCAATTTCAGTCACAGACTAGGACTTTCATAAACCATTGCCAATCCTTTTTACAATTCATAACCATGTTGTATGTTCTCACAACCAAAAAAATGAAACTCTATAAAAGTTTCCTCTTGCGCTTATTCAGCTTTTTCTTACTCTCATTTATATAGACTGGGTCATCTATCTATATTACCACTGTGTAGAAACTGTACATGCTCAATCACCCCTTAGATTACATACCTTATCCTTCTATCCTATAATAAAACCTATTCAAGACTACCTTTTAATATGGGTGGCACGAATCCTTTTGTTTGCGAACATGTTAGACTAGGAATATTTGCTGGTGCTGATGATGTTCTCAATTTTTTTTTTCTGTATTTATATTTTTGTTGCATTTAAAGTACAGCATAAAAATAGGGTAGTAAATTTTCCACCAAAAAGAAAAAAAGGGGATAGGAAAGTTTTGGTTTTTTCTTTCTTTATTTTCATTTCGGAAACTTTTTAATTGGGATATGGAAAAAGTTTCTACGACAAAATATCTTAAGTGAATTACAAGTATGTTATAGGATATGTGCGAGAACATGGATAAGAGATAACTTTGGTGGTTTTAACCTAAATTAAGCTAAATTGACATAAATTCTATTAGGTTTTGTTTTTTTTTTTGTTACATATTTCGAAATTTGAGGATAAAATAGATATATGGAAGTTTTACAATGTTTTTAATGACTAGAATTCGTCGATATATAAGAAAATAAGATACCTGAAAAAGTCACGAAACGTTATTATCCCATCACGTATTCAAGAATTTTATTAGCAATAATTTTATATGATTATGAAATTAAAATATTATCAAACAATATAATTTCCTTGATTTGAAAATGTATATGACACATTTTCATGTGTGCCTTAAAATATGCAATTTATAATTTCTTGATGGAAAATTTATATGTTTCTGAAATAACTGCTTTGTTGAATTGTATTTTATTTTAAAAAAATTTGTATTTTAATTGCTTCAGAAAAAGATTTATTTAATGAGTTGGAATATTTTTTAAAACTCATTTCAAAATATTATTCTCAAAACAAAATGTTATAATTAATTTTCGAAATTTGTATAAAGTTTTTAATGAATATTTCTTCATTCAAATAATTGAATCCAATTATTTTCTAGACAACAAAAATAATCATAATAATGTTATATCATTTAATAATTCGTTAATTCAATAATAAACGACAATCTTTTGCACCTCATTGACTTTCTATATAAAATTTTCATTGTTATCAACATAATTTGAAGAAAATTTGATAATGATTAATCGGTTTTTATTGGAAAACTCGTATTACTATTTTATTAAATAAATTTTCAATAGCGAATTTATCCAACCGTATATCCTATTTCTATATGAATATAAATATTTAACAAGTTAGGGACCACACACAGAAAAACGGAAAACGAACGATATTTTAATGATAAAAGGCAACACAAGGCAATTTCAACATAGTACACAATAATGTCCTTTAATATAATTTATTATATATTTTCTTATTTTTTTTTTTTTGTACAGAACCCAAAATAATATAAAAAGGGATAATTTAACAATAAAGTCACGTGTCGGCAATTTTAAGAACACCCTCATAATTGGACATAATAATAGAACGTTACTCTTTGACTCCATATAAATATGGCGGTTTAGTCAAATTAAGTAATTAAGATACTCCTGGTTTTGCATACTTTATAAATCATGATTTATATTGGCTAAAAGAATGCAATCAGTGATAAAAATCTTAAAGTTATTTTTGGGGAAATATTTTCAGTATATGTACTTACTTTAGTACTTTAATATATTAATGGCGTGAATCGTATACCAGCTAGATACAGAGAGCGAGTCCCTATGTTATTTACATCGAATGGACCAGCATCAATTTGAATAGACTAAATAATATAGAATTCAGCACCCTTACTGATTTATTTTTGTATATTTTGATATAGAAGACTATAAAAACTTACGTACGTACTTTTTCTTGTATATCAGGTTTTTCAATAAGAACTTTTTTTTAAAATTTTAAATTAAAAAGGCATTTTGAATGAAAATTCTGAATTTCTTTATTGAAATATGTTGTAGAGACTCTACAATTTATGAATAGAAAATAATAGCTGGAAAATTTTCACCACGACTACGTTTGCAGACAACGATTCTTTTGAGAAAATTCTCTATCACATTTCTCCATAATTGTGGCTTTATCTCATCAAAGACATAAATAAGTGTAGGGATGTGTAGGGTTCTGGACGGCTTTCATTTGGCATGGGTAACATGAGTGAACTACATTGGATCTTGCGCAAGCAACTTTTAGGAGCTTTAACCTCTTGCTATGGGACCTAATGTAGTTTGCTCATTGTTGCTTATGTTGGGTGGGGCTGTTAGAATTTTGCATGTATTTGCGCTCATTTCTATCTTTGATAGAATATACATTCAATTCATCGGTTATTTGATGTGATGATATCTTGCATTGCTTGTATTAAGCATATCAAAAATAAAGAAAAGAATTACGCGTCCACGTACATCAAAGAGTGATACGAGATGAATGTAATTATTGTTCAATAACTGCTTGAATTTTCAGAAGGACAAATGCGAGGATTTTGCTTATTAACATAGCCATTCAAATGAAAATGAGCTTCGTCAGAAAACATGATTGTTTTTACGAAATTTGGTTATCACAGATCCATTTTCATAATGAATTTGAATTATTTTTATGCGATTTTTGAGCAAAAATGAATTTAATATAATAAAATGTAGTGCAATTAACTGAATGACAATCCTATTGTAAAAAACAGTTCTTATTGAAAAACCCTATGTGAAGAAAATCAACCCCATTAAAAAACTTTTGGTTGGAAAATTTTGTATAGATTCGAATACTACATGTACCACAAGGATTTTCCCTCTTCTATACAATATAACTACAAAATTTCTTGATTATTTGTATTTCGTATCAAGACAAACTTGTTTACTTTTCGTTAACGAAATGAACAAATGTTCGTTCGTTATATGAAATTCGATTAAATCTTAAGGTAACAGCAACAGGAATAAAAACACGGTTTTCCTAGAACATAATTCGGTTGTGTTGTTGTTGTTATAGTTCCCGTTCCCTCTAATTAAGACAAAAAACTTGGTAGAAGATATTTTCCAAGGGATATCGGTTCAATTTTATATAATTTCAAGAATTTTATATAGTCTCGAAAGTGTATAAAGGACCTTTTTCTGTTTTTGTCAAGATAAAATTCAATTTAATTAGATTTTATATAAAATTTTGATAGTGTTATAAAATTAAGTTAATTTTCTGATTGATGTAATCTAATTAAAAAATGACAAATTTTTTTGGTTTTGTAGATTGTTTAATTGGAACATCATTTTTTTTGTTATCAATTGAAAGTATTAATATATCAACTAATAACTGTCGTTTAAAATTTCATAATTTCTGGTATGACAGATTAGCTGTCTTAGATGAACGAAAAATATGATTTTCTACTTTTTGCATTTTCCCTAGGAGATTTATTAATAGTCAATTTTTTATGCCCTATGGTAGAAATGGGACAGAAAAACTGTCAAAACTAACATTATTTTAAGGGTTTTTCTTCATAACTTTTTTTGCTTTTTTCAAAATTTTTTCTAATTTGCAGCTCACCCAGGCTTTGATAGCATAAGTCTAATCTGCAAATTTTACTCAAATCGGTGTATTAGTTCCGAATGTACATCAAAAAAACTTTATGAAGAGGGTTATTTTCTCCTAGGATTATTTCTTTCTCCACTATCCTCGGACCGATTTGACTAAAATTTAACACGGTATCATGTATTTTTGTGTAGTTAATCCATATAATTATTTTAAACAAAATTTCTTCACAAATTTTCGAATTAAATCCTAAAAACTATAAAGAAAAAAACGACAAAACTTTCTGGTTACCCTGGTTTTTATGCCCTATGGTAGGTACTATCAGAGGGTATATTAGTTTTGTCACTAAGTGTGTAACACATAGAAATAATAATCGGAGAAAAATTTCAAAGGTATGGTTGTGTAGGGAATCAAAAGTTACATCGATTTATGCATGTCCGTCCGTCCGTCCGTCCGTCCGTAGACAAGATAACTCAAAAACGCGTTATCTGATTTTGATGAAATTTATAATTTGAGTTGCTTATTCCTTAACTTGGTTTGGTATTGCATTTGAGCTAAATCGATCCACGGGGGGCAAAGTTATAAAGGAAAAACCAGGGTGACCAGAAAGTTTTGTCGTTTTTTTCGTTATGGTTTTTCGGATGTAATTGGAAAATTTGTGACCCGATTTTGTTCAAATTAATTATATTGGTTAACTGCATAAATAGACGATACCGAATTAATTTTCAGTCAAATCGGTCAAAGGATAGTGGAGAAAGAAATAGTTGTAGCCTAAAATAGGCCTGTCATAAAGTTTTTCCAATGTATTTTAAAAAGTTATATACGGATTTGAATCAAATTTACGAAACGTGTTTGTACTATTAGACGCCAGCCTACCTGTGAATTTGGGCCAATTTGAGAATGAAGAAACGAAGTTATGGAGAGAAAACCCTTAAAATATTCAGTTAAGCAGAAAGTTCGTGGCGTTTTTTTTCCAATAGTTGGCTTTAGAATCGTATAACTTTAGTAGTTCTAATCCTATCAAGTTATGTTATAGCGCGCTGAAAAGGTGACATCTTATAGAATACTTAGAAAAAAAAAATGTGAAATTCTGGCAGAACAAATTGGGGTAATTGGGTTTTGAAAATGAGCCAAAATTCTGAAAAAAATTCCCGATATTAATGCTCCATGTTAGGTACTACCGTCCGTCCGTTGACAAAATAACTCAAAAACGCGTTATGCAATTTTGATGAAATTTAGAATGCTACTTGGTTATTGCTATAGTGGTTTTGGTATTGCATTTCAGCAAAATCGACTGAGGGGCAGCGAAGTTATTAAGGAAAAACAGGGGCGGCCATAAAGTTTTGTCGTTTTTTTTATATAGTTTTTCGGGTTTAATTGGAAAATTGGTAAAGCAATTTTGTTTAAATTAGTTATATTGGTTGACTACATTAATAGACCATACCATTGTAAATTTCAGTGATATCGGTCTCAGGATAGTGGAGAAAGAAGTAGTCGTAGGAAGAAATAACCCTGTTCAGAAAGTTTTTTTGATGTATTTTCAGAACTAATGCACTGATTTGAATGAAATTTGCAAATTAGACTTATGCTACTAGGGTCTGAGTTACTTACAAATAAGAGAAAATTTTGAAAAGGGCAAACAAAGTTAAGAAGGAAAACCTCGATATATTGTTACTTTTCACAATTTTTCTCTCCCATTTCTACCATAGGGCATCAAAAAATCGGCTATAGGCCGATTTTACATTACTTTATGTTTCCTTTATAGCTTTGCTCCCCTTGGATCGATTTTGCTGAAATGTAATACCAAACCAAGTTATAAAATAAACAACTTACATTGTAAATTTCATCAAAACCGGATAACGCAATTTTGAGATATCTTGTATACGGACAGATGGATGGACATGCATAACTCGATATAACTTTTGATTCCCTACACAACCATACCCTTAAAACCTCTCTGGTAGTACCTACCATAGGGCATAAACATTGAAGAAAAATCCATAGAAAATTTATAAATAGACATTTTGTTGGATGTTATGACATTTCAGTTCAAGTTTATGAGTGAAATACAATTTCTGTTTAGGGTCACTGGCTAATACTTAAAAGCCCTCCTACCTATTTACATACGAACCAATTTGCTTAACATTTTACATTAGTATACATTTCATATAGTATCCAATACCCAATCTTCCATGATTCCAAAATGAAAGTATGGAGATAAAATAGGTCAATGGACTTAATTTATCGGACAAATTCCTATTATTTTATATGCAGTTGTTTATTGATCATATGAAATGGTGCCAAATTTCTGACAAATGAAAATTGTACACATAGTTACAGTTCCCTAATATAATACCGTTTAACCGTGGGTACATAGTTGTCTTTCTTATTTCCTAAATGAGATCTTGCCCCATGTTACATCTATATTACAAATAAGCCATTTTTTGTGGTTCCTACAGCGATTACATGTGCTCTAAGTTTTCTTCATGTATTATATTCGAAAAATTTTTGTGGCCAAAAAGAAGCATTTCTCATTTAGCATTTACGGTCCAAATTAAATCAGTTCCATCCTATTTTAATAACCTATCCTTGTATCAAATTTAAACAAAATTGTATAAAACCTTTTTCGCGTTATCGTTCATACTATTAAAAAGCTTACAATAATTTGAGTTTCTAACTTGAATTCTGATTTTGGCACGTCTGCAAGCACCATATCATTAATAGTATTGGTTAAAAAGACTCTGTGTGATATACAACTGTATGTATTTACAGTGTTTTTTACAAATACTATTAAAAAGAAGGTGAGCTTTGCAGCACTGTAATCGTATCAAAAATGTATGCTTAAAATATGACATGTGATACATACTATACAAAGAAAGTAGTCACTCACAGTCATATAAAGGATGTACGTTCGGATATGATTGCAAAAATAGTCGATTCGAATTCACATGTCAATAAAACATGTATTTCCGTTGAAAATTGTGATGTCGAACTTTTACCTAAAATCTAAGGAACTAAAAAAAAGAAAAATTCATTCAAACAAAAAAAAAAATTTTTCTTCATTTCTAAATTATGTTATTTTTCTTTAGAACATAAATCATTTAATGAATCACTTTGATCCTTTTTATTGATCTCTTTTGAGTCTTTATAGAACCGTAAAGTCTTAAATATCGTTACGAAAAATCTCTGCAACAAAACGTTCAATACGAAATTAATCAAACGTTCTTTCACGTTCAAGAAAACTAAACTAAGATTGTCTATTTGACATGGTATATACTTGTAGTATTAGGAGATTTTGTTTCCTTTTCGTGTCTAACGAGGAAACATGGACGAGAAGAAAAAAAAAAAGGAAAACCCTCTTCGAAAAACCAATGAACGAGAAGAATTTAAATGGCAATAAATCCAGACCATTTAATACCACCAAAGTCATTGTTCTTGTGGTATATTTTTTTTCTGCCTCGTTTTCCATATCAGCAGGAGGTGACGGTACTAAGATATCAAACTGATAGTATCCCCCTTTTCTTTATTTTCCTTTTTTTTTGGGGTATACCAAACTTTTGAAAGGTATATATGGTTTTTGATACCAGAGAATTATATTAATCCTGGTAAAAAAACGCATATCGAATGCTAATCATCGTGTAATAAGAAACTATATAAAATTAGAATAAAACTATGATAACATAAATATTTGTTTTTGGTGGTTTTATTTTTGGGTGCGAATGGGTAACGAGAAACCGAAGTTCCGCTTTTAGTAGATTTACATGGAAAAATATTGATTTTATAAATTAAATTTTTGTTGATATAGTTAATTGCAGTTTTAACGAACTCCTCTAGAAGTATATAAATTCTTAATGTATAAGAAAAGTTATTAGCAAAATCGATATATAGAAGCTTTTAAGAATATACTATACATAAAATATTTTATGTTCTGTAAGTTTTATACTAGTTTTAAATAAACTATGTATTTTACAATATACTTTTGTAACAATGTCCTAGCATTCATTACAAATTAATCCCTTTAGAGACGTGTAGACCGTGACTCTCTGATAGCGCAACATTGTTCTGTAATTGAAATCTACAGAGTTTTAAAATTAAAATTTAGTTCGTTACAAGAAAATTTTAAAACTATAATAAAATACAGAAAGGGTGACTTTTTAGGCGTGATGAACTTTAAATTCAAAAAATAACATAAAAAGTAAACTTTTGATCAAATATCTTTTTTTATTCGAAAGACCTATTCATGGTAATAATATTTAAAAACGACTTTGGGCATATGGCCACCGTGACTGTTTTTGACAAAGCGCATATTTTCCGGGTTGTCATTTTGATCAATGGAGGCCATATGTCACGAATAATACGAATAATGTTGGCCAATTGTTGCTGGTTTATCAGCCCAAACCAATGACTAAACAAAAACCCATAGAAAATGTTTGAGTGATATCATATCACACGACCGTGGAGGCCAATTTACAGGGATATTTCTCAAAATCACATTATCGCTAAATCGTGAGTTCAATAAATCGACAGTTTCTGTCGATGTATGGCACGTAGCACCTTCCTGTTTAAACCACATCTCAGCAGGATAAATGTCATCCATATTTTCGAACCAATATTCATTCATCATGGTCCGGTAACACTCTGACTGACCATAACAAGAGCTCCCGTCTTATTTTTAAAGAAATAAGGACTAACGATGCTTCCAGCATGTAAACCTCCTTTTTTAGATGTATTGGCATCTCTAGAATCTCTTTTAGGTTGGTTCCACTCCAGAAGCGACAATTTTGCTCATTAACCCATTGAGCGAAAAATGAGCCTCGACACTGAACACAATTTTGATGAAACGGCAAACCAACTTGAGCATAAATTATCTATCAGCTGTCAAATTGGATACCGCTGGAAAAAGTCTGGCCAATTCGAGAAACAAACCTCTAAAAATATCACCCTTTACATGGTATATCACGTAATTGAAGTACAAATATGGAAAATTCAGTCTTTTCGGTTTTTCTTCAATCAAGACTTGTTAGAGTTTTCATTTTCAATGTATTTTTATATTTTCCTTTTCGTTTTTGTGAACAACAGGACACGTCTGCAAATGCTATCCAGCATATTGTTTCTTAAGAAGATTCATTTTATGAATTTGAAATTCCAGTCAAGCGCATATGTAGCTGCACTATATAGTTAAGTTATAGTCAAGTTGATTCTTTCTTTTTCTTAATTTAAAATAATTTTAAAGTTCTTTTGTGGCTCAAAATGAATGTTAAAAAACTATTTCAGATATTCAATTTAAAAGGGTTATTTTAGTTACGTTGATCACAGATAAGATCTTAGTTGTCTGATGTATATTTCAAGAAAAACTAAGAACGATCTTTAATTCAAGTTTCTAGAGACCAAATATTTATGGTTTTGATCGAATTTCGAAATTTAGACATACCAGCAGGAGATTTCTAAGATGTTGTAGATTAATTGAATCAGAAAAATTTTTGTTTGATTGACAAGATCTTTCAAATCCAAGAGAAGTATACGGAAGTATATTTGGGCGGATCCTTTTGCGGTATTCCGTTACGCGTAGTGAATCGTTGTATAATTGTATAATTATCTGTAGAAAAATTCACTATACAATGAAAAGGGAATATCCCTATAGTCTAGTCAAAGGGTCTGATTCATTATAATTACCAAATTCTAGCGACTAATAAAGACATCGATAGTTAAAATATATCTCTGTGAATGAGTATTGCCTAAAGTTCTACTGATATCCTTGTCTTGGGGACCATAGTACCCACTTCAACGTTATCTAAATCTTTATTATAGATAATTAACAAAAGGAATCATGCTAATTCAAATTAAAAATAATATCAAGAAAAAAGAACAGCCATTAAAATACGATATCATTATAATTGTAAATTTAAAAGGACATAAGAGAAATTAAGATTATTTTCTTTTGGAACCTTTTGTCATTATATTTAATGGGCTAATTTTAAAGTATATTTCTTTGGTTAAAGAATTTCATATTATAGTATCATATTCGTTAGACAAACTCAAAGAAATATATAGACTTAAAACTTGCAAAACAGATTTGTAACAATTATTGCTCAGTATCCATCCTTAACTTTTTTATAACTTCATTTCTTTTAGTATTTAAATTACAAGTACTATACTTAAAATAACTTTCATTAAACAGAAATAGTATTCCCTTTAAGGATACCCGAAATATATCTTCGTCTTTGATCTATTGAAGAAGGTTAAATAAAAATTTTTATTTTTTAAATTATTTATTTATGAAAATAATTCTCAATTAATTTTGGAAAAGCTTTTTAAAAGGAAAATTCTAATTTGTATTATGATTTAAAATATTTTTGCGTGTATAATTATTTTCATTAACTAATTTAATTATCATGTTTTCTTTTATATAATAATTGCAATGAACATTATATTTTCGAGTGCTGTATATCACAAAAAGACCTACTAAATTTTGTGTACCAAATGTATACCTTCATTCATCTTGAAAACATATCCTAATTAAGTATGAAAAGGTCATATTTACTTATTCATTTGTATTTACATTTTTGATATATATTATTGTAGAGTCCTGTTTAAAATCTCGTTTTTTTCTATACATATGTATATTTTCCAATGGTTTTTCTTTTGAGGGAGCGCCTGCACTGATAATTGATAATGATCAATTGAAAAATGTAATACTAGACTAAAAAATTTGTCCAAAATGAATGTGAACTAATGATGATGATGGACCATGGTTATACTTTTTTACACTTTCCTGATTCTTTTCATAGAAATTTTATAGAATATCAAAGATTAAAGTCTCCTTTTTCGGTTGAAAAATGGATACGAACAAAAAAAGGGGGAGCTCTTCTATATGTGTAAATATATCCAGGTACATATAACTAAAAAAAAAGAAGGGAATATTTTCGTTTAGGGTTTTTAGAATTCTACATGCTATGTTTTTAAAGCTTTTCACAAAATACATAAAATATTTATGGGTGAGTTTCATTTTAATGGTATACAAATATACAACCCTCCACAACTGTTTTATATATCTAGAGAGACAAGACATAGGATTATTTTTTATTAAATTCGTTACCCTTAGCTATTTAAAGGCGAAATAGAATAGAAAAAATAGTTCATCTCTCGGAAGACGATATTCCTGTTTAATATTTCCTGACATAGAATTTGCTCTGTCATTGTGACTGATATACCCTAGAGATGTCCTGTTGTTATTTATATCATTTTAATGTGTTTTTTTTTTTGTAATGTAGAATCAAAAGGCATACTGGAACTGGTTGGAAGTATAACTGAGGATTATAAAGTCGTTGTTTTCTGCAGCATTTTAAAGGAAAATTATATATTTGAAAAATAATATTTTATATTAAACTAACCGAAGTTATTGGCTGTTATATCGTCGCATAGTGATATTCTTTTACAACCAGATTTATCGTATTCCCAGAGGCAGTTCAGGGTTTCCATCAATCTTTTAAACCAGACGAATAAAAGAGATGTTCTTATTGTTTGTAACTAAGATTCATTTAAATTTTGAATTTCATAATTTTTTCATTAGAAAAGTATTTTAGAATTCCACTTTTTTGAAGTGTCTTGAAAAAGAAAAACCCTTGAACATTTTCCTTAATACATGTTTGATTCTTACTCTCATAAATCTAATCATAATTTTTTTGTACTTTTAAAAACTCTTTTTCCGAAATTACTTTCACTTCAATTAAAAATAATATAGAATAGAAAAACAAAAACCAAAGGATCAAAGAAATTTTCTTATTCCTAATAAGTTCAAATTTATATCTAATTCTTAGGCTGTAAATAAAAATAGCTTGAACTTTTAAAAATTAATTGAAATATTTTTCCGAGAACTGATTGACATATTGTCAATTTGATATGATAAATAATTCTAAAATTAGATTTAAAAAAGGTTTCCAATTTTAGTTTTTATCAAAACAAAGGGTTTAAAGTATAATAACCTTTCTTTGATCATTTTTAACATAATGAAAGCCCATTTATAATGACAGTGAGATAAAAAGTATTTATACTGATTCAGACTCGGGATTAGTGTCTGAAAATAATAATAAATAATAAATTTTCCTTAATAAATTATAAATTGCCTATTTTTAGGCGCGCATAAAAAACATTTGATAGCCTTTCAGACAGAGAAAAGTTATTTTCATGATAGTATTATATTTTAGGAGTTTTAGGTATTGCAAATGAATAATTTATAAAGATAATTAACTATAGGTTGATTCTTCTATGTGTGCTATTCTAGTATTTATTAGACAAAATAAAAATAGATATACTATTACGATCGTTAGTCACATTGTCACACTAGTTTTTTTTCTTCCATTTATCATTGTCAAGCAAGATGTCAAGTGTTACAGTAAAAGATGTTGATCAACATGCAGTTCTAAAATCTGTTGCAGTTATCTTAAAAAAGACTGGCAAATTGAGGGTGCCAGATCAAATTTATATCATTAAAACCGCTAAATGAACCAGACTGGTTCTATATTAGGTGTGTATCAATTTTAAGGCATTTATATCATTGTTATCCAGCTGGTGTTGGATCAATTACAAAAATTTATGGTGGACGAAAACGTAATGGAGCAAATCCTTCTTATTTTTGTCGATCAGCTGTTGGTGCTGCACGTAAAGCTTTACAGACACTCAAAAATTGTCGTTTAATTGAAAAACATCCAGACGGTGGACGCAAATTGACTTCCATTGGACAACGTGATTTGGATCGTATTACAAATTAAATTGCTGGAAATAAACGTGGGGCACGTAAAGAACCAGCTCCTATTATTATTACAACATAAAATTCTGTTAGATATATATAAAAAAAGTTTATAGACTTAGACTGCTAGAAACTGAGAAATCTCTAGTTCAAATCCTGAATTCGACAATTTCTGTTACAGTATCCTTTTTATTGTTTCTGGTATTAGTATGGTATGTATTAAATATCCTCTATTTTCATGCCACCATATAAAAACATAAATATTCTTTTAAGACACATATTTCATATTCATGATTATATAAACAATTCTTTTCCTGATCGAAATCTTTATCAAAATTAGTAATAGTAAACCCTCTTCGAAATCTAGAAACATCAAAACTTTATGTAAGAAAATAATAATCCATTGAGAGAAAACATGGCAAAAATATGGTAACATATTATTTGGTATTCATCTCTACTACCACCCCATCTGTAAACTATCATGACCAGAACAAATTTATATACCCTCGAAAAAGTTTCCCTTTTAGGAAGGTGATGATTTATATCAAGAAATGATGCTGCTTGGATGGTGGTGGGTGATGTTGGTGTGTAAACCAGCAAAACAGATGGCAATTTAATAGCATTCTCATTACTCCACAGCATAATATAAACATAAATATTTATGATATAAAAGTTTTTGGGGATGCGTATAAAATAAAGACACAGTGTTTTTCTTCTTTTTTTTTGGATAACAATTATAGTTTAATAGTAATAGTAGCTTCATACATGTTTTTTTTTTTGTTTTGTTTATAACATCGGATTTTATTTATATTTTTTGTTGTTACTTAAATTTTGGTTTGTTTTGAATTTTTCTTTACTATATATTTAAATGTTTGATTTTCGATTAAATTTGTTTATGAAACATTTCGAGAATAATAATAATAATAATAGTTTTTCTGAAGGATATAATTTTTTCTTTTTTTGCCATGAAACAAGAAACATAATTTTTATAATTTTCACACAATTTTTAAGTTTTTAATTTTCGTAATTAATGCTATTTTATGGTTTTTATTTTATGTTATTTATTCTGTTGTTTATTTTGTTAATATTATTTTAGCTTTTCTTTTTTATGTTCCTTTTGTTTTCAACTGAAGAAAGTACATGTAATTTAATTTTTATTTTTATTTTTTATTTTTATTAACACATCTAATAACTACATTTTACATCTAATAAAAAAAAATGTTGTTTGTTTTCCGTTGAATCTATTTCTTTTCTTTATTTTTTTGTTTAAAGTTTATCTAAATTGTTTATTTTTTAATTTACTAATATTTTTTAATATTTATAACATGCATATTTTAATTTCTTAGTTTTTTAATTATTTTTTTCTTTTAAGTTTCTTAAATAATATTAATTTTATGCTTTCAAAAAAAAGAGAGATCTTTCTTTTTTATGCTTTTTTAATAATTTTATTTAATTATTATTAAATTATATAAATTTTGCTTTTCTATTACACTTTGCCGGCACCGTTTTATATTATTTTGAAAAATTTTTTCAAATCAATTAAAATATTTATTAGAAATTAATAAGAATTTTATTTCCTTTATTTCTCTTTTTTTTTAAAAACGTTGCAATAAATTATTTACAAAATAAATTGATTTTTAAAAAATTATAAGATTATCAATAATTACTATTTACTAAAATTTTTCTTTATTCATATTTATTTTTTAAATAATTTATTGATTTTTATTTCTATTATTTACAAAAGTGTTTTTATATATTTTTTTTTAGTAATTTTTAAAACACATTTAATTACGAATTTTTAAATTTTTATTTTTTTATTTACATTTAAAAAATGCGATTAAATATAAACATAAGGTTTTCGAATATTTTTTTGTTTTTATATATTATATATTTTTAATTAGTTAAAATAAAAAATAATTCGCTACATATGTCTTGGTTGTGAGCCTAGAGTCTGAACATATGACAATGCTCAGACCAATTTTTACCGGCTTCTTCAATTATACTACTCCAATTATTTCATGACGACAGAGTAAGAAACTGAATTATAGTACAAATATCTTTGTAAGATTTTAAAACAGGCATACTTTTATGTAGGACCTTTGAATAGTAAAGTTTCTGTAAGCATTTATCAAACAAAAATCGCGATTAATAAAAACAAAAAGAAAGACAAGTTTTAAATTTGATTTTTCGATTAGTTAATCAGTCATGGATTTGTATATTTCGCGCTTTTAGAGTACCTATTAGCGCATGATTTGAATAATTGATTAATTGAGTAAACAGAATTATTCCAATATTTTGATTAATCAAAAGAAAACTGTTTAATTGTTTCATTTAAGAGAAACAAAACAGAATAAATTTGTTGAGAGAAATCCTATGGGGGTATGAAACTGCTTATTTTTTTACTTTCCCGATAAATGAATGTTTAAAGGAAAGTACTATAATTGTGCGAAAACCTAACTTTTATTCTAGAAGGGCTAGAAAACTGAAAACAAGTGCAAGATCCGTTTCATCGAACGTAATTAGCCCCATGTCCGTCGGTCTGTCCGCCCGTCCGCCCGCTTCTTTAAATCGTTAATAAAATCTAAATGGAAGGTCTGATTTCCATGAAATTTTCACCGTTTTGATGTTGTCTCAAATGCAAGATGGTGTTAGATTCTGTGTGAAATTAATATATGGCAGCACTATTCGGTAACGTTTTTTTTGTCTAAAAATGTCAAAATTTTGTCCGGACGGTACAGACCGATTTCGACAAAATTTATGTAGTTCATGTATTAGACCCTAATTTAGAACTGATTAGTTTTTGGGCTATATTCGACTGTGGCAACACTGTCTAAGAATACGTTTTGTCCAAATATAGTCTATTTTTCTTATTTATTTGCTTCTGTTGCTTTCAAAGTGTAAGTATGGGAAGCTAGCAAAAAAAAACCGGAATAAGTACCTACAAAAAAAAACAAATTGCAAAAGAGCACGGGCATGGCACTCTTATGAAATTTTTCAAGAAATTAAAGAAATATTTAAAGAAATATTTAAAGAAATATTTTTTCTTTTGTTTTTATTAGGCTTTTTCTTTTTATTTCATATAAAAATTTACTTCTCTTTCTAAACAGTCATTTTTGATTAAAAATTTTGATTTCTGCCTATTTCAATAGAAACGAATTAATTGATTTAAGACCATCAATTATTCAATTATTTACTAACCTCAAAACCAATTAATCAACCATGCCCTACTAGTACCTAGATATTATATGAGTGCAACTCTAACCGCCAGTATATAATATACTACTTCGCGTCCTCGGAAAACTGCCAAGATTTTCATGTTCCATTATTGATTTTAATGAAACTGTGGTAATCTAATCTCGATAATTTTTCTTCAATATCGAATGCTCGATTCGATTTAGTCTCTGTCATTTTTTTTATTAATCTGTTCCTATTTTACTCGTTCCTTTTCCGAATTTATGATTTATGTTTTGTGTGTTTTTTTATATCGTTTTTAATTTTTTTAATAATTTTAAATTAATATTTTTTTTTCGGCGTGTATTTGCATAGATTTTGAATCATGTAAATTATAAGATTAAGTTTATTAGCGCACGTATATTTTTATTTTTATTTAATTTTTTATATTTATATTATTAATAATTATGTATTTTTTTTAAAAATATATTAATTACATTTTAAATATCTACATTCTTAAAAACTACAAGAAAATCTATCTACAATATATTCTTTTTTTAATTACTAAAAAAATGAAGAAAAATAAAAATGTCTAAAATAATATTGAATATTAAATTATTCGGTTTTTTAAATAATTGTTGTTTGCAAATAATTAAAAATTTTATCTAATTTTTTTTTTAAATATGTTTTTGTGTTTGAACACAATATAAGCACTTAAAGTTCTTAATTTTTTTCTCCTAAATTAAATATAAAATAAACAAATCCAATAAAAGTGTTTAAAAATCACAGACACTTTTTTTTAAAGAAGAAATAAAAACAAAATTTTTTAAAATGTTAAAAACAATACTATTTTAATTAATTGAGAAAATTTAATATTTTTTAATAATTTTTATATTATTATGTTTTTACAATTTTTTTTATATATTTTTTAAATAATTGTTTTATGTAAGTCTGAGTCCTAACATTTTACAGTCGAGAGAGAAATATATTTACAGACATATCTTTTTGATATGAGAATATTAAATATTAAATTTTTAAATGTTGTTATTTTGGGATATTGTGGAAAATGTTGCTGTATATTTTTTTGAGAATGCTATACGCGTCTATCATACAAATATTTAGCGCCGGATAACATCGGGCGCTAATTAGCGATGGATAGGAGGTATAGATAGCAGGATGGATAGTACTATCTACCAGATGGTAGATGGTGCAAATCAAAGTTTTTTTTTCATTGGAATATTTAAAAATAACAGAAATTTGGTTTGAATCTTGAATCATACCTGATTTTCGTCAGGTTTTTTTTCCATTATCTTTATTCATTTTTGTTTTATTTAGTTAAAACAATATAATATAATAATAATAAAATCTTTCTTTTGAGAAAGTAAATTAGCGCCCGATAGAATTCCCAATAAAATACAGCATGTGTGTTTTTATTTTTACATAATTTTGTGGATAACTTTAATATTTTCTTTTTATTTATTTATATTTGTGAATTTATGTTGCTGATTTTTCATTTTTCTTTTTTTTATAATATTTAATGATATTATTTTTTTTTTCTTCTTTGAATTTTTGAATTTTCTAAATTTTTTCTTAAATAGAATATTTTCTAGAAATATTTTCTTTTGTGTATAATTTTAATAATTAATAATTGATATATAATGTTTTTTTTTTACATTTATATTTAATTGCATTTTGTTGTCGGATTCATCGTTTCTTTGTTTTATATATATATATTTTTCATTTTATATATTTTATAAATAATATTTATAAAGTTCTTGATTTAACCGATCAACATTGTTTCATTAAAATGTAATTGATACGTTTTGATGGGAGATTTTTTTTTTTAATATATGAATTTTATATGCCTTTTTTTTAAAAGAACAAAAATAAAATATAAAGTTCTATATTTATGATATATTTTTTTTATTTTTAAATATATTTTGTTTGATTATTTTGTTTTTATGTTCAGTGAATTAAATTATTATAAATTTATGTATGTTTTTTTTTCTTTGATTGGATCCAAAAATAACAAATTTATATCAATTTAAAAGGAAAAATCTGATAGAAGTTTATATTTTTTTGAATTTTAAAAATAATATATTTAAAAGAAATCCATATAAGCCTAAATTTAAACATAAATAAATAAGGGTTTCTATTTGTCATAGTGTTGCCAAAATTAGGATTAAAATTAAGTTTTTAGAGTGTTCTTGTACTGCGTACTTTAGTGCAGTAGTTAGGTTAACTTCTCATTCTAGAGCACTCCTCAAGGCCTATTTCTCCAAGGAATTTAAGTATCCGGAGTAGATCAAGAAACCATCACCCATGTTCTGCATTTCACTTTTTATGAAATGGAATGGTGAAAATGAAAAGTGGTGTTCTCAAATTCGATCAAAATGAAAAAAAAAAATTATATGAATTGAAATTTCGAAAATGAAATTTTGGTTTTCTGAAATTCGTTTTACTCGAAATGGTAATCGAAATGAATTCACTATCAGCTGATGCCGTGAAATTTATATGAATTGTTACAAAACTAAGGAAAACATTTAAAATAAATTCAAGTTTTCTTCACCCAATGACTCCATTAGATTTTTTGAATATTTTTTTATAAAATTTCTAAAATTTTCTCATAAAAAAAATATTTTGAAATAAATGTTCAAAATTTTTAAAATATCAATTATTCCCGGATTTGTAATTAGTCGAAACCGGACTCGAGATATCAAAATTTTCTTAGAAAAATGCATTAAGGTAATGTAAAATCTATTCCAATAATTGAATAATAAATGAATTCCAGAACATGGGTGTATATCTTAATTGGGGAGAAGCAGTATGTTCCTAGATGTTTCCTTCTCCTACGGAGTAGTGTTTCACAATCGGAGAGAATATGCATTGGGGTCTCTTTGTCCACCTCGCAGAAACTACGGGTGCCAAAATACTAGATTCAAAAAATTTCATAAAAATGCCTCTATTACTTTCGAGATAAAATATATTGTTATTCACTTGTTGAAATGGCAGTACCTAAAGGCTCAATTATAATGGGCAAAAATCAGTTTTTTGCTAACTATATGCAAGTCAAATCCGTTCAACCGATTATAATGGGCACAAACAAGAATAAGGATTTGACAGTTAGACGTCAAAGAATTTTGAGTTTTTTAAATTCTTTTTTGTAATTTAATTTAATTTAAAAAAATTGAGAATCATTTAGAAAAAAAATTTTCAAAATAAAAACCAAATCGTCATGAAAAAAATTAAATTTCCGTACGGAATGTAATAAATGATTTGTATTGCTTAAACATAACGAAACACAAATAAATTTTAACGAAAGCTTGGCTATGCACATTGTAATCGGAGTATACGATTTATAAAGATTAGTACATTTCCTGAAGTTCGGTTATGCTTGGCTCTTCCCATTATAATCGAGCCTTAAAGCCTGTGAGTAAAGCCATGACAACTGAATTTTAGCTGATAATACTCTTTCATCCTTCCTAGTGATCGAAAATAAACAAATTCTAATTTGCTTACTGTAATCTCATCCTATAATTGTAGGATTTAAGAAGATTGCAAATTAATGTTTAACAAATAAAACACTGGTATTATTTATTTAACCTATTTAAAATCTTCTGTTCTACAAATACTAGACTGGATACTAAATGTGTTATAGTTGAGATACCTACTAAAATGATTTACGAATATTTATGATATATTCTTATATTAGTTTTTGTTAGTAAATTATATGAAAATTGGTAATTACTTCTTTAAAAAATGAAAATATAAAGAGATTCTTCATACAGAAACAAAAAATTTTTTTTTCATCAAAAAATTAAAGAATTGCCTATTTTTAAGCGGGCATGAAAAATACAATTGAAATTATGTTATTCTCTTGATGATATCAGACATTTTTCTTGTGGTGTTTAAATGAATTTTTAAAATTTAAATTGGTTCCAAAATCAAAATTTGAAAAATTAATTATTGTTAAAATTAAAATTTTAATTTTTTGTTTTTCTGATATTTTGTTTTTCCATAGTTTTGTTTTTCTGAAATTTTTGCTTAAGATTTTATATAGTTTTTCTTAGTTTTCTTCCTTTTTTTTTTTAGTTTTATTGACATTAAAAAATGGCCGTTTTTCACTGATATGTTCTAGTTAACTAGTTAAATTGATAAATACATACTAGTTTTTTTTGTTTTTGCTTTAATACATATAAGTGTATATATATATATAATTTGGTGTATAATACAAAATTTTGCTTGCTTTTTGATAATATCATTTGTTTTTCTCACAACAATTTGAAATTTTTAGTATAATATATTTTAAGACATTTTTTTTTTTTTGAATAAGACTTAAATTTAAAATATTTTTTTTTCTAAATCATAAAATTCATTTAATTCTATATATATATATAAGTATATTATGTATAAATATAATTAATTAATATATATATATATATGTTATTTTTTTGTTAGTAATAGTAATATCACTTTGGTAATAACAGGCGAGTTATATAACTCTGATATGTATCGTTACCTTGGTTGTATCTTAATGTTTAAAAATGTTCTTGTTTTGTTTTAAGAAAACAAAAAAAACCATACATAATATTGAAGATAAGATAATTTCATATTATATATGTTTTTTTTTTTTTGTTTGAAATTTCCAAGTTTAAAAATGATAAAGTTAATTTTAAAATTAAAAAAATTAATTTTTTTTTTTTGATATAATATTTACTCGTATAGTAATATAATATAATATTACTATCGAATTTGTTTTGTATTTGCTTTTTAACACTTAGAATATTATTCTATATACTTTTTTGTGCAAAAAACTTACACTTTTTTTGATATGTATGTGATAATAAGGTCTAATTGATTGCTTGATATGATTTGATTTGTTCTTATTTTGGAGAAACAACTAAAATCGGATGGTATTTTGTAATTTTAGTCAATAATTTTGTCTATCAATTAAAAAATCGTGTCCTTTTTTCCAATGAAGTGTATAGTTTTTAAAGGAAGTTTTTTTTAAAACATTGTTTCAATTCAAGCATCGAGCAGAATTGTAAATAAACTTTTCCTGAAATTAATTTTGCTGATATTAAAATCGAAACGCTCCGGCATTATCATCCTAATCAAATCGATTCCTTTTACCATAGTCCCATTCTGTGGTATGTTGTTTTAAATAATTGCACAAACTACAAAAAGCGTGGATTAATTTTAAGAGAGTATCTTTTCTAAAAGTGAACGAACGTTAATATCGCCAACATCGCCATTAAATAATTCGTGAATAAAAACAATAATCAACCACCCGACGCCGTTTTTCTAATGAATATGTTACATATTCATTAACCTATCATAGTATGGGCATAATAAGAAGGCATCATTAAAAGAAACATCCCGTAAAGCAAAGCTTATGAGTCTACGCTGAACCATCTCTAATCTGTTGATATGAACTTTATGATATGATGACCAAACTTGACTGGTGTCGAAGAGATGTTTAGTGATTTTAGGATGCGAAAATTCATTAGAACATCGTTTAACAAAACCCAATATCGAATTGGCTCTGTAAACCAATGAGTCAATATATAGTATAACTTGAATTAAGTTCTCTGTCACAAATCACGCCTAGAATAGTTATCCTACCCACTCTGCGGATTTCGTATTAATAAAAGGCATTACAAAACTGTATTCATGTCTTCGTGATAAATAATTTAGTATTTAGTATTTTTTTTTGTTTTCATATACTAGACGACATGTAATATGATTAGAACACTAAATGTTTCACAAAATTTAAAATTACTCTATCTAAAATGCCTAATCAAAGATCCTATAGTAGATCCTACTTACCTAATCTTTTATTCTATACAATTAACATAGTTTTTCGTGAAGGCTAATATTCGATAATTGTACGGTTTTAGCCCAAATCATATCAAGAAGGCATATAATAATGATAATCATTTTTCGATTCGATTTAATCTCAATCGATAATTACATAATTCCAATCATGTTTTCTTAATCGTTTTCGATCTTTTATATTTTTGTAGTAATTGGTAGTAATTGTAATCATAGATAAAATAAATATGTATCGTTGGTCCTTCAAAAATTGATAGTGTATAGTTTTGTACATAAGACAAAAGCGATCTCTAATTTTTCGTCCTATTCATATGTTGAACTCTTTCGAAACCTAATCTAAAACCCTTCGTGTGTATGCTAAGACTGTTACTTCTTTATGTAAATGAAAATTTAATTAATTTCATCTAAATTGTAATAAATTTCGTATTTTAATCAACTAAAACTGGTCAGTACGTTTATATTGCTTATATAAAACGTTACAATAATATATCTTCTTTATATTAAATTTGAAAGGCTCATAAAAACTATTTATCCTTTAAGGAAAATAATAAAAATTGTCTAGACAAAATTACATATTATGGATATAAAAATCATTGAACAAAAATCACCTGTGCTTTTTTTTTGCTTTTTATCGATTATAATTAACTTATAATCTTTAACACGTTTAATATATATAAAGTTAGATGTTCCTCCAAAAATAATTACATGAATTTTAATATAATTAAAATTCAATCAAAATCACTGCAATCAATTATGTGATTAATCTTAATATTTTGTATATATATATATATGTATATGTATTTTGTACATGATAAAATTGATATCCTTAAATTCCTATTAATACTAATTTTAAATATATATATATATATATTTTTTTTTACATAATTTTCAAAATTAAAATAAGAATTTCTTTTTAAAATTTTTAAAGAATAGAAATAAGAAATTAGAGAAGGATTTTCTTTTAATTAATTTTAAATTTTTTAATTTTTATGTTTTTTCATATTGCTTCTTTTGGACATTGAACAAGAACTAGATTCCATGAAAGAAAAATATATATCAAAATAGTTCTGTTCAAATGATTATAATTTTATTTACAATTTCCAACTCTATTTTATATTTTTTTAATTAATTAAAAATCAGATCAATTTAATTTTTGAATAGTTAGGACTGTGTTTTATTTATACATTTGCTATAGGCAAAAGATTATCCATACAACAATTTGTTCTGATTTGTTTTCATACCTATAATGTGTTAAGATTTTGTTCTTCTCCGGAACAAGAAAAAATGATATACAAAATACTACTAATGACTACATTTACACCGACAAATTTTTAGGTTAAGTTAGGTTTGGTAACACTTGTTTACACCGTACTAGACCTTAGTCTAAACCAACGCGATATGTGAGATGGGCTGTCATCTGTCAAAGCTTTCAGTGAAATTTAATATTTAACCTAATCAAAAATAACTATTGCAGTGCCATCTAATCAGCTGTCAAAAAGTTCTTAGGTCGATTTAAATTTAAGGTAGGTCTGCAATTTAGGTGACCTAAGTTACTTTGGACGTGTTTACACGTCGACCTAAGGAATTAGGTCTCTTTTTAAGTCTCGGTTGTAAACGTAGCCAATGTTGTTGTATCCCTTTTTTTTCGTTATTAAATTCTAATTCGTTGAATATTTTTATTTAGTTGAAATTAATTATTAACACACAGGCACAGGGCAGCCATTATAAATAGCATTTCACCCCTTACTGAAGAAAGGATTTCTTTTTACTTTTTAAATTATTCGAATTAAATTTTTCAATTAAGAAACCTTAACAACACACTTTTTCGAATAATACATTTTCGACAATTAACTTTATTTATTTTTTTAAGAAAACGACCAAAATGCAATATTTCCATATAAAATAAACGTTTTCGATTTCAATTTGAGGTTTAGATATATGCTTTCAATGATTTTATACTCCATTTGTTATCCAAAAGATTTTCAAAAGAAAATATCTGAAGTTAGCGTTTTTAAGGTTTGGATATATGATAAAAAGCGTGTTGCATTGGCACCCTAACTTAGGCAACATGTTAACATCAACTATAATTTAATGTAGATATGATATATTTCATTTAGAATTTCAGGACGTTTAATAATTTCTATGTTCCAAATTTTCTGTTTGAAATTCGTAAATCATTTTTTAA
Organism: Xylophagus ater; assembly: GCA_963422695.1. Classification (NCBI taxonomy): domain Eukaryota; kingdom Metazoa; phylum Arthropoda; class Insecta; order Diptera; family Xylophagidae; genus Xylophagus; species Xylophagus ater. The sequence goes on along the minus strand of OY730483.1, from coordinate 43,444,516 downwards.
TTTAATAGATTGAAATGATGATCTGGTGATTTTTCTTATTTCTCAAAAATGTCCGTGAAGTCAGTTTAATAGTTCTAACAATTTAGAAATTGAAGATTTAAAACCATTTTCATTTTATCAATTCAAAAATATAGTCGACTTCACAATTGTCAATTTAAAATTCGTATGTTGAAAAGTTTTATATGAAAATCCTATTTTAAATTTCAATTTAAATATTTAGTCGACTGTTCTAGCTTCCGTGGGAAAATACTATACTAAATTCTCATTTTAAATTGATCTGATAAATAATATGTGACAAAATTTAACTAAAAAAAAATACAATTTTTTAAAAGAAAATCTCATTAAATACATTAAACATAAAAAATGTATAAATTTCTAATATTTTTTAAAGATAAAATTTTAAAATCCTTGCCTAAATGGGTTCGAAACTCGACTACCCGATTGTTGTTGTTGTTGCTGTACTGGTGGTGGTTGTTGTTGTTGATGTTGTTGATATTGTTGATTACCAGCGTCACCTTGTCGAAATGGATTTGGCTGTTGTGGAAGTTGTCGTTGATATGTTTGATTTTGTTGTTGTTGTTGTTGCTGAGGTTGTTGTCTATGATATAGACCACCTTGTTCTTGATAACCAGGTTGATATTGACCATGCTGTTGTTGATGTTGTTGATGTTGTTGTGGTTGTTGTTGTTGATAACCATCATATTGTCCTTGTTGAACATAACCATTTTGTTGTTCTTGATCTAAATTTGTTTCTTGCATATCACTATTATCTTCTTGATATTTTGTATATTCTAAATGATTTTTATAATCACCATCAACTGGTTGCTGATCATGCATTGTATACGTTTGATATTCTTTATTTGGTGGATCAGACATTAATATATTCGCTTCATTTTCAAACGGTTTAAAATCATAAATATGTTTTAATTTAATCAATACTGGTACATATAGTAAATTTGAAAATGCGATACCAAAATTTAGTGCTGTAAAACCGATCGCTTCAACAACACCACCGGCAATAATTGGTCCAACAGCATATGCCAAAGAATATGATATATCAGCAATTGCATATATACTACCATAAACTGAAACATATCTAACATCGACTAAATAACCTAATGTTGGTAATAGTGCGGTATCAATTAATGCAATACCAAAACATATACCACATATTGGAATCATTAGAACTTTGTATGAACTTGAAAATGGTATTATAAAACAGCATAAACCTTCTAATGCTAAACCGCATGCAGCCATTAACCATTGATGTTGTGGATATTGTTTAGCCATTTTAACAGTTAATATTACACCGAATACATGCGGAAAGAATGCCGGCAACCAAATCATACCAATTTTCCAATTATCTGTTGTTAAATGATCTTCCATCCATAATGATATTGTTGGTTCTAAAAATGCTAATGCTACATTCGACATCATTAATGCCCCGGCACATACTGCAATATATGGATCAATTAATAATTTCCATATTGGTATCGATGGTGTTTGTCCTTCACGATTTTGATTAAATTGTTCTTTAAATGGTTTTATCACAAGCAACAACATAAGTCCATCTAATAAACAAATCAATGCTAATATTAAAAATGGTACTTCTTTACCAGCAAATTGATATAATGCACCACCAAATGGTGGTGCAACTAAACAGCCAAAACTTATAAATGCCAATGCAATACCCAATGCTTTTGATCTTTCATTTTCTTCTGTAAAACGATCTGCTATCATAGCTAAACCCGAAGTATCAGCAAATGCTGAACCGGCACCTTGTAATGAACGTGCAAAAAATAATACACTATAACTACGTCCGCATGCGAATACTGCTGTTGATAAGAACATTATTGTTAAACCAATTAACATTGGTAAATCATAACCGATACGATCAATTAATGCACCCGAAAATGGATTCACCATTAATTGTACAATTGCTTTTGATGCAAATAATATACCAGTCGCTGAATCTTGTCCATGATGTGAGATCATCGTTGGTCGTACTGTTGTATTACCATATTGTATTGGTGATCCGGTAACAATTTCTTGTTCACCCCATGCACCGATATAACGTAAATAATCCGGTATTATAGGCACAATCACCATATACAACATATTATCTAGTAGTAAAGCAATCGATACTATCACCAGAATCAATTTACGTTGTGATTTTGGCTCTTGAATTTTTTCCCAAACAATATCTTTAACCTCATTAAATTCGAGATTAATTACAGGAATTTTAAAAGACATTTTGAATGTTGTTTTTTCTGACTGTTATACTATTCAAAAAAATATGTTTCTAATTTATATATATAAATAAAATTATTGAATATAATTTTTTTCTAATAATTAAAATTAAAAAAGAAAATTAAAAATATATCAATTCATTTTCTTAAGATTTCCTTCGGTTCTGCTGTTCCGGAACATGTTGCTTGTTGTGTTGAGAGTCTTTTGTTGGTTATTTTTCTTATGTTTATGAGTTGTATTTTCTTGCTGGGTGGTTTTTTGTTGATGGAACAAAAAAAGTATTTGTTTTTAGGTATTTTTTTTAAGGCATCATTGTGATATGGGTTCGATGTATCGTGATGTAGTCCGCTATTGGCTCACATCCGTCAAGACAACCTTTAACAACACAGAAACAAGATTTTCCGTTAATATTTTGTATTTTTTTTTTAATATTTTGTTTTTAATTTAAATGTTTTTTTTTTTTTAAGTAGAAGAAAATTGTATTGTTTTTAAATAATTAATATTTCGTGTGTTTGTGTTTTTTTTTTTTGGTTTCTTAAAAAGTTATTAAGTAAATATTTTAATTTTTGTTTTTAATTTAAAAGGAAGTCAAATATGTTTATGATTGAAATGTTGTTTCTGTGATGAAAAAGGATGTCTTTTTTGACGTTATTATTCGAAATAATAAAATAAGTTTTTTTTAACTTTTTTAAAACAGATTTTATAAACTAAATTTTGATTCTTTTTTTCTTTTTTTAAATCTAAATAAAGTATTTATTAATATTTAATTAAAATAAAAAAAAAGAAAAACAACAACATACATTTCAATCATAAAAACTTGACTTGAATTTAAATATTAAATATATATTTTTTATTTTTGTGGCAATTTTGCTGCACTCTTGTTTAAATTCACTATAATCTATTTTCAATTTAAAAATAATATTCAAGATTTACAAACGATATAAAGAAAAAATGCAAAGAAAATTTCCGTTGATTTATGAGAAAAGTTTTCAACCACACCAAAACTTGCAGCAGAAACTTTTACAATTTTTCTTTTACTAATAAAAAGTAAAATTTTCACTTATTTTGATAAATCACTTAAATTTTAAAGTAAAATTGTTTTTCATATCAAACTAGGAAAATCCTTCTTTTTTTGGATTAGTAAAAAGGGAAATAAAAATGAATTTCACCTTGTTTCCTTTTAATATAAAGCAAAGAGACTATGTCCTGTGTTTCCTTTTTTTTTCATATATAAAAATAGTATATGTACAGCGATGGTGAACCTTTTTGAGAAGTGGGTCAAATTTTGTTCTTTATTTTTTTAGTTCTAGCTCGTAGGTCACTAATACTAGAGGCACACATAGGGTATTCATACCATATATGTGTCGTCGAATACTAGCCGAATACCATTTCAACTACGTAGCATAAATCTGGTATTTAAATTCGAAAAAGTACATGGTATTCCCTTTTTTTCTTAATTTTTTCGGCCACTGTAATCTATTCTTTAGTGATTGTCGCGCCTTTTTATTGAAGCGGAATTTTGGAATTTTGTAGGAAAGCTGAGCAATTGACACATGTTTACACTTTTTTTTTTAAAATTTTATTTTAAAAAAATGGATAAAGTAAAGAAAAAACGCAAAATTTTATCGGTGGATGAAACCTCAAAATTTATAGATATTTGTAGGAATCATATAGAGGATTTAAGAAGAGCGAAAAGAAATTCCCATATTCTCACTGAAATGGCAGAATTTCAAATGTCAAACAAATACTATGTTTGATGTGTGCCAACCCCTTTTTATACCATGGTACAAGGCTATACTGTAGTATCGATACTAAAGTATGAATACTCTATGTCTGCCTCTACTATAAGTCAGCGGCGTCACTTGGAAAAGAGGAGCAAAGGATGGTTAAAAACTACTTTTTTTGATTCTCACTTTTACAATCCTATAAAAAGTTTACGTTTCCTTTTGTTTTACAAATTTTACTTTTGCAAGTGAAAAGCAAAAATAAAGGTCGACGTCAAAAAATTTATATAAATGGGGTGATATCATGAATTACCGCACCAGGTGACATCATGCCCATGAAGGAATGCCCAAGAAGGAATGAAGAAAATCACATATATGTATTATGAAATATTATTTATGATATATAAAATAAGTTTATAAAAATCAACGTGGGGGTCATTTAAAAAGCCTGCTTGGGTCAGTGTTTGCCCCGGGGATCATAGGTTCGCTATCATTGGTATATGACTTCTTTTGCCTGGGCTTGGAAACCAATCAAGTGCCACTTGAAAGAATTTTTTTTTTTTTTTACAAAAGATAAATTCTATTGTTGAAGAGATAAAAGATAAGACGTTAAAACCTGAAAATCATGTTCTTCTATTATATTACAGTGCAAATAATCAAAAAAAAAAAAAACGAAGAAAAAAAAGGGAAATTCGAAGGGTCCAATTTTAGTCAAAAGACAAAATAAAATATATACGATTTCCAAATCCGTTCGTTGAATTATTTTGGATTTTCCTTTTGTAATTTGTTCAAGGAAATGATTTTCTAAATTCAAAGTAAATTGATATTAAATGTTATTAATTTTTTATGGAAAATAAAAATATATTCAATATGGTATTTTTAAAATACGGTGGTAAATCCCATGACTAAACGGAAAGGAAATTTCTGAACATTTTTTTAGAACAAATCTGGATTGAAATTAATAAGTTCTATCGTATTGAAAATTTTATTCATGAAAGGAAATTTCCAATCATAAATTCTAGATGGTTGTGATAGGTCACATCATGTGACTCATGTATGCTATTAGCCAGTATTACCTTGGTCTTCAAATGGGCGCATTCTTCAAAAATTAATATGCCAGAAGGATTCAGCGAATGCCGGGAAAATCTGCCATCTCTAGCTTGAGTGCAAAATTGAAGACACGTACTCATAAACATTTCCCACTGGTTCTCTGCTCAAATCAACTAGAAAAATTCCCCCCGTGACACGCACACATTGATGTGACGTGTATAAATTTACAGTGAAGAAAGGTGCATGGTTGACCAGTGTAAACATCTCAGCATGGATATGTCCAAGTTACTTAGGCCCATGTAAGGCCAATGTACAACCGGCCAATGATAGAATATATTCTTTCAAGGAAATTTCTTATCGTTTTCATGGAGAAATTCGTTGTGATTTGACCATTTAAAGAAGTGCTCCGCAACCTTTATTCATATACGGCACACTAATTTTTTTCTGACAAACTGAGGCACAGCACAATACAAAACTATTACTAAATAACTAATGCAATTAGATTAGATCAGATTATGTGATATGGTATTCTTGTATTGCGACCTTAAGATCTATTGTACCCCCTTTTCTTCGGTGAAGAAGTAATGTGATGCCTGGGTTTGTTTCAGGGAACATAAATATTTTATATTTGGCTCGATACTTGACAGTGCGACCCGAAGTTCGTGGTCAAGGCCCCTTAAGTATGATAGCTTATCATTTTTTATTAAAACTAGAGCTGAATAACTTAACTCACATTGAAATGTTGTAGCAAATGGAAGAGGAACTGCAATACCTTGTTCAGAAATCTTCGGATATTCCTCCTTTACTGAAATCCAGAAAACATTTATGGGAACTTCATTACATTTCAGCTTTAGAGTCCCGTCGGTACTCAATTCCACTAAATCCTCTTGAATTTCTAGTGGGAGTGCTGATATGGAAGCTGGAATATTTGTTTACTTTTATCATCGAAATATAAAAAATAAATTCTTCTTGGATGTAATCAACCACGACACACCTAATATCGTCCTCCGGCACATCAAGGTACCACGGTACGCTGGTTTCGGAGTAGTGATTTAAGGTATACTTCCAAAGATTTTCATGAATAAATTCTTGTCGGTAATGATAGATCCCATTCGATTGAAAGCACATACATCCTTTAAAGGCAATTTACAATCATTTTCATGAATAAATTCTAGGTGATAGTGATAGAGGTCCCCAGGAATACATCCTTTAAATGGAATTTCTGATGATTTTAAGAGATAAATTCGATCTAACTTGAAGAATATGATATTTCCAAATCATTTGCAGAAAAATTCGATTTTGTAGTGATAAGACCCATGCCACATATATCCTTTAAAAGAAATTTCTTATAATTTTCATGAACAAATTTGATACCACTGAAAGAGTATATTCTTTAAAGAAAATTTCATCTCATTTTCATGTATAAGTTCGATGCTACCGAAAGAATATATACATATATATGTCATTTAAAGGAAATTTCCAATCAATTTCATGAAAAATTTCATCGATCATCCTTTATTCCTTTTGAAAGAATATTTTCCCTACATTTAGTTTGATTTTACATAATATTATGACTAAAAATTTGAAATTAACAATCATAAATATTATGAAGCATATGCTTTCCGGAAAGTGTAAAGATTAAAGGTCTATAATACTAGTTGAAGTTATTGTTTAATTTTCCGGTTTTCATATACAATAATATGGCTTCTTATGTTCTATAATATAGTAGTCAAAGTCTTAACAAGTAGGGATTATTTTAAATCGTATTTTCAACCACATACAATTGGACAATTGTATTCAAGTTCAAAATTTTATTATATATCGGATATAAAAGGGTGTTAAATGAGTTGGAATCAATTTGACTATAATCTTTTATCGATAGAAGTTCATTTAAAACATATACTTATATATTTAGTTCAAGGTTCGAGTAATTTTCTTTTTGTAATTTTCTTTTAAAATTTTATATAAAATATGGAAGGTAAAAAGAAAATTAATCACCGACGGTTTAAAAAAGAAAAATAATACGAAATATATTCGTTTTCCACCCTCAACATTATAATGATAATAATAATAATCAAATGAAAAGCATTTTTTTTTTCATTTTGTAATTTGAGTTTTGCCCTTAAATATACACGCGAAACATACGTTTCCCTTTGAGATATATCCTAATATATCGTCACTGTACAAAGATAATTATATATATGGTATATCCACCCGATCTACCTTTATATAATTTTGTATGTTGACACATTACCAGTATATATATGTATATCTATATATGAAGTGAGTACTTGGCCTATGCGCTCCCTTATTCATTACATTTATAGTCTTGCGTTTTTTTCTTCTATCACAAAAAAAAATATATACTATTCTTAGAATATGAAGTATATACACTTAACTTAGAAGAATGAAAAGAAAGTCCTTATGGCCGGTTCTCATGCAAACTCTATACTATATACAAATGTCGGAAATAATATATTATACACGTTATAAGATACATATTTTTGTTTTGTATATTGATTTTCAAGGTAACCAACATTTCGACGACGATTCCATTTTTATTATAATAAAGAATTTTCCTGACGCAGGAAATTTGAAACCCCCAAAAGAACGGAAAATCTGTTTTCTATTTTTTTTTTTTTGTTTTTACTTGCATGTGAAGTGTATTTAAGATACATATATATATATATATGTATTTTTTATTTCAATCAGATAAAATTTCCTATAAATTGTATTAGTTTTCCTTTCGAAGACATGAAAAATTTATCCTCTTAAAAATCGGATACAATTAAAGTGATTTTCAAATTCTTGAAAATATAGAAATTGTGTCAATTTAAAAAATAGCTCTACGTGTTTAATTTATCAATTAAGGTGATTTTAATAGAATTGATTATATAATTTTATTTTCATGGAATTTCTTGGAAAATTTTCGAATTTTTTTAACTAAAATTGTATAAAAGACTAGAAATTGTAAATTTTTATATTGCCCCGCTGGCAGTTCTACATGTAGAGACTGTCTGGAGGAAAATGAGTCAGTAGAACGCTTTTTGTGTAAATCCCTGGCCTTTTCTAGAACGAGACTTGTTACATTGAGTGCGTGCACTCTGAGTAAGAAGGGGTAGCTAACTTGTGCCTAACTACGGTAGAAGGACTAACCAGTTTATGTCAACCAAGAAGGAGAAGGTACAATGCGGCATTAAAGCTCTTAAATGTGCGGCCTTCCAATACCATACAATATAATTAACCCACCATAAAGTTCTAATTGGCATTTTAGGACAACCCATAAGGCTAGTTATAATCATTTTAAATGTTAAATTTAAAGCTGCTTTTAAATCTGCATTTTTTTAGACTACTCTGCAAACAATTTGGTTGTAACCTAAGTAAGATTTTCAGTATCTGCTACATGACAGCTACTTATTAAAATACTAGCAATAGTACCAGAAACCTCCTAGTGTCTAAAAATGCTAGCTGGGATATTAGGCCTCGGTTTTTTTAATTTAATAAGTCTTACAAGGAAGGTGTAAAATTTCTGTTGAAAACGAAACTATTATAGAATTATTGTAGATAATAGAATTTAAAATTTCGGTCCTAAAAAAGGATATCATTGCATTTGAAGTCACGTCACGTTACGTTTACACCGAAACTTAAAAAGAGCCCTAAGTGCTTAGGTCGACCTAAATATGACTGCGAAAACACGTCCAAAGTAACTTAGGTTAGGTCATCTAAATTGCAGACCTACCTTAAATTTAAATCGACCTAAGAACTTTTTGACAGCTGATTAGATGGCACTGCAGTAGTGAAATTTCACTGAAAGCTTTGACAGATAACAACTCATCTCTTGATGTCCAAGTTAGGTAAATGCTTACATACGGCGTTGTTTTAGACTTAAGTCTAGTACGGTGTAAACACCTAACTTTTAGTTAGGTGACCAAAAAATTTGTCGGTGTAAACGTAGCCTATTAAAAAAAATTACTTGATATATCCAAATAATATACTAAATTTTTTTAAAATCTGATTCCTTAGTGTTTATTCAAAAAAGAAAAATATATGCTTAATGAATTAATTTCTAATATCAAATCAAAAACAGGGTTTTGAAGAAATGTGTCCTTCGTATAGTATAACCCAGAGCTAAGAGACGGTTTCCGAAAAATTTATTTTCATTTTTAGGATCCTTTTTCCGGAAACAATTTTGGTTCGACAGATTTTCTTCACATTCATATGATACACCAGTTTAAAGAACCACTTTTAGAATAGACAAAAATATTACTTAGAGAGTCATACCTCATCAAGTAGGATGTCTATGACCTATCTTTAAATTATATTATTTATTCATTACAAAACCAAAAAAAAGAACTGACATAATTTCGAGTCCAGCGCTTTACAACTATGAACTAAAGAAACTTCATGGTTCACATACTGTCGATCTACATATCTTCGATTGCGTTGATTAGATTGGTCTGTGTTGACTCTGGTAAGGTCCGAATTCAGGGTATGTTTATTTACATTCAAAAAAGAAAAAAAAAAGGAAATATTATTGTAGAAATTTTCTAGATTTTTCCTTTCTACCACAATTCATTTTCTTTGCTTATAAGTAGTCTAGCACAACAACAAAAAGAATATATATGTTGTTATTTTTTGCGTCTGGCAAATCATAAAATATTCACACGAATTTTGTTTAAATAATTCATCAAGGCAGAACAGGCAAAAAAGAACACAAACCGAGGGTTAGAAACACGCAATTTATATTTAGGCTCCAGGGGTTGATTTGGAAAAAAAACGAAAAAAAAAAGAAAATTCTATATGGAAAACGTTGGTTGTATACGCATCTAAGGGGGAAATTCTATATCAACATCATTGCTATCAAATATGGAATAAAGGTAGTATAAAAACCCCCGAATACAAATACTACAGAAAACCTGTCTACATAATTTTATAGTATATGAGACCCATCCTATATTTTTATGGTAAAAGAAAAAATTGAATATAATATATGAGGGTGGGTCAAAATGTCTCAAACATATATATTTTATTCACGGTTTTCTTTATACATATATATAAAAGTATATATTATACAATGATTATGCTATACTAAGGATTGTAAAGGGTTTTTCAATTGGGGCACTAAAAATGTTTTCCAATAGGAACGGCGAACCACGCAATATTTTTTTTTTGTTCCTTTGACATTTATTCTCATGAATAGTTGCTATTTCATCATGGAGCAAAACACACTTGAACAACGTTTACAAACAATTAAAATTTATTATCGAAATTCTGAGTCGGTCGCCGCAACTTTAAGAGCATTACGACCAATTTATGGACGACATCATCGACCTGCCCTTTCGACAATTGAAAATTTAGTGCGAAAATTTAAATCGACATACTCGCTACATAATGTTCCATTGCCAGTGAGACAAAGAAGTGCACGCTGTGAAGAAAATATCACGGTCGCTGACGCTTCAATTCAAGAAGAGCCAAATCGTTCTCGAGTATTGGCATCTCTGTGACGTCATTGTGGCCAATTTTGTGAATAAATTGCATGATATGGAGTTGGACAATATCTGGTTTCAACAGAACGGTGCCACTTGCCACACAGAGGACGTCACAATCGGTTTATTCAAAAGTAAGTGTAATGAGCGTGTTATTTCCAGAAATAGACACGTCAATTAGCTACCTCGTTCAAGGGATTTGACGCCTCCTGACTAGTTTCTTTGGGATCAGGTGAAGTCATTGGCCTATACCAATAAGCCGACGACGTTATAAGAGTTCAGAGCAAATATTGAACGCGAAATTGCATATCGGCAGATTTATGCGAAAAAATGGTCGAAAATTGGGTTCAACGGCTGGACTTTTGCGAAAGTCCCCGTGGTGGTCATGCGAAGGAAATTGAGTTCCATACATAATGGCATAGAATGTGCTTTAACATGAAATAAAAAATTCATTGATATCTCAAACCGTTTTTGTTTTATTTAAAAAAGTATTTGTGGTGCCCTTATTGAAAAACCCGATATATGAGTAAATGATGAATATCGTAAATTTACAACAAAAAATTGTAAAAATACGCATTTCATCCATAATTACACTTTAAATCAAGACATTTTTATATTTTAGTTTGAATCAAATTTTGTAGAATCTAATGAATATAATAATGATGAAGCATAAAATTGAATAGAAACATGGAAATAAGAATTTTTCTACGAAATAATAAACTCAAAGTATCTCATTTACTATTGATGGAAATCCTTGGAAACTCTGATGATGACTACTGTAATATGATTCGTCAAAAAAAAAAAATGTAACAAGAAAATAGTTAAATGTTCAAGATTTCTGATACATAACAAAATTTTGGGGCTGGGATAAAATTATATTCACAAACAACAAATAAGAAACGAAAACAATTTCGTATTATAATGGTTTTTCAATTAAAGGAAACCCTCGTAAAACAAAAATAAATTGCTCATCTTTTTTTTTCTCGTTATGTTTTCTTTCTTTAAATTGGGGTTTGAAAATGATATCCTTATTTTTGTGATATGAAAAGGATTTTTCCATTATAAACATTATACTTTAAAATGTAATAGAAATGGATATATGATTTCCGCAAGAGATAAAGAGCGAGGAGTAGGGTTTTGAATGTTATTAGCCAAAAAAAATATTGTATTTGGCAATTTTCCAATATATAATTTATTGTAGAAACTTTTTCACAGGTTTTTAAATTGTTAGAAAACTTATAATTTTCGCATTTTCTTTTCATTTTTTTTTGGTGTTCAAATAATGCCAAAAAGTTATATTTTAACTTATTTTAGAAATCAGAATTTATTTTAAAATCTCATGAATTTTTAATGAAATTTTTTTATGTAATATACATATGTGTCACTTTCCACTTAAGGACTTAAAAGGATCAAAATATAGAGAAAGTTGCTAAGCAAATGATTTTTAATGGAAAACAAATGCTATATGTCAAATGTGAAATTTCGAAATGTTTGATAAAACTTTGTGGGATTTGATTGCTTTTACTGTTTTTGATATAAAATTTATGTTAATTCCATTTTTTTTGGTGCTTATATTTATAAAATACTTTTATAATTTTTGATAAATAAATTTTCATTTTTGAGGTCGATTTTCTCTTAGTCAAATCCAAGAATCGAGATATTTGATTCTTGGATTTTTACAGAGAATTATATATAGAACTCTTTTTTCGGCTTTCATTTAATATACTAGGCTAGTCAAAAAGTTATCGGCCCCGATGTGCCGCTTTTCCTAACAATAGAAGAAAAAAACATGCGAACGCGACTTTCTCAACAACATTTGAAGCGTTTTCGAAAGGATAAAGTTGATTTCGTGCACTGATTCGTCACTATGGATGAGACTATGATCCTCAGTTGAAAGCAGAATCTAAAGAGTGGTGTGAAACCTATAATTCGGCTCCAAAGCAGGTTAGGGTACAAAAATCAGTGAAGAAGGTTATAGCATCAGATTTTTGGAATGCCACAGGAGTTTTGTTAGTGGATTATCTTCAAGATGGCAAAACGATTAACTCTGAGTATTATTGTAACCTTTTAGATCAGCTGAATGTAAAAATTCGCGAGAAAAGACCTGGTTTGAAGAAGAAAAAATCATTTTCCACCAAGACAATGCACCAGCTCACAAAAGTCAAAAAACTATTGCAAAAATCATGGAATTAAAGTACGAATTGTTAAAACATTCACCGTATTCGCCATACTTGGCTCCTAGTGACTTCTATCTATTTCCAAACCTGAAGAAATTCATGCGCGGACAACGCTTTTCATCAAATGAAGAGGTCATAGCAGCTGTAGAGGCATATTTTGCAGACCTTCCAGATTCTCACTTCAGGAATAGAATCAATCGTTTAGAAAACCGTTGGAATAAGTGCAATGAGGTTCAGGAAGAATATATTGAATAAAAAAAGCATATTTCGAATCCTAAAATTGTGTTTTTCTTATCGAGGCCGATAACTTTTTGACTAGCCTAGTATAAAGCTCAATTTTCTTGAGTTTGTTGCTTTTCTTGATATGTAACTCATCATATTTATTATTAACATTTTCATATCTCTAAAATCTTTTTAATATGAATTTTATTCCTTGGTTTTATTTTTATATATAGAAACGTGTATCAAATCAAATTATCGTATATATCCATCAAATTCAAGTCTTGTCTATTGTTGGATTAGCTTTAAGAGGAAAAATCGCTCATCTCTGATCAAAAAAAAAGAAAAAAAAAACACTGAAATATTAAAACATCACGTTCACATTGACGTAATTCAATCTTCATAATATCGATATCTTTTTCCAATATATACATTATAATATCAAAATGTATACAAATACAATTTTCTTGTATACTATCAAGAATTTTACTCAATTATGGTTCAATTTTTCAATTTCTTAGATGTTCTTAGGGTTGGAAAAGTCAAGAAATCCGGTGTCAAAAATGGGAATGTCTTTCATGTTTTTGATAAAAACCAAAAGAACGAAAATACCAATTTTCTTATAACATTTGGTTTAGTTTTTTTTTTCTTCATTCGAAATTAAATCGTGAAGGATTTTCTCTCATTTGTATGCAAATTGAAGAAAACACTAAAAAAAATTGTTCTACCAACAAAATCCTACTACTTTTGAATCAAGCAAAATTTTATATGCTTTTCTTTTATGAAGCCCGAAAAAAGAGTATGAAAAAAGTTTTTCAATTTTCTTGAAAATTCATCACGAAATCTTGAGCAGAAAAGAAATTTAATCCTGACACAAGTTGAAACAGAAGTTTCGATTATATTGTGAATCCCTCTGCGATATACAGGAATGAACAAACTGCGTTTAAATCCTATTCTTATATCCTATCTTCTTAAGTGTAGTCATTTTTATTAACTTATTTTTATGCCCTATGGTAGGTACTAACAGAGGGTATATTAGTTTTGTCACTAAGTGTGTAACACATAGAAATAATAATCGGAGAAAAATTTCAAGGGTATGGTTGTGTAGGGAATCAAAAGTTATATTGATTTATGCATGTCCGTCCGTCCGTCCGTCCGTCCGTCCGTCCGTCCGTAGACAAGATAACTCAAAAACGCGTTATCCGATTTTGATGAAATTTATAATTTGAGTTGCTTATTCCTTAACTTGGTTTGGTATTGCATTTGAGCCAAATCGATCCACGGGGGGCAAAGTTATAAAGGAAAAACCAGGGTGACCAGAAAGTTTTGTCGTTTTTTTGGTTATGGTTTTTCGGATGTAATTGGAAAATTTGTGACCCGATTTTGTACAAATTAATTATGTAGGTTAACTGCATAAATAGACGATACCGAATTAATTTTCAGTCAAATCGGTCCAAGGATAGTGGAGAAAGAAATAGTTGTAGCCTAAAATAAGCCTGTTCATAAAGTTTTTCCAATGTATTTTAAAAAGTTATATTCGGATTTGAATCAAATTTACGAAACGTGTTTATACTATTCGACTCCAGCCTACCTGTGAATTTGGGCCAATTTGAGAATGAAGAAACGAAGTTATGGAGAGAAAAACCTTAAAATATTCAGTTAAGCAGAAAGTTCGTGGCGTTTTCTTTCCAATAGTTGGCTTTAGAATCGTATAACTTTAGTAGTTCTAATCCTATCAAGTTATAGCGCGCTGAAAAGGTGACATCTTATAGAATACTTAGAAAAAAAAATTGTGAAATTCTGGCAGAACAAATTGGGGTAATTGGGTTTTGAAAATGAGCCAAAAATCTGAAAAAAATTCCCTATATTAATGCTCCATGTTTGGTACTACCATCCGTCCGTTGACAAAATAACTTAAAAACGCGTTATCCAATTTTGATGAAATTTAGAATGCTACTTGGTTATTGCTATAGCGGTTTTGGTATTGCATTTCAGCAAAATCGACTGATGGGCAGCGAAGTTATTAAGGAAAAACAGGGGCGACCATAAAGTTTTGTCGTTTCTTTTTATATAGTTTTTCGGGTTTAATTGGAAAATTGGTATAGCAATTTTGTTTAAATTAATTATATTATTAATAGACGATACCGTTGAAAATTTCAGTGATATCGGTCTAAGGATAGTGGAGAAAGAAGTAGTCGTAGGAAGAAATAACCCTGTTCAGAAAGTTTTTTTGATGTATTTTCAGAACTAATGCACCGATTTGAATAAAATTTGCAAATTAGACTTATGCTACCAGGGTCTGAGTTACTTACAAATTAGAGAAAATTTTGACAAGGGCAAACAAAGTTATGAAGAAAAACCTTAATATATTGTTAGTTTTCACAATTTTTCTCTCCCATTTCTACCATAGGGCATCAAAAAATCAGCTATAGGCCGATTTTAAATTACTTTATGTTTTTGTTTTGTTTTGATAACTTACCATAGTTATATTCATGCGTATATTTGCAGATATACCATAGATATATATAAGATAAATAAGTATTCAAGACGGATGATGTTTACACCATTCTACCCTCTCTATTAAAAATTGAGATATTTCAAAATTCTTGGAATTACCAACATTTTATATAGTGTATCAAGAAGAGCAAAAATATAAACAAGGAATTATTATCACCATCCGCGCGACCTTTTAACGTCGGGTATTTTAAATATTTGATAGAAAAGATTTGGTTAAATTTAATGTGAAAAAATTGTATACCAAAATATGGGGTTCATTGGATAAATTGCGTATCCTTTTATGAGGAAGAAAGTACCAGAAGATTTTTCTAGTTTAGAATAAAAATATATATTCATATTATTTGTCTTGAATAATAAATGAGTTGTTCTAAGATCGCTTTGACTTTTGATGTAAAACGATATAAGCTATTCGCTAGAGTGTTGTTTTGAATATTATATACATAGTTTAAAGTTTTAAATGATTCATAAATGGAAGATTAGAAAGTTAGTTATAATATTATTACAAAAAAATTCAAAAAAATAGTACGTTATGCCCGAAATTTAGGAACTAATTAAAGATAATTAGTTCTCAGCTTATATACCACTTCTTCTTCAAAAAAAGTAGTTGGTTTTATTTTACTTTCTAAAATACACACCTAACTAGTACTATATATTTTTATAATTAAGTTAATACTACATTTTATTTAAAATTTTCTAATTCACTAATATATATCGTGATATGGATTAATCCTTATCAATTTTTAGTTAAAAATATTCAGTAAAATGCAATATAAAAATTCGACTTTCAGACCTTTACTATTGAATATTTATTTCTTTTGGGAATAAACTATCAAAATGGTGAACGTACCGAAACAACGTCGTACTTTTTGTAAAAAGTGTAAAGTTCATAAGTTACACAAAGTTACACAGTACAAGAAGTCAAAGGAACGGAAAGGAGCCCAAGGCAGAAGAAAATACAACAGAAAACAACAAGGTTTTGGTGGTAAAATGAAGCCTATTTTCAGGAAGAAGGCAAAAACAACCAAAAAGATTGTACTATGTATGGAATTTACAGAATGCAAATATCGTAAAAAAAACTCCTTTGAAACGATGCAAGCACTTCGAATTAGGTGGTGACAAAAAGAGAAAAGGAAAAATGATCCAGTTCTAAATATTTTAAATACTTAACAGAAGTATTTTTCTAATTAAAATTATATAAAAACCTGAAAACGTTTTAAGGGCCTCCTGAATTCAAAAATCATATTTTTTTAGAAAATTACCACTTGTCTGTCCTGTGGTGTCAAAATTTAATTTTCAAGATATCTCTCGAACTCATTATTCAATGAAGTTCAAATTTGGGGAACTGATCAGTTACAAAAAGAAATAAATGTCTATTGCTTTTGGTATCAATCTGAAAAGCTCGGAGATTGAGTGATTTATGAAAACTGATATTCAATTTCATCTCAAAAATCACTTAATTGATTCTAATGGAATTTTAAATATTTATTTCTTAGATTATTTTGCACTAGTGTAGTTAATTTGGTGAGGATCGAAAAACTTATATCGTAAAAAGGGATAAAAAAGCACATAATGCCGACTAAAAATTGTCCAAATCAATTGAAAATAATTCTCAGGGTTGATCTTATACATTTATATATTACTATAAAATTTTACCATAAAACGATATGGAAAATTAGTTGATCAATAGATGTTATGATTCTTTTTTCTTTAATATTAATGGAAGAAAGTATTCTTTTGAGTGTATCCATTGGTAGTCTAGAAGCAGTTATTTTGAGAGGTTTTTCCTGTATTTAAATAATATGAATTTTTCTAGTAATAAACGTTAATTGCAAAGGAAATGTATCCTTCGTAGTTCTACTCACCGACGGTTAAATTTTTATTTAAAAGTTTTAATTATCGACCAATAATTTTAAAATTTTCAATCTCTAAATCTATTTATTCACTTTTAATATTCCGCATATTAAATCCAATTCGATCAAGATCAATAATAATACCTTCTTCATTTAAATAACATCTTCAAAAACTGAATTAAAAAGTAAAGTTTTCTAAGCGATTGATTATTTTCTATATATTCCAAAATGAAAAGAAAAACTTATTGTCCTAATTCTAGTTCTTTTTATCCAAGACACAAGGTTAAGAAAAAACCATATACCACGCTTTTTTTGCAATTTAATTAAACCAATTAAAATGTCTGCAAAATTATATTACCAGGCCCGAACGTTAATCCATTACGAAGAAAATTATGAGTTTGAGTTTTCAGAAAAAGAAAAAAAAGGGGTGATTATTAGATTATCACCTTTTATGTTAATAAACGTGAATTAATTGAATTACAAAAAGAAATTTTCCTATTATTAGATGTGATAGAATTAAAAGAAAATTTCCATATATAGTACTTTTTCTTTTTTATGTGTATTAATGTTTGT
Source organism: Xylophagus ater (assembly GCA_963422695.1). NCBI lineage: Eukaryota > Metazoa > Arthropoda > Insecta > Diptera > Xylophagidae > Xylophagus > Xylophagus ater. The sequence goes on along the minus strand of OY730483.1, from coordinate 43,426,670 downwards.
TTTAGTTATATTAAAACTAAGAAAAAAAAAGAAAAATTAATTTAAAAATAATCTTACCTGTATCTGGGATAGCGCCACTTAATCGATTAGAAAGGAAACCGCGAATATTTGAGACGACACGTTGTGGTGAATTTTGTCCACCAAAAAATGATCCCCCAAATTTTGAAAACAGGGCGGATTCTCCACCGCTCGTATTACCCTCTGAAGACGCCACTGTCGCCTACTTTATGCTAATATATATATTTTTATACTATTTTTTTTTTTTTTTTTTAAATATTATTTATTTTTATTTTATAAAATATTCCTTTTTCTTTTTTCTTCTTTTTTTTTAATATTATTTTAAAACACACACAAATTTTTAACACTTTTCTCGCGATTCACTTCTTTTTTCTTCCGTTTTTCTATCCGTTTAATCCTTTATTATTTTCGTTTATATATTTCGGAAAATTATTGAAAATCCAATACACTCGATCCCAACTCGGAAAATTTTTGGTTAAAACCAATCAAAAAAAACAAACTTAATCAAAAGAAAATTTTACTGGTCACAGAAGAATTAAATTAAAAAATTAAAAATGGAAAATTTTAATTTTAAAAATTCGTTTTAATTTTTTATTTAGTAACTTTTTTTAATTATTAAAAATCAAAAGAAAAATAATTGTTCTAATATTTTTAATTTGAATTTTCTTTTTTTGGGTGTTTTTTGTTTTTTTTTTGAGAGTAGTTATCCTGCACAAGTCGAGTCGATAACTCGACCAGGTCGTTGCAAAGGTAACTTCTATCTGCTGGGTGTTTTGCTTGGGATTGCTCCAAATTTTTTTTTTTTTTTTTTTTGGTTATAACCCCCCAAAAAACGAAACAATACAAATTCATTCACACATTTTACCTATGTAAATGTTTAATGGGGATTTAGTTTATCTGGATTTTCTGTATCTATACAAACAAGAAAAACGAACAGATACTTATACTTTGAGGGCAGAAAAAAAGGAAAAACCATGTATATATAAATGGAAACATCATTACGTTGTAATGGGAAAAAGGTTTTTCCCCGTGCACTTATCATCAAAAGAAATTTGTGTTTTCTTTTTACTTGCGCATGTTTCAATCCCCTTTTTTCTAATTGGAGGAAAATTCATGTTACGTCATCGTTTTTATTGTTTTTCTTGTATAAAAAACATCTGATAAGGATATATGGTAGGGAATAATGTTTTGTTTGTATTTTACGGGTGCAGTCATTCAAGAAAATATAATCTTTTAGTCATAAGTCCTTTTGTTTTTATATTTTTTTATTTGTCTATGTGTGTTTATAGATCACCTCATATAGTCTAGTTATATAAAAAAACCGCAGATTCGTATATATTTTCGTTTTTTATTTGGGTATACAGTTTTATTGATAAATTAATAATAAAAAAAAGGAAAAAAAAAGAAATTTCCAATAGTTATACTACCATAAGAAACAATTTTTCCAAAAAAAAGTTTTCTTTTTTAACATAAATGTAATTTTTGTTGTTCGTATTTTCAAGAAAACTAAAGAAAATATGTACTAAAAAATTGAAAAAGAATTTTCTCTACATTTAAGACGATCGATAATATATATATATATATATATTTGTATTATATAATCATTTTTGGATAAAATAAATATATAACCTTAAAACATACGAGAGAAAAAGATGAAATAGAACAGAATTTTCCGACGAGGCCTGGTTCTTATTAATAATTTATTAGTTCGATAAAAGGCGAATAAATGCGAAGGATATTTTCCATTTTTTTTTTCTTTTTTATTTACAAAATTTTCTTTTACATACAAATAAATTCAATTTTAAATATTTTATTAATATTTACGCTCTGAAAAGAACTGAAAAAAATATAAATAAACTTTTTCTTTTTGTTATTGAATAAAATATTTTTCAATGAATTTTTTCCTGTTAAAAGTTTTTCTTATAAGGCTTTCTGGAATACATTAATTTTTTTTTTAATCGATTTCAATTAGTTTTACTCTTAAAATATATAATTAAAAAAGAAAGAAAAAAATTATCTCTTCAAATTCGAGCTACAAAAACACAGCTATTTGAAGAAATCAAGAAATCATGATAAAAATTATAATTTGCCTATTTTCAGGCGCGTGTTAAAATGAGACAAGCAATCAGACTAAAGAAATTATGTGGTTTGATTAAGTCAACCTTTTTTATATAAAGTATGTTATATGTGGCATACAATTTTCTATCTTAGTTATTCTTTTAATAAAGTCATAATATATAGTAATATCAAATATTGTGTGTTGAAATTACCACTTTGCAATGGGCTGCAGTGCAATTGCCCATAGAGCACATTTAATGTTTCAGGTTGTATATTGGTCTTATGTTAATGGAGAAGGATAACTACGATCTATATACGACATAAAACGTAAAATATGTGCTGCTTCGATGGGTTGCCATTCCAGTCTTTATACCTCACTTATAAGAATACTACCAAACGTGATCTACCTTCTGTATTTAATTCTATAGTATGAGCAGAATCAAATGATTTAGTATGAACTATATTTTATCAATTTCGTCTTCAAGTTGTTGTTTTTTGTAAATCAGATAAATATCATGTAAAGACATATATCTTAGGCAGATGCCACACCTACGAGTGATGTGCTGATGCTAGCGATGTAGTGATTATCGCCGACGATGTATATTCTAATGCGTTGTGCCACACCTAAGTGATAATGATGTGTTGATGTAGTTATTATCAACTGATTTTTTTTCGAGTGCTTGTTTAGGTAATCAGGTGATAATCAGTTGATCAGGTGATTTTTTAAATCAGAAGACCACTAAATAACCAGTACAGTCGTTTGGTGTGACCCTGTTCTTATGTGACTATATATTATGATCATAAACGTCGTTTAATTTCTGCACTTCTGAACTCGATTCATATTTTTATAGTACTAAATTTTATGGAAGCTCTTCCTAAGTTTAATTAAATTTTCGATTTAAATATCAAGTTTCATAGTTTTGGGTACTATTTAAAAGTTGTTACAGGTTTCTAAGTTGTTATTTTATAGTTTTTTTTTCCTTAATAATGATAAATAATGGATTTTCAAGATTTTTCTAAGAAAATATTATACAATATATTTCATTTATTTTCATATTTAAATCCTCGAACTCCTCGTACTATAAATTTCTATTACAAAATAGTTCACATTAACATATACTTCTCTAGTATTTTGAAAATATAATTTTCTAATGAAATCCACATGCTATAAGGTTGAAACTATAAAACTGCATGCTTTATACTTCTTTTTTTTCAATTCATAATTATGATGAAAGCTAAATTTGAATGAAAAACGAATTATTCTCAAGTTTTGTATGAAAATTATAAAATTTTCTTAAGTTCATTTTGGTTTTTTTTCATGTTAGATGCACTTTAAGTAATAAAAAATTCAAGTTTTCCGTATATACTCGTTATAAAGCAGTAAATCCAAAGCCCTAAAGCAAAATTACAATAATTATTCTCATACAAAAATAAGAGTTTTCTGAGAAAATCGTTGTATATAGTACGTCAAAGAAAATTGAAAGGAAATTTTCAATGAATTTTTTTTAAACTTAAGTTTTAAATCAATAATAATAATATTTTCAAGGGACAATAATTGTGAAATTACTGGAAATATATTTACTTCGAATTTTGTTTGTTTAAGATTTTTGAAAAGATAAAATATTAATCAATATAAGAAAAATAAGAAATCTTGATTTGAAAATTAAAGACAAGATTTTCAAAGGCAATAAATGAGATATGATGAAAATTATTATTATGATTTTAATGAACTGAAATATATTAAGAATTCGAAGAAAGGTCACCTTTTTCTCCAACAATTGGAATATCGAAATTTTATACAATTCTTTCAATATTTAAAAAAAACAATATGTCGTTAAAATGTAGGTTCCACAAAAAGAAAACAATACGCTTATCTTATTTAAAACTATCAACCTTTCGATTAATTTTTAAAGTGTGACAACTCCTATTATCGATCTGGTACCAATTATCGTTAATTTATATTTACTTCCCTCCAATTTTTTGATGTGTATAACATTAAAGTGTCACGAAAAATGTGACAGTTCAGACGTTTTTATCTTTCAACCTAATGTGTGATCGTATGAACATAGTTATACTTGTTTCTTTCCGAAATATGGCCTCATTTATAAGTATAAAACCATTTTAAAGCATTTCCTTCGAAAAGAAACTTAGAAGTTCTTATCCGTGCGAGTTTTTAGTTCACTCGAAATGTCTTCGAAACTATAGCCATAGACTAATAATAAAGATTTCCAACAACTGTGCATTCAACTAATGCTTTTTGTACAGTGATATCCCGACACAATATAGATTCTTCTCTTTCTTTCACATTAAACCTCTTCTCACGTCCATTCTTCTTTAAGTTCATCTACAACAGCAATACTGAATATCACGCTACTCATTTGGCTTGGACATTTAGGTATACTAATCTATGCTATAGCTGAAATGTTTAGTGGCGAATCTAGTGGCTAAATGATTTTATATCAATACTTTTCGAGCATACATCAAATTTCGATTTGTAAGGTTTATATCACGAAAAATAAAACTACTAGCTATGAAGAGCAAACTACGAGTAATAATTGCCATATTGCTACAAACTTGTAACCCTTTAAAGGGCCATTTGAAAATTGAAAGAACAATAATTGAAATTATCAATGTAGAAATGATTACAATTTCGAATTGATGGTTTTACCCTACAACAAGAAATTCATCGAAAGGTAAAAGGTTTTTTGAAATACAATATTTTTGTCATTGTTTCTTCTGTAGTCCTTAAGAAGCCTTCTGGTCCATATAATTTCATTCGATATATTTTTGTTTTGTTTTAAATTATAATAAAATTGTTACGGTTTCGACTTTTCTGACAAGATTTTCCATTATTTATTATTTTTATAAAATCTTTTCAAAAAGATGTCTACAAAAAGGATTCGATGCTTACCATCATCAGTTAATGGTTTTTGAGGTGAGATGTTGTATATAAAAATTCTGAGAATATTATCCTTGAAACCATTTTGTGTGTTAAAAAGTGTAGTATTTTTTTTTTCTTTCAAGGGTTTATGAAGATTAGGTTTTATCTATACCTTTATTTTCCTCACCAAAGAAAATAATACTTACTATAAAAGAATCGTCCCTATGGCCCTTTTGAAGATAGGACAAAATGTAAATTGTGTTTTTCTTTTATTATTTTGAAATAATTCTAGAAAATTTGTCTACTATAGAATTTCCTAAAAAGAAAATCCTATTTTTTTTTTGGAAAAATATATATTTATCTGATTTTAATAAAATTTGTTGACGGCTGATTAGCTCGGAAGTGTAGAGTTACCAAACTTTAGCCTAGTTTCTAATAGTTTCAAAAGAAACAAAAGTAGAAAATATGTCATTGATATTTTGTAGTAAAAGACCAGCAGTTACAACTTGGTTGTTGTATATCAATTGCTCTAAATGTACTTTATACTTGTAAATTGAAAAGAAAAATGTTTAACCTTTTGCCAACTATTGACGTTCTGACTCTATGAACTTTATGAATTTTTAAATCAATAACTTTAAGCTTATTTGAAATATAATTTCTGAATTCACTCGCAATAAATATATGTTTTTTATGAATTCTACAAAATTTTTAAAAGATTATAAAATGCGACCTAAAATTATATTTATTTTCATTTTAATATTTAATATTTAAATTTGCATTTTTGATTGTATAAGAAAAGCAATTTACATTAAGAAAAGCAAATTCTTTACAGAAAAAAAAAATATTCATATTTTAAATTCATTTAAATAGAAAATTTTTCTGAATTAAATGCTTTACAAATTAGAGGCTTGTTTAAAATTTTAATAAAATAACATTTATTAAGAAGAAACGTGAATAATTATCAAAACAACATAATTTTCAACATAACAACTTAATTTTTTTTATGGTCGCCTCAAAATAGGCAATATTTATAATTTTTTGATGAAAATTTACATATTTTTTGGAAAAATTTGTTTCTCTGAATTAATATACTTTTTATCTTAATTTTCTCAGTCCAATACAACAGTTTATTATAAAACAATTAAAGTAGTAAGAATATACCTTTTCAATAAACCATATTTTAATAAATAAATATTGATAATTTATTGGATTATTTACTTCTAAAGTATAATATTGCTTTTATACCCTATCGTAGGTACTACCAGAGGGTATACTAGTCTTGTCACTTCATTTGTAACACATCGAAATAATCGTCGCAGAAAAGTTTTAAGGGTATGGTTGTGTTGGGAATCAAAAATTATATCGATTTATGCATGTCCGTCCGTCCGTCCGTATACAAGATAACTCAAAAACGCATTATCCGATTTTGATGAAATTCATAATGTGAGTTGCTAATTCCTTAACTTGGTTTGGTATTGCATTTGAGCAAAATCGATCTAGGGGAAGCAAAGCTATAAAGGAAAAACCAAGGTGATCAGAAAGATTTGTCGTTTTTAGGATTTAATTGGAAAATTTGTAAACCAATTTTGTTTAAATTAAATATGTAGGTTAACTACATAAATAGACGATTCCATGTTAAATTTCATTGAAATCGGTCTAAGGATAGTGGAGAAAGAGATAATCCTAGGAGAAAATCACCATCTTCATATATTATAGTTTTCTTGATGTACTTTAAAGACTAAGACACCGATTTGAATAAAATTTTCAGATTAGACTTATGCTATCAGGGTCTGAGTTACCTGCAAATTAGAAGAAATTCTGAAAAGAGGAAACAGAGTTATGAAGAAAAAATCTTTAAATAATGTTGGTTTTGACAGTTTTTCTGTCCCATTTCTACCATAGTGCACTAAAATTCGGCTATAGGCCGATTTTCAGTTACTATAAGTTTTTTATTATCAAGACTTCATCTAGAAAAACACTTTATTTTGTGGTTTTTTTTTGATCCATTACTCATTGTTCGCATATATATTTGCTGACTTCTACTAAAATGTCCTTGTTTTGAAAAATCGAAACAATTTTGTGCAAATTGAACTTGTTCCTTTTTTTTATATATATTATTAACTTTGTATGACATTTGTAATAATATTACCGGAAAATTTGAAAAGGCGACAAGAAATTCATGTTAGCCCAAGACCAATTCTTCGTAAAGTGGTTGTATACAAGATTTCATTTTGGGTTTGATGGACTTCTCTGGGAAGCGTTTTTTTCCTTTTTGTTGGTCATTAATAATCATTACAACACATTCATCATTTTATATATTTCCTTTTATTTCTTTTTTCATTTATTTAACAACTTTATTCGAAGTAGGACTCTTGATTTTTCTTCTTTTCTTTTGGATTCATTTAGAGAAGGAAATTATATGAAATTATTCATAAGGCCGACATTAATTTATCACAGAAATAGTAATTTATATTAGATGTGTATATAAAAATAAAAATAAAAAAAATATTTGAAAAATAAATTTGAAGACGTTAAAAGGTAAATTTTTTTATGCTTTAACAAATTTAAGGTAATTAAATTTTATTGAAATCAATTAAAATAAACGTTTCTATACATCATTAAATTGTACTCAATTTTATGGTTTTGCTAGATAGACCTGTAATAAAAGAAAACTATACAACCAATACGTTTTTTTGTTGTTAAGATTTCGTAGAATTTCTAACCAAAAAACTTAGTCCAATCTATTTAATCCTTTGAGTTTTCATTTTATTTATAATATTTTTTGAAAATAAGATATTCCAACCCTAACAAGTCATATTTTTTTCAACTTTATTTTCACAGTTTAATTAATAATATTTAATGATGTACTAAGCCTATAAAAGCTATCCTATCATAAATAAAAGGATACCAGGCGGTTTTTCCTTTTTCATTTTTTCCTTGTCTTTATTAAAACAATAAAAGAGATATTTAATTCTTTTCGGGTATTTTGTGAAGCGAAAATGTATATTTTCTAAAATTATATAAGATATTAGTTTTTATGAGATTTTATGAATTATTAGTTTTTCTGCTTCAGTAAAAATGTTTCCCAAATATAGTAGTTAATATATTGTAAAATATGTTTTTTTAGAAAAAGAAATAAATTCAGTGTTTATAATTTTAATTTATAACATGATTTGATTACGTGTACTAATCTAACAAATGGAAACTACAAATTATTAAGTTTTCCTCAAAATTATTTTGGTTTGTTTTTCATATTTCCCATTCATTTATTTTCATTATGTGAAATAGAAAACATGGCAAAACATTTGAAATCCCAAAAAACTACAACTCAAAATGTGTGTTCCGCCCTTTAATATTTCTCAAATGTCGTCATTTTGACGTCACACCTGAAAAATTATTCTTTTTCTTTCCTTTACGTTTTTGATAATTCCTGATATTTGCTGTATTGGTCAACTATTTTATACGAAATAAAAGTCCATCACTTATGACGAAAAGAAAAAGGTATTTCAAAGTACTGGTAGTCCTCGACTTAGAACTGAAATAGGCTCGTAGACATCACCCATAAGTCAAATAGGTCGTAAGTTAAGTTTTATAAAAAAATATATTAAATTTTAGGAAATCCCCGCAACTGTTTGTTTCATTTATGTAATACATATGTATCTATGAAAGAGACAAGCACAAGGTGGTAAATGTGATCCGTCGTAAGTCGAACTACCGTATGTCGAGGGCTACCTATGTATTAGCGAAGGATGAGTAATGATAAAGTTCTCAAAGCTAGCGAACCAAACAGAATAAGTAGAATGACTCTTAAAACTCTTATTTTTTTAGTATTTGTGCATTGCCATAAAAATTTCAACAGTAGTTAATTTGCTATTAGTATTATCAAAAAATTATAAATTGCCTATTTTGTGGCGATATTGAAAATATGACACACGTTCAGAAGACGGAAATTATATATTATATTACTTGATTTCTCTTGAATAGTAATCAAAGAAACTAGTTTAATATTGATATAATCAAAGTTTAAATAAAAACTGTCACTTTAAAATTAGCTTTGTTTAACTACAGAGTTTTTCGAGCATATTATAAGCTCTATTTAAAACATTCAGAACCTTGAAGGAAAAGTTCTATCGAATTACACAATTGATTTCTGAAATATCTTGATTTCATTATATAGAATTCGTTCTTAAAATGTAAATAAAATCATTCATTTACTTAACTTTTGGTATTGTTTAAACAGTCTTAAAATTATATACTTCTAAAACCTTTTAAATCTCTTTCATTTACATAATATATTTTAATATTGCCTTATTCTTATAATAAGAATATATTTGTTTTTGGTTTTTAAAATAAACAAAAGAATTGATTAACCAGAAAAAAAGGAAAACGTAAAAGAATTAATTAATCAATAATTTGAACGTCATGAAAATTTATATATTTTCTTTTTTTTTGTAAATAACATTAAAAAAAAAAAGAAAACTTATAGAAAAACAAGAAAATTCGATTTTTGTTACAATCTTAAATGTAATAGTTTACAAATAGCAAATTCGTGCTTGGCATTTTTATTGATTTTAGGTTATATAATAAAAATTAGGTAGAAATATTTTTAATATACACTGACAATGTATTACACTAGAAATATATGTACGCTTTTCCTGTATAAATTATGTATATATTTTCCTATTTCCCGAATGTATAAAATATAATTCAAGCTAAATAGAAGTTTTAGTTCATGAAATTTTCTTTATTTATCTCTTTTTTCTTGACTTTCGGACTTCAGTGGCTGTTATTTTCAGGAAAATGTATTATTTAAATCGTTTTCGTGGTATTATTAATAATTCACTGAAAGTATTATGATATCCGGATCGTTTTGAATGTAAAACAATAAATTTAGACTGAAATAAAAGCGAATAACCTCATTTTTGGGAAATAATTAAGTTCATGTTTTAAATGATGAGTTAGCGGGATTCAAAGTTAAAAAGGTTTATTTTCTTGTAAGTAATTTCATTAAAAACAAATTTTGTTGGAAAATCAGAGAGATCCTGATGTGCCCTTTTAGAAATTTCTGTCATCTTAATACCGTGTTGTCAAAAGTACTTCAAAAATTCTATCTGAAATTTGTTATGGAAAAAAAAATTTGTATGATAACAAACCTGAGTTATGTATTTTTGATATCCTTTGTGAGGCAAACATATAGAAGATGATAACATCTTAAATTTTAGTGGGTGAAAAAAGGGAAATAACTATTAAACATGAAAGTTAAAAGAGAGAAACACGTTCCTAATGCAGTTACATTAGGGACCTCAATATCTAGAATTATATATTTATTAGCGTCATTTATAATTAGCACTAAATATGCTAAATGTATAATAATGCTTCCAGTATGTAATACAAATTATACATTTTTTAAAAACTGATTAAATTTTAATTTTATTGATTCATCCAATTCTCACAGAAAGTAATCTACTTTAGTTAAATTCTACGTAATGAACTAGGTGGAAAGCCTGTCAATAATGACAGGAAACAATAAAATCAGTTTCGTAATTCGTATAAGAAATCTTTCAAGAATATTTAAATTTTCATCAAAAAATTATATATTGGCTATTTTCAGGCGTTTATTAAAATCCAACCTATGCTTGGACCAGAAAAATCATTATATTGGATGAATAAATAAAATTTCATTAAAATTAAAAACCCTATTTTCCCTTCTTAAGGGGAAACAGGGAATATTTCTGTCTAAATTTTGATTTCAAATTTTTTTACTGACACAAACCTTTATTCCCATTATACTTGACAAGAAAGTAAAAATTTTATCGTGGATATTTTCTTGATAAAAAGGACGACAGCGAAAAACAAAAAAAAATATAGGATACTTATATTCGATAAAACAAATTAGTATGTTATAAATGTGTGTGCGGGGCCTACAAATCGTTACAATATATAATATTTTCCATAAAACAAATATCCTTGGAAGTTTATGAATTTCCTTTTTTTAAGTATTTAATTTTCCACATATTTTCTTCTTTTTCCTAGATTATATTTTTTCTAGGATTTTCCTGTGGGAATTTTCTTTATACGAAAAAAAAGAAAAGAAAAAAGAAACAACTTTAAATCCAAATCAAATCTGTACCGCTACTGTACCTTAATTTATTTAAATTTCCCAAATATACCCAAAAGAATCAGGTTACTATAACTCGTCTTAAAGGAGAAGTTTTTCTTTACTTTTTTTTTGCAGTAAAATAGAAAGATTTTCTTAAGTAAAATTCACATGATGATAAAAATGAGTTTTCCATATTATTAGATAGTACTAGAATTTTCTTTTTATCATAAAAAAAAATTTCAAGAAAAAAGGAAAATTAAAATTAAAATTAAAAGAAAATTTTTGACATACATAATGGACTCTGATACTTAAGTCGAAAATATATGAGATTTTCTTTTTTGTGATTTTTCCGCCAATATCAGAATTATGTGATGACATTTTAGTGACCTCTAAAAAAACGAAAAATTAATTTCGATCGAAGGAAAAACTTTAAAAAAAAATTTTTCTATGTGAGAAAAACAAAACATGGCCGCGTAGGTGTGGCTAATAAAATCAGGAAAATTAAAGGCGTTACCAAAAAGTGAGTTTTCCAAAATCAATGTATTTGTGTGATGATTTTCCCAGGTACTTGTTTTTTGAAGCTTTGTCCTTTTTTTTTGGTTTCAAAATGGATCAATACAAACTGACTATAGTCTAGGACTTTCAATACTATTGAAGTAAACCATAATATAAGGCGCATGCCAAATTTTCTCATCCTTGTTTTTTTTTTTCTTAAATACATTAACAAAAAAATCTGTACAAAATATTCCTGGGGAAGAATAAGCCTCCTTTTTAATATGACGTAATTTGAAAGCTTTTCACCATACTTGAATTGGTATTTGTTGCTTTTGCGTTTGTAGTTTTTCCATTTTCTTTTTTCCCTTTATAAGGATAGACATAGTGTCATAAAATATTTACAAAACAAAAATTTCATACTATAAATAATTTTTGCCACCCACTTTTATAACATCCCAATTTTTATTAATGAAAAAAGAGAAAAAAAGGAATATTATAAATGTACAGACAAACAAAAAAGTAGTAGAGCTCTTTGCATTTTCTCATAATTTTCGTGCTTAATGAAAATTTATTCAAATTTTCGTGATTTTTCTAATATTAATCATTATTTTTTTTTGTTTCGTTTGTAAAAATATGTATATTCTTATAAAAACTTATTTATTTAAAGAAGAAATTACGTTCGTACTTTGAACTTGAGGTCGATTGCATGTCATATATACAATATTTTGATTTTCATTTAGTTTTCACACCATTAAAAATATAGAGGTTTTTCCTTTGTCAACTTTATTTAAATTGTCGCTAAACATGTAATCCTTGATCATATAGAAGGATATATCAAAGTAGTCATGCATCCTCATTGAAAAAACATATATTCAAAGTCATCATAAGTAAACTGCTTGACCTGAATTCGTATCATATGTGTTATACGTCATCTTGAATAACGAATCAAAAATGTATTACACAGTAAAACCTCTGAAAGTTTCGTCAATCCCAGAGTAATCTTTTCTTGTTTGTCCAACGTGGTGACCTATTTAAATGACTCAAATTTTTGCAGGAGAAAAGTACAATCAACTTATTTACTAAATTAGTTTGATTTTAAACCACGATTTCATCCGGAACCCGACCAGAACAGAAGCTAAATTGTAGTTTAAGGTTTAAAAGACGAATTGAAACTGAAAACAATTTCATCACAACCTCGAATTCTACGTACTACCATATCATGTACAGAAAATTAGTATTACAACACATAATCCTTACCCAATTTTATAAAAATTTGTCAAATTGTAATTTTTGAAAATTATTTGAATCGTTTCAAATAGTTTAAATACAGATGGAGCACTGATCAGATAATTCCGTTTATACTTAAAATTCAAAACTAGAAATTTTCTCTCTATAATATAATGTATAATTGTAGTTTATCGCCGGTAGATGGGCATCTTTTCACCGTTTTAATGGAGGAAAATTATACAATCGTAGTTATAGAATACTTTAGTAAAGTATAAGAAAGTAAAAAAAAAGTTTTCTACTTCTATTATTAGTTTATTAGATACTCGAAAGGAAATTGATAATAAGCACTTCAAACTCTTAGAGTTGAATAGGAAATATGAAGGAAATTAAATGTTTAAAATGATTAATATTTTGTTTATCAAATTTTATTTATTTTTTTGATTTGAAAAACTGAAATATCTTAAATATCTTATCAAGCCTTTAACCATATATAAAAGGCACTTTTTCTGGTTAAATAATTAAACTTTTACAAGTTGTTATACTGAAGAAGTCATGAAACTCGGTAAATATTAGTAAATTTAAGAAGAAAACTTTAAGAAAAACTTTAATCATTTATTGAATTTATTTAGCAATTTTCACATTAATTTTGTTCGCTTATGTTTATGGCACTCTGGGTTGTAAATACACCCAGGGCCATAATGGACGACCTGGATGTCGTACTTCTATAGAAATGAAAGAGAAAAGATATCGAAACAATTTTGATTCCAGTCGTTATTGGCTATGTGAACTTCAAAATGTACCAGCTACTGAAGTTCAATGCGCCAATGCTCAAGTTTATTCAATTTATGAAAAAGACTGCGTTAGCTCGGGTGAATGGAAATGGACTCCACCATGTGATCCACCATCAATGGCGTAAAATAAAGAATTCATTTATTTTGTCAACAAATTTTTTGTTTGCACAAATTTTTTTTCAAAATTATAATAAATGATAGAATTGCATTGATTTTTGTATTTTCCTTAAGTACTCCTTGCAGGATAATGTCTGTTTCTTGATAAAATAGAGCTCTTTTTTTCTTTGTTGAATCTATACAATATTAAACCTGGAATTGTACGTACTACAATACTATATAGTAACATATATCATGTACAGATAAAGAAACTAATCATAAATATCATTATAAAAATGGTAGACTCGGATTTTATCTAACTAAAAAGATGATCTGTTGAAGATCACTTTCTACAATATTAAGTACTTGATTTTATTTTCACCATTGTCTTAGGCTTAGACTCTGAGAGGTTGGAAATTGAAGAACTAATTCTGTGATAGTCGATTCGAATCTCATTCAGAAAATTTTCCCCAGTTCTTAGTTTCAATTCCTGACTTCAGTCCATCGTCTATATTTCGGAGGGCATGTGAACAGTCAGCCTATTCCTTAACTCGATTTGTCATTACATTTCAGCAAAATGGGTTGAAGGGGCGCAACTACATCTTCGGATGTAATAAATTAGTATATATGGCACCTTTGCCGCCTAGTGATTTTAAAAAGGCAGTTAGATATGTTAGTATTAGTAAGGTTGATAGCAATGTCGCTTCTTTTAAACTTTTGATCCCCAATGAACTTTTTCTCAGGTAGTACTGTCATTATGGTCTGAAAAATCCCTGTTCAAATAGTTTCAAAAAACTAGCTCCCTTGTCCCTTTACTATCAAAATTTAAGAGGTCTGCATTCCAAAATGCGTGAAGTTTTCTTGAGCGGTCTAGTTCATCCTTATGATATTTTTGCATTGACGGAAACGTGCTTAAATGTTGGCTTTAATGAGAATGAGATTTTCACTTTGGGTTTTCAAATTTTTCGTAAGTATTTGTACACTAGTGCAGAAAAATTCTGTTGCTTGAGTGACGCAGCTCTTATTGCAGCCCGATCTGTGTTTGATCCTTCGCGTTTTGTCATTCCAAACAGCGAACTGTTAGAAATGGTTTGTGTTAAAATTTCTCTAAGGTATTATATAATTTAAATTAAATTTAAATATGATATATTTCTTCAGCCTGTACTAATGAACACCGCTACCAGCTTTTGGTCGCTGCTGTTGATTTCGTCAACGAATTCATGTCGTCCAATAATAACCTAATTATTTTAGGTAATTTCAATCTATCTCATTTAACTTGAGTGCAATCGGATGATGATATTCATTATATTGCTACCAATGTTTCCTAGTCGCAAGAAACGCTTATTGTTGACAGCTTTACAGCATGTGATCTTCAACAGATAAACGGCGTTAAAAATAGTCACGATCGGTTGTTGTACATGATTTTTTGTTTCAATTCTGGCAACTGTTTGATTAAACAGGCTGACATCTGTTTTTCTAAAATTGATTCTTACCATCCACCTTTGAACTTGTTACTCGCCTATGATATAGCTGGTGACGAAGTTTGCCTTGACGTTGTTCGTAAATTTAACTTTCGCAAGGCGGACTTCAATTTACTTAATTCTTTGCTAGGTGACACTAACTTCAATGACATTGTCAATGACTCTGACATCAATGTATGTATTGGAAATTTTTACTCGGTGATATTTTAATGTTTCGCGCTATCGTCTCCATATTTCTAACAAAAAAATCGAACTTCGTCTCCTCCTGGCAAACTACCAAGCTCAAGGGTTTGCGAAATCAACGCAACAAAGCATGGCAGAAATATTTGAAATGTTTCAGATCATAGCGGATATTTATCATTGCTGAAAGAGTTCCACAGTCTATTGAAATTTTAGTACAACTCATATTTGTCGAAAATGCACGATAATTTACTTAGTGACCCGAAACAATTCTGGTAATTTGTTAGTAGTAAACATAAAACGGATGCATATCTTTCTACTATGAAATATATGGATAGATCGTCAAACAATGCCGGAACAATTACCTAACTTTTCGCCTCCTTTATAGAAATGGAACAGGAAAGATATCGGAATAATTACGATCCAAGTCGTTATTGGCTATGCCAACATAGAAATATACCAGCTGCTGAGGTTCTATGCGATGGCAAAGGATATTCAGTCGATGAAAAAGACTGCGTTAACTGGAGTGAATGGAAATGGACTCCACCATGTGATCCACCATCAATGGCGTAAAATAAAGAATTCATTTATATTGTCAACTAATTTTTTGTTTGGACAAATTTCTTTTCAAAATTATAATAAATGCTAGAAATACATTGATTTTGTAAATTTTCTTTAAAGATCTGTTTCTTAATAAAATAAGACTGTTTTTTTTGCGTTGTTGAACTTATACAATTTGAGAGTTTATGATAGCTCTTTCAAAACTTGTTACAGCTGGAATGGAAACTACCATATAGTCCTGTTTTTGTATCATTTCTTTCTGACTTTGCAGAACTTTTTTAATATTGTAAATTTCAATTTGACGCCTGTGAAAATGACTTGTCTCAGCTCACAAATTGAAAATGTTCTATAGTCACGGTATAGTGACACTGGCAAGAAAACGGACCAAAATTGAAAATATTTAGTTTAGTTAGGATCGTTTTTCATTGGGACAGAAAGAAAAATGAAACGAGTTCTTAGCTCATCAAATATAAAAGATATTAATTTCGATTTAATAAAAAAAAATTTTCTTGATCTATCATTTATTAAATGACAAAACATAAATGTCCAGTTTTATATTATTAACCTTAGAGATTATGTTGATGACATTCAAAAGTAATTCATAACAATGTAATTAAATATTTCTTTATATTAGAACTATTTGAAATTGCATAAATAACCTAGATTCGGAGTTGTTCACCTAGTTAGTTTTTTTTTTTTCTTTCAAAAACAAGTTCAAGTAACATATTTACAATAAATTAATTTTAGTACTTATTTTGTGATCATCAATTTAATGATTCGGACTTTAATTAAATACAGTAACATCATTGAAATTGCTACTAATATATTTTCTGTATCAGCGGCAATACTTTGGATATTTAATATCGAGAAAGTAAATAGGTACATTGTTCAGTTTCCATTTATTTTAACCTATTTCTTGTCCGTTGTAAGATGAACTACAATATTCTTTGGAATTGATTGAACCAATTGAATGAACCTGTATAATAGAGAAGCTATTTAATAACCCCAGTGTCTATAGTATAGGTTATAGTAGAGGCAGACATAGGGTATTCATACCTTAGTATCGATACTACAGTATAGCCTTATACCATGGTATAAAAAGAGGTTGACACACATCAAACATAGTATCTGTCTGACATTTAAAATTCTGCCATTTCAGCGAGAATGTGGGAATTTCTTTTGGCTCCTCTAAAATCCTCTATATGATTCCTACAAATATCTATAAATTTTGAGGTTTCATCCACCGATAAAATTTTGCGTTTTTTCTTTACTTTTTCCATTTTTTTTAAAATAAAATTTTCAAAAAAAAGTGTAAACATGTGTCAATTGCTCAGCTTACCTACAAAATTTTATTCGCTATTTTCCGCTTCAATAAAAAGGCGCGACAATCACTAAAGAATAGATTACAGTGGCCGAAAAAATTAAGTAGAAAAGGGAATACCACGTACTTTTTCGAATTTAAATACCAGATTTATGCTACGTAGTTGGAGTGGTATTCGGCTAGTATTCGACGACACACATATGGTATACGACATGGTATCCTTAAACTATGGTATGAATACCCTATGTGTGCCTCTAGTATTAGGTCAACAAACACACTTCTCGGGAAGTTTTATATCTCAAAAATTTTGGGTCCTAGAAAATTCCCGAGTCTCATGTAATTAAGAGTGGAATCGACTTATCGAAAAATCATAGCAATCGCAATGTATTTTGGATTGAATTTAGTCTCAATCGAATTACCCAATTCCACTCCAGTGTGATGGATCCTTTTTGAATACCACAAAATCAACAGTTAAATAATAATTTGTAATTTCCTAAATAAATAATACTTTTGAGACTATTATTTATTATTTTTAATGAATATTAATATCTTTCTTACTTCTACTTTACAGCATCTTTAGGAAGACGAGATTTGGGGGTAAATATGCTGTGTTTTCTTTGGAAAATGTTATTTCACAAAGATAATTCCTTTTGGAAGTGAAAACTGGACAACAGAATAGGACTAAAATAACATAAGAACTAAACCATAAGCAAAAAACATAAAAATATAAATATAAATTTATGGGTTTTATTTTAAATCCTTCATCTTCATTGAAAAGAGGTCTAAGGACCGACGCACACTTGAACTAACTTTTTGGTAAATTCATGCCATTAGTTCTACTTGAGCCGTCAGAGAGATATAATGTGTGAGGGTAAGTTAGTGTTAGCGATACCAGCGAAGCTCGTTCGCGAAGTTGAGACCTGAACCAAAGTGTAACTATGATAAAGTGAAGAAAGCTAGCGAAGTAGCTTGAAAAAGCACGTGGCAAACGGGGGAAAGAATACGCAAGAGTACATATGCTTTTCATAGGCAAAATCCATCAGCAAGAGAGAGAATGAAATGTTCTTAAAAATCAGATGGAATCTTATGATTTGATCCCGGAATCTTAAGTTTGGGCACAAATTTTACATACAAACCAGAAAAAAAATATGCGCCAAATTTTTTTTTCTGGTGTGTGTGCATTTGTATATTAATTTCTGCCTGTGTTTCATTGTTTACATTTAAAAATTACCCATTAGTGGTGTTGCCAATATTGCAAATTGTTATTCTTTCAAAAAAAATCATTGGAGTTAGACGCGGTTTAAAATATGGAAAATTTTAAATGTTCGAAACAAAATAAATTTAAGTGTTTTGTGCCTGGCTGCTTTTCAACATCTGAAAACAGTCAAGTACGGTTTTTTAAATTGCCGACAAATCCGGAACGGTTAGTGCATTTTGCAATAAAGTGTTGTATTTAATAAAGATGTGTACATTAAGGTGGATCTAATTTGTTTTTTTTTTTCAGAATTGTATAAAAATACCTATAATTCGCATAAATTTTATAGAACATGTTTTAATAGAAATAACAATTAAAGAATACTTCTACTTTTCACAAATTTCAAATTTGTTTTAATGTAAAAGTGAGAGCCACCCTAATGCTGTATTAAAACTAAAATAGCAAAGAATGGAGAAATATTAATTTCATTTTTCATTATTAAAAAATTCATTTAAATAAAAACTCAATTATTAAAAATTTTCATCATTTTTTAAAAAAGTTAAACAGTCAGTTTAAAAAAAATACATTAATGGCAACACCATCATGGGATCAATTTTTCGAACAAAAAAATGAGGGATGTTTTTCGAAATCATATGACATCATGTTTCTCTTTCACCCATATGTACAATTTTTAGTGCTATCTATTTCAGCAGTGGATAGAAAATTGTTTGAAAAAGAACAGTCAAAATTTGAAAAACCTTGCCGTACCGGTAAGGATAGGAACTTTCGCGACTTTATTATTAATTACACTTTGACTAAATGAATGAGCTTAGTTCGTCCCGCTCATGACCAGGCGACGTAGTTTCAAAGCTTCGATAAAGTGTACGACGACCAATGCAAATGCTGAATTTTTCACTTTCAGCGAGAAACTTAGCTTACGTAGTTTAGCTCACTTAGCTCAAGTGTGCGGCGGGCGTTAGACCGCTATTTCTATAAAAACTGTTCCTCTAAAAGAATGAATATTTTGGATAGTTTTTCATATGTAAAAAAAATTCTGAAAATCTTATAAATAAAAGAATATTAAAGGAAAAAAACATTAAAATTTCCGGCATTTTGGAGAAATGTTCAGAATAAAATCAATTTTTTCTCAAACAAAATAACAGGCAATCAGAAATCACAAAAAATATAGCAGGCAAAAAGTTTTTAATAAAATAAACATATTTTAAGGCGTCTTAAAACCATTTGACATGCGTACAAACGAAATAATATTCATGTTTCTCCTTAAACAAAATGCACAATTTTGTCTTCTTGCTATTTCTCAGCGCCGGATAGGAATGCTTGAATTCGGATCGAAAAAAGCAGTATTTTCTCTTCGAAAATTGATTCTTTTCGAAAAGTGATAATAGATTTGGATTCGTAATTAAATTCCCCGTCGAATGAGGTATAATTCGTTATGATCTGAGACATCTTTTTTTTTGGGCATAAAAAAACAGAGGCTAACCATCAGAGATTTTTGAAAATTTCGAAAAATTTTTGATTTCGCTTTTTTTGGTCTTAAACGACGTATTCCCTCAAGCTGATCACAGGACACTATAGAGCCCTTAATACCCGAGATATGGGTCTTAAAACAGCTAACCTTCAAAAATTTTCCATTTCTCTGAAAAAAGTTTTTATTTTACCATACTTGAAATTTAATCTTTGATTCATTTATTTCGTGATCCTGAAAATGACCGTTCTTTTTCAATCTGTACAATGCAATAGATTCATTCTCTACCGTGTACCTTATCCATAGCTCCTAACAATTTTCACAATTTTCTTTCGCGGCATGTATCAGCATAGGTGACACAGGTCCTTATCAGGGCCACCAAACATATCTAACAAAGAGTAAATTTATAGTAAAATAGAAATTCTTTATAATAATGAGCCTTTAATGGGGACCTGCGTTGCGTTGAGGTTTCCCCAAAAATCGATTTTTCGTTGTTTTCTTTATAAGAGAAATGAATAAATTTAAAATAGCTGCTGAAATGACCGAAAACAAAATCATATGCCATCACTTACATTTCTTAATTATTTTGATACAGCCTGTAACGTGTATATTAAAAGGGATATTGGAAAAGGATATAAATAAGAAAAGTGCACACACTTATATATAATAGTATATTTTTTATTTATTTTAAAATTTTCAGCTTATTCTTAATTTAATTATAATTAATTATGTGTTGTATATTTAAATCATACTTTTTTTCGTCAGCTCTTCTGCTCTTCCCTATAGAGATGACAGCATTATCCATAAACTTTTTAATATCCTGAAAGAAAAAGAAAAACGAAAAAATTAGTCGAAATTAAACAATTTATATAGTTTTAATAATAATTCGTAATAAAATTCAGACTTCAATAAGATATATTTAACCAAATGAAAGATATAATTGAGCTATGATTGGTTTCAAAAACTCTAGGATTCAAACTACCCAATAAATGAATTCCCAAAAGTTAATAAATTCATATTTCTATTAGAACTTCTGATTATAAGGAACTTCTTTTAAAACCTCAAAGATTTATATACGATAGTATCCAAAAATGTCCATTTTAGGATATCTATTAAAATAAGGTGGTTCATAAAGTTTTTCCGATGTATTTTAAAAAACTAATGAACTGATTTCAATAAAATTTGCAAAATATATTTATACTATTAGGCTCCACCCCAAACTATGAATTAGAGCGGTTTTAAATGAGACCAAACAAAGTTATGAAGAAAAAAGCTTGAAATATTAGTAGTTTTGGTGTTCCTTTCGACAGAGTTAATTCATAGACTATAGATTTATTAACTACAAGTCCTATTTCTACCATAGGACATCAAAAAATCGGCTATATAACATACTGGCCTGATTTTATGGTACCATGGAACCATTTCAAACCTATTGGGACACAAACCTATTGTCCAATTAGAAGTTCCATGAACCCATCTACTCTCTTATAGTATGCATACAAGTATGTCATTCCAGAATTAATTGAACACAATCATAAAAACACTACGTGACTGCTACTTTATTAGTACAAACTGAAACTTAAATATGTGAAATCGCCACCGCTTGGGTTCGAACTCAGGCACCCTTGGTTTACTACTATATTGGCTTTCTCACTAAGCCAACGATTGCACTTCTTCAAGTAATTCAGACTCTCCACTATTTTTGGTACAACTTATTCGTGTATCACTTCTTTTACTCCTACAACTCGGCCATCCTGAAAATTCAGCCGCCTCCGGCTGTCCCTCACATACAAAAGACCATCATGGGTGTAAAAGCGCACACAACAGAGTTAAAACACACACCGGTTACCAACAACACAATCAACTAAAGTATTCCTCATCCCGATTGAGCTCCCAAATCGTGGGAAACTGAAAACTATGAAATCGCCACCGCTTGGTTTCGAACTCAAGCACCATTGGTTTACTACTAAATTGGTTTTCTCAATAAGCCAACGATTCCACTTCTTCAAGTAATTAAGATTCTTCACTACTTTTGTACAACTTATTCGTGTATTATTTCTTTTACTCCCACGTATCTAACATCTAGTGGTAGGAATAAGACGACGACTAAGAATGCTAGCTGGGAAAGAGTTTCCTATAATTTTATTTAATACAAATTTGTCTTAATAGGATTACGTGTCCCATCTAAAATACTGGGACCCTAACGTGTTCTTCCGGCATAAGACAAAAAAAAAACAATGAATACAATGTTTATATTCTTTGTAGAAACTCTCAACTTCTTATATATTAAATGTTTTTTTAAAAAAAAGGTCCAAATCTTCTATTATTTTGGTGTTTTTTTCCGGATCGAAAGTTTCAAGTGTTCCTAATCAACGACCTTAAACTGTATTGTTGCCTATTAAACGATGTTATAAACATTAAATCAACATAAAAATGAATTTAATATTTTTAAGTGATTTGTTTTTCTTATACTATTTCTTAGTTTAGTAAATCCGTTCATGGTCAATAATTAAAATATTATAAATCCGTGTGTGTTAAAAATGACAAAACATTCTTTTTGTAGAATTATGAATTTATTTAATAACTAGAACCACTTTGCGGATGTAAAATTTAATCATATGGAAGCTTGTACGCGACACTAAAACGAAAGACACAAAAAGATCATCTTAACCTTTATGTGTTTTTTTTATGATTTAAAAATCATTATTTTTGACAATGTTAAGTGTTAAGGCTTAGCACATATTATAAGATATTTAAAAGTGTAAATTTATGTCACGTTTTCTTCTATTTTAACATTTTACAATGGAAATATAATCCGGGATTGAAGTATATTTTAGAAGTTTTATACTCGTTTTTGTAAAAAGATTCAGTGGCAGTTTTAAATGGATTTTTTCTTGTCTTTACGAAATAATTACTTTAAGATGATTTTAAAAACAAACAAAATCAATACGGAAATCTTATGTATTTATGAAATTTTAAAATGTTTTTTTTTTATATATATATAAATACAGGATGGCCTTGTTGAACGTTGTGGTATTCCTTAAAAGAGGGATTGAGTCTCTTGCAGTATTCGCTGTCGGCTTCATCTTGTTGGAATCAAAGAATTGGACGGTTGGCCATTAAACAACTTTCCAACATCGTCCGATATTGGGCACTATTGATGGAAACTGCAACACCGTCTTCATTTTTAAAGAAATATGGGCCAATGATCCTTCCAAACGATAAGCCGCACCAAACAGTACACTTAAGTCATAGATTAGTATACCTAGATTTCCAAGCCAAATTAGCACCGTGATGTTCAGTGTTGTTGTTGTACGTGAACTTAAAGAAGTATGGATGAAAAGAAGTTTAATGTGAAAGAAAGAGAAAAATCTATATTGTACCGGGATATCACGGTACAAAAAGAATCAGTTGAATACACAGTCGTTGGAAATCTTTATTATTAGTTTATGCTTAAGTGCATGTAATTGTCGTTGATGAACTGCTCTTGGATTCTCCATAGCCTATATCCTTTCAGTTCTGCTTATTATGGGCTTCATCGCTCATTATCAAATTATGAAAAAATTCTGGATTTTCTTCTGATTTTGTTCGGAAGTAAAGTTCAATGATTTTAGTTCATTCTTCGATTGTGTATTGTTCCATTTCAAATTCCCCAAGACTGCTTTACAATAAATAAATTTTTAAAAAATTATAAATAATTCAAACCACAACGTTTATTTTGCCTGTAGAATAGTGTGTAAGTTAATTATGGGAATGACAACTTCTAGCACGTTTGCACACTCGTCCATCTTTTTAATTAAATTTCGGAGTACATTTTCCAGTAATTACGGCTCTATTCCAGCATACAGAGAAGAATTTCATTCTTTAGCTCCTCAATAGTTCGTAGTTTGTTGGCATAGACCCTATCTTGTAACTAACCCCATAGAAAGAAGTTCATTAAGGTTTAATCACATGGTTTGGATGGCTAATCTTCATCATCATTTATAACGATAAATAATACTTGGTGTAGCAAATCGATTGTTGGTTGACTTCTGTTAGGTGTCGAAATCACATGTCGTCGATGTCAATAACTTCAGCAATTCTGACCATAACAAATAAGTTATAGTATCATCTATCTGTAACGTGGTCCTTTCATCTTCAAAAAACTATATGGACCAATGATTCATCTACTCCGCGTAAACCAATTTTTGAGTATCTTAAGGCTGTTCGACAATTCGTCTTGGATTTTCAGATCCTCGAATGTCTGTTTTTCCTTGTACTAAAACTTTACAATAAAGAAAACACGCTGTTCAATTGAAAAGCGTTCCATAATGAAAAACTTACATCTTTTAGCTATACAAATCTCAAGTAATAATATTTTATTACATGGTATTTAGTCATGAGACCAGCTGATTTCCTTTTAAACATCTAATTCGGACATCCGATATTTTAAGATCTCGCATATTAAATTTTCCAACGCGAAATAAAACCACTCACAAAAATATGATATAGAAAACTGTTGCAATATATTTATAAGTTTTTCTTTTAGTCATCATCAAATAATAATAGTAGATTCGAGATTTCATAATAAATGCAATTTATAATTTACAATTTGAGTTCAAGAACCGAACACGTTTTAGAAGACATGAAGAACAGATTAAGAAAACCATACAGAGAGCACCATTTGTAACTAGATCACATTGATATAGAACCTTGGAATGGAAATCCGTGATCACCATATGGATTGTCAAATAAAAGAAGATCACTTTATAAAGTGGTTTGGTTTGTTTTTGATTTTAGAAGAGAAAAAAAAATCAGAAGAAAAACCAATTTACTTGTTTATCCGATATCATAACAGTTGGCCTAGTAGAGTACGTAATTGAGAAATATGGTTGGATAGTACAATAAACAGAAATCTGTCCAAGAAACGAATGTTGTTTCTGATTCCTTAAACTTTTACCAAGATAGAAACTTATTGGTCCTCTTTAGGTTTCATCTTAGACAGGTTTGAACTTGTTTTAGGATAAAATTTTGATGGCTATTATACTTATTCAGTTAGTCCACAAGCAACACATTAGATGTACATAAGACTTAACGACGATTTATATCATACATGTACAGTCGGAAAGTAGTAGTTGTGATGTATATGTCAAATGTGCTGCTAAATATTATTAGACAAAAAAGCCTAGCTAAATTTACCTCGCTTTACCCGTCTATTCTGAGCGCAGTCATAACAAGTTCTGACTGTCATAACATGACATAATTATGACCCGTTCGCTAGAATACCAATTTACGCAGCAGTCATAATTTCAGTCAGAATTTTATTATCACAGCAAAACTATCATAATGCCAGAATAATCGGGTTAGTCGCACGTTTCACTTTTCTAATTGATCATTATTTCTTCTGAAGACAACATCCGAAACAGATTATAACTAAAAACGTACTAGTAAAGCTCTTTTTGAAACCAAAAATCTATTCTTACTATTTCTACATCTATATCTGGTTTTATATTAGTAAAATTCAAAGTTTCAGTTGGTTGAGCCACAATGGAGGATACATCAACGACGTTACAAATGGAAATAAGAAAAAAACTTTCGAATCTAATCTAGAAATCAATTTTAGAAAAGATTGATATTAAATTTCCAATTGAAAAACTAATAAGGGGCTGCCATAAGAAAGCAGAAGAAGAATTAATTCAGTGATAGATCACATTTTCCCGGTTCCAGAATTTAGTCCAATTATCAGGTTTGACTGGAATTTATTTTTAACAAACATAACTCAAGGACTACAAATGTTTTAGCCATATCTTTTCATCCAACTCAATATGGAAGGCACGAGACTTTGACTCGGAATTAGCAGAAAACTTAACTCATATGCGAATATTTTTGATTTTCACGTAGGTAAAAGACGAGTAAAAGTTATTTTAAGTAACAAATACTTCTTACTATGTGTCTGATTTTAATACAGTAATATCTATATACCACATATACTGGTTACTGACGTATACCTTCCTTATATACCTTTCCTTTGCCTCACCCCAGGCTCGGTAATAATGCATATTTATTCTTTGTCTCTTAAGGTCCAATGACAGAATGACGTATCCACGATGAATTCACGACGCATTAAATGTCCAAACGGCTTTTAAATGTATTCGTTTCAAATTAGACGGATCCACGATTATTAATACAATCTAAAAACCGTAATACTTCGTGGATCCGTCATTCTGTTTCCCGCATTATGCTGTTGATCGTAATATTTATATCATGATGTAGCTAATTTAAACTGACCTATATATAGGGTCTTTCATTAAGGACATAACAAGAAAAGTTTCGGCGCTTCAAATGGTCAAGTGGCTTCAGTTCTTGAGTCAATTTGATCTTGTAAAGGTGTAAGTCCAGATCTTTCCGCAAAATACGCCACAATGACGTTTGAGATATGCCCAATTCTTGAGAACGACGTGAAATGGACTGATTTGGCTCATTTTGAATTGATTCACTTACGGCTGCGATATTTTCATTGCTGCGAGCGGTACGACGTCTCGTTGGCACTGGAACATCTAATAGTGAAAATTTTGATTCGAATTTATCCACTATAGCACGCACAGCCTGTCGGGTGGGACGATTATTACGGCTCTTAAAGTTGCGACCACCGACTCGGAATTTCGGTAGTAATTTTTAATAATTTCCAAGCGTTGCTCGTTCATGAACTTTACCATGATGAAAATGTTGACTTTAATCTACGTTTTGACATTGACATGTCATTATTAATTTTTAAGATACAAAATTGTTATGCCCCTATTAAAAGACCCTATATTTATATGTCGATATCTGGAAGCCTATATAAATTATTTAGTACTAATTTCCATGAATGATACTTCAAACGACAAGAGAGCTAAATAGTTCGTTCTAGTTTCTATTTCTCACTATTGGCAGTGTACCAAATAGATGCAGGTAGATGAACAATCTAGAAACAATTTTATATGGGAGCAAACATGCATCATTGACAATTTGTATCTACTTTCACTTCTTTTTCAATCCCAACCTACAAGTACTGGAAAGGCGACAAGTACAAGATATGAATTTTGGTTTGTTCTCACGACTTACTATACAAATTTGAAAATTGTTGTTAAAATAGTATTTACTACATAGTCCAACTATTATGATATTGTGTAGTAGATTTCAAAATAATATACGAACTTTTGGTTGGATTGATGTCATCTAAAGAAGTGTATGGATAAAAATTTTCATATGGAAAATGATTTCGAATTGAAATATATTTGAACATAAAAACTACATTTTGGTAAATTAAATAACATACAAAATATGTTTGTTGTTTAGTCGTGACTTTAAAATGTTGTTTAGGTTTTGCAGTCATTCTATTTCTTCTTCATTTTGATATGTTCATGTTGTATTTAAGTAAAAGGTTCATAGTTTTTTTTTCTCTTAAGTGCCATTAGTATAAAGATTATAATAAATCGAAAAATTCATGACTCTAATGTTACAATTGATTGCACATATTTGAAAATAAAACTCTTTAAATAACAATTAAGATGCGCTCATATGTAATTTTATTGTCTAATATATTTTTCAAAACTGTCTTAATTTTCTATATTATTAATCATTTATAGTACATAATGATAATTTCGCTCCATCACCCTCCCCCGAGTCATTAAACATACTAATTTTACTTTTTATTTACATAATAAAAAAGACACATATAGTCTGAAAATGATGCCCTATGGTAGAAATGGGAGTGAAAAACTGCCAAAACTAACAATATTTCAAGGTTTTTTCTTCATAACGTTGTTTCCTCTTTTCAAAATTTCCTGCAAATAACCTTGAACTTGATAGCATAAATCCAATCTGCAAATTTTATTCAAATCGGTCTATTAGTTTTTAAAGTACATGAAAAAACTTTAGAAACAAACTTATTTTCTTCTAGGATTATTTCTTTCTCCACTATCCTTAGACCGATTTTAACATGGTATCGTCTATTTGTGTAGTTAATCTACATAATTAATTTAACCAAAATTGGTTCACAAATTTTCCAATTAAACACGAAAAACTATAAACAAAAAAAACGACAAAACTTTCTGATCACCCTGGTTTTTCCCAAATCCAGTTAAGGAATAACCAACTCACATTATAAATTTCAACAAAATCGGACAACGCGTTATTGAGTTATCGGACGGAAGGATGGAGGGGCATGCATAAATCGATATAACTTTTGATTCCCTCCACAACCATACCCTTGAAACCTTTCTACGATGATTATTTTTTGAATGCGTTATAAATTTAGTGACAAAACTAATATACTCTGTGGTAGTACCTACCATAGGGCATAAAAATGTATAGAGTTTGTCATATATTTTTGTACACTATGAGTTTACACTATTTGAGTGGACATATAAGAACGAAACAGGTAGCCTAAAGGCAACTTTAGGTAGAAGGTTATACTAAAGACATATTAGCAGCGATAATCTACATTATCTCACGATTCTCGATTAAAATTCGATAATGGGCCAGATATTCTCAATTATTGGGGATAGTTAACCGAGTAATTTCAGCTCAATTATTGAATAATTGAGAACTTTTCGCTCTTTGATTGTGAAAAGCTTTAAAGCTTTAGCTTTTATATCCGGTAATGCCGCTCATATTTATAGATATAAACTTTGAAAAAAGAAAAAGGAAGAAGAAAACGTAGAACAAAATAACAGATTTGAATTTGGCGGCTCCAAATTTTTTGTATTTTGAAGGAAATGATTGTTTTTTCTTTTTTTAATATAATATTTTTAAATTTTTTCTTTTAGATTTTAGATGTTTGGATATTCATAAATAATTTTTTTTTACTTCCAAAATTTTCTAACCACAAAAAAATTTAGAGAATGATTTGAGAAATATCAAAAAATAATTGAGAATTAATTTTAATCCAGAAAAACAGGATGTGTCGCATGATCTGGAATAAAAATAATCGACTGGATTAAAGCGTGTAGTATGTCTACGATATTATACTAAAATATCAAACACCCATTTCTTAGAAAATTGTATTTAAGCAGATTTAATTTGGTGAGGATTGTGAAAAGGATACCGTACAAAAGGACTAAAAAGCACACAATGCCGGCAAAACAAAAATAATTTTAACTCAACTGAAATTAATTCTCTGCTTTAATGTTGCTTTGAAAGTTGGGAGAAAAGTTGGCAAAAGTGTTTTGCATCTTTAGGGGATTAATTTGAAGATGTCAAATTAAATTTTTAGTTAATGTATGTGATAATTTCTTTTGCTCAACGTAAACTAGATGGAAAATGTCTAATCTCATGATTGGAACTAAATTGTCATAAACGTTTTAAGTGGACCCATATATGGTATATATGTTAAAGACTGATCATGTTCATCCGATAAGGATACTCCAATCAAATAATATGAAAAATTTTCCTAATGTTACGTCTTAAATTTAACCACACGTCTCCACACTACTTATTTTCAGTCCGACTGAAATTAGTCTTGAAATATGTCCAATGGAGTTGTGAGGTAAGACTTTTTGATTACTATTTAGATCAAGGCTATCCAACACCGCAGCCCGCGGGATGCATGCGGCCCAAGGCAAGTATTAATGCGGCCCAAAAATATTCAAATTTACTAAAGCATGTCCATTTTTCTGAGGAATGATTTGTGTGCTAAAGCTGCCAAGTGACAAACAACAGAAACAGGACCAGAACAGAAAGCTCTTTCGTTGTGTAGTAAATTCTCTTTCTGTTTGCTTTGCTCGCTCAGCTACACTGTTCTGTTGTTTGTCACCTGGTGTGGCTTAAGTGAAGAATGAAACATACTAAGTGTAAAATTAGAACCAACATGTTGGTTGAGAACTGCTTGAAAATTGCAACCACGTCAATCGAACCAGATATTGACGCTTTAGTTTCTCAACTTCAATACCAAGTATCACATTCATTTTATGATATGGATTTATACATAGTAATATACATGTGACCCAAAACACCATGTCTTCTTCCAATGTGGCCCAGGGAAACAAAAACGTTGGACACCGTTGATTTAGATGATATAATAAGATAAAAACAAATTTGAACAATTACGTGTCGGAATACGTTTATTTTAAGTCTAATATAGTCGCACCGGAAAAATAAAAACTGATTTGATATCAAAATCAATTAAAAATTTTATTAAGTATATTAAAAAAACTGATAATCAAATGATTATTTTAAAATTGCTGATTGTGATAAATAAATTCATCGATTATTAATTATATTAATAATGAAAATAAATAAATTCGGATATAATTCGATCAATAAAAATCGATATAATCGATTATTATACTTTTTTTTTTAGTGATTATAATTTCTAAATTTCTAATTGAACTAATAAAATAATTAAAAGAAATTAAATTGATAAAAATTCGAGTTAAATTAATAATCATTCAGAGTTAATCTGTTTGAGTCACATCACTTTTTCGAGTGTAACGTCATTTGATGGACAAGTGACGTGCCTCCGCTCAGAATTGGAAAAGGACCGATCAGTGAAATCGCTTGGACGTTACGTAAAAACGTTGCATAAAAACGTTTTAAATAGGTTTATCTGTTTATTTTGGGTCACGTAAAGAGTTCGCGGATTTTTTTCCAATAGGTGGCTTTAGAGTCGCATTACTTTAGTAGTTCTAACCCTATCAAGTTATATTATAGCGCGATTGAAAGGTAACATTTTATAGAATAAAACAAAATTGTGAAATTCAGTCAGAAGTAATTGCGGCAATTGGGTTTTGAAAACGAGCCAAAATTCTGAAAAATTCACGGTATTTTACAATATCACTACGACCAAGGCGACAAAGCTTCGCAGACTTGTGAAAACTTTTGTAGTGTTTATGGTGCACATACTCTATCAAAATCAGCAGCAAGTAAATGGCTTGCTTGTTTCCGCTCTGGAAATTTCGATGTTAAAGATGCGCAGCGTTCTGGAAGACTAATCATTGCAAAAGTTGATAAAATTCACCAAAAACTTGAGGAAGACCGACAGATCTCATCTTAGGACATCGCTGAGGATCTAAAGATTGAACAAAAAACAGTTTTGAACCATTTGCGTAAGGGTGGATACAAAAAGAAGCTCGATATTTGGGTTCCACATGAATTTGGGTGAAAAAAATCCGCGAACTTATTAAGTGACCCAATATTAATAAAGAAGATAATGATTTTAATTATATTATATAAATTGATACCAAACCAAAGAGGGTAGGAGGAGAAGATTAAAACATTTTTTTAATTTAATGATAGGAAAATTGTTTTTGATAAAATTCCCTCAAAAAGCTTAATCCAAATTCTAAA
The DNA here is from genome assembly GCA_963422695.1 of Xylophagus ater. Taxonomy (NCBI): domain Eukaryota; kingdom Metazoa; phylum Arthropoda; class Insecta; order Diptera; family Xylophagidae; genus Xylophagus; species Xylophagus ater. The sequence continues at coordinate 43,395,473 of OY730483.1, read as the reverse complement.
CTTTTTATATCTTATCGAATTAAATAATGATAAATATTTTATAATAAAAGTTTTTTGTCAAAAAAAAAATATTATAAAAGAGAATTATTTTCCAATTTCATCTTTACTATAAATCGAAGTGTTGAAATCGATATTTAGCCATGAAATTCGGTAATTATTTGAATTAAAATATTAAAAAAATTAATAAAA